>CM054163.1:36854053-36951553 GCA_028751875.1 Rapana venosa
ACGCTGTAACCAAGGAACACAAGGCAGAACAAACACAAACTAAAAAGACAAGCACCCACACACACGCACGTGCACACACGCACACACACACACACACCATTAGTTTGAAACAATCCACGGACACTGAATTTTGACCCTTATCTATGATTTTCACGCACAGCATCACAAATAGATAGACATGATTTTTACCTATGCAACCGTATTTTTCCCCCCACCATTTAGGTAGCATCTTTGGCTATGGAGTCTAAACATGACACCTGTGTGTAGATTGGATTTTTTTGTTTTTTTGGTCATCCGTTCCTACCAGCACACAATGGCCTACTCTTCTGAAAGGCAAAATGGGTTTTTAATGTGTGTGCAAGATGTTCTATGTGCAAGGCCTCGGGTTATAGTCTCATCCAAAGGACTTTGACATTCAGTTTGATTTGGTGGGGGGGGGGGGGGGGGGCAGATTAAACTGGGAAGAAAGGGCGAGGCTGGGAATGGAACCCAGAACCTCACAGTTTACTTGTTGGCAGGCCAACGTCTTAACCATCCTGCCCCCTTCCTTTTTTGTTCTTTCTTTTTTTTCATCACAGCATTTTATTATTTTCTTTGTGCCAAGTACATTTTTTTAGTGATGCAAACATTTGTAATAAACCAATTGTATACTACATTCTAAATGATTCAAACATTCTAAATAAACTAAATTTATACTGCATTCTAAATGATTCAGATATTCTCTCTCTCTCCCTCCCTCTCTCTCTCTCTCTCTCCCTCCTCTCTCTCTCTCTCTACATCTTCCTCTCTCTCTCTCTCTTTGTTTTTTGTAGAGGAGTATTATTTTCGTTGTTTTTTTGTTTTCTTTTGGTTTTGTTGTCTTTTTTTGCAGGGTGGGGGGGGTAGTCTTTGTTTGCTCTCTTTCAATATTTTTTGTTTTACTGTGTGAGTGTTTCGGTATTGGGCTTATTTTATTATCATGATGTATCCCTAAGGGCAGGGAATGGATGTAAAAAAGCACATGGATGCTTCTTCATTATCCTCGAAATAAAAGAATTTGTCATTGTCTCTCTTACTCTTGCTCTCTCCTCCCTCCTTCCCTCCCACCCACTCTCTTTCTCTCTCTCCCCCCCTCCCCCCCCCCCCCCCCCCCTTTCCTCGCTTCTCTCTCTCTTCTTATGCCACCTTCGGATGAGACGACTTATAAACCGAAGCCCCGTGTGCGAACGCATGCAGAACATCTTGCGCACACATTAAATCCTGTTTTGCTTTTCATAAGAGTAGGCCATTGTGTGCCGGTGGGGCAGATGACAAAATTGACAAAACTGCATACACACAGGGACTGGATGTTAAAAAAAAGCACGTGAGTGCTTATTCCATTATCCTGAAAATAAAATAACTTTTTAAAAATCTCTCACTCTCTCTCCCTCCCCTTCTCTACTCTCTCTCTCTCTCTCTCTCTCTCTCTCTCTCTCTCCCTCTTTCCCTTTCTCCTTCCCTCTCTCCCTCCCTCCCTCTCCATCCCTCCCTCTCTCTCTCTCTCTCTCTCCCCTCTCTTTCTCTCTCCCTCCCTCTCTCGCTCCCTCCCTCTTTCCCTCTCTCCTCCCTCTCTCTCTCTCTCTCCCTCCCTCTCTCTCTCTCTCCCTCCCTCTTTCTCCTCTCTCTCTCTCCCTCCTCTCTCTCTCCTCCCTCTCCTCTCCCTCTCTCTCTCTCTCTCTCCCTCTCCCTCCCTCCCTCTTTCCCTCTCTCCTCCCTCCCTCTCTCTCTCTCCTCCCTCCATTCTCTTCTCTCCTCCCTCCCTCTCTCCTCCCTCTCCCCCTCCCTCCATCTTCTCCTCTCTCTCTCCCCCTCCCTCTCTCTCTCACTCTCTCCTTCCTCCCTCCCTCCCTCTCTCTCTCTCTCCCCTCCCTCTCTCTCTCTCCTCTCCCTCCCTCTCTCCCCCTCCTTCTCTCTCTCTCCCTCCCCCTCCCTCTCTCCCTCTCTCCCTCCCTCTCTCTCTCTCTCTCCTTACGCCACCTTCCCTCTTGTTTCAAGGTGTTCACTGTGTTGGGTTCAGGTTCAACCCTCCAGGACAGATGTCGGCCGGTATGACCTGTGAGATGATGGTCACCTTCAAACCCATGGTGAGTGGGGGTAGAGGGGGTGAGAGGAGCGAGAGAGAGAGAGAAGAGTGGAGAGAGAGTGTGTGTGTGTCACAGAGAGTGTGTGTTTGGGAGAGAGAGAGTGTGTGTGTCACAGAGAGTGTGTGTTTTGGGAGAGAGAGAGTGTGTGTGTGAGAGAGATGGAGGGGGTGGGGTGGAGAGGAGCGAGAGAGAGATAAGAGTGGAGAGAGGTGTGTGTTTGTGTGTCAGTTAGAGAGAGTGTGTGTGTGTCACAGAGTGTGTGTGTGAGAGAGAGTGTGTGTGTGTGAGAGAGGGGTGGGGTGGAGAGGAGCGAGAGAGAGAGAAAAGTGGAGAGAGTGTGTGTGTGTTTGTGTGTCAGTTAGAGGGAGTGTGTGTGGAGAGAGAGAGAGAGAGAGAGAGAGAGAAAGATGGTGGGGTGGAGAGGAGCGGAGGAGAGAGATAAGAGTGGAGAGAGAGAGTGTGTGTGTCACAGAGTGTGTGAGAGAGTGTGTGTGTGTGTGAGAGAGAGGGAGGGGGTGGGGTGGAGAGGAGCGAGAGAGAGATAAGAGTGGAGAGAGAGAGTGTGTGTGTCACAGAGTGTGTGAGAGAGTGTGTGTGTGTGTGAGAGAGAGGGAGGGGGTGGGGTGGAGAGGAGCGAGAGAGAGAGATAAGAATGGAGAGAGAGAGTGTGTGTGTGTCACAGAGTGTGTGAGAGAGTGTGTGTGTGTGAGAGAGAGAGGGAGGGGGTGGGGTGGAGAGGAGCGAGAGAGAGAGATAGAGAGTGGAGAGAGTGTGTGTGTTTGTGTGTCAGTTAGAGAGAGAGAGTGTGAGAAAGAGAGAGAGTGTGAGAGAGAGAGTGTGTGTGTGTGAGAGAGAGGGAGGGGGTGTGGGGTGGAGAGGAGCGAGAGAGAGAGAAGAGTGGAGAGAGTGTGTGTGTCAGTTAGAGAGAGAGTGTGTGTGTGAGAGAGAGGGAGGGGGTGGGGTGGAGAGAAGCGAGGAGAGAGAGAGAGAGAGTGGAGAGAGTGAGTGTGTGTGTCACAGAGTGTGTGAGAGAGTGTGTGTGTGTGAGAGAGAGAGGGAGGGGGTGGGGTGGAGAGGACAGAGAGAGAGATAAGAGTGGAGAGAGAGTGTGTGTGTCACAGAGTGTGTGAGAGAGAGAGAGAGGAGGGGGTGGGGTGGGAGGAGGAGGAGGAGAGAGATAAGAGTGAAGAAGAGTTTGTGTGTCAGTTAGAGAGAGTGTGTGAGAGAGAGAGAAAAAGTTGGGGGTGGGATGGAGAGGAGCGAGAGAGAGAGAGATAAGAGTGAAGAGAGTTTGTGTGTCAGTTAGAGAGAGTGTGTGTGAGAGAGAGAGAGAGAAAAAAGGGGGGGGGGGTGAGAGGAGCGAGAGAGAGAGAGAGAAGAGTGGAGAGAGGTGTGTGTGTTTGTGTGTCAGTTAGGGGAGTGTGTGTGTGTGAGAGAGAGAGAGAAAAAAAAGAGGGGGGGGGGGGGGTGGGGGGGGGGGGGGAGGGGGGGGGGGGGGAAGGGTGTGTGTGAGGAGAGGGGGTGGAGAGAGAGAGGGGGGGTGGGGTGGATGAGAGAGAGAGAGAAGAGTGAGAGAGTGTGTGTGTTTGTGTGTCACAGAGTGTGTGTGTGTGAGAGAGAGAGTGTGTGTGTGAGAGAGATGGAGGGGGGGTGGGGGGGAGAGGAGCGAGAGAGAGATAAGAGTGGAGAGAGTGTGTGTGTTTGTGTGTCAGTTAGAGAGAGTGTGTGTGTGAGAGAGAGGAGAGTTGAGAAAAAAAAAAGGGGTGGGGGGGGGGGGGCGGTGGTGGAGGGGGAGAGAGAGAAGAGTGAGAGAGAGAGTGTGTGTGTGAGAGAGAGAGAGGGGTGTGTCACAGAGTGTGTGTGTGTCACAGAGTGTGTGTTTGTGAGAGAAGAGAGGTGTGTGTGTGAGAGAGGAGAGTGTGTGTGTGTCACAGAGTGTGTGTGTGTGGAGAGAGAGAGTGTGTGTGTGAGAGAGAGAGTGTGTGTGTGTCACAGAGTGTGTGGTGTGAGAGAGAGAGAGTGTGTGTGTGAGAGAGAGGGGAGGGGTGGGGTGGAGAGGACGAGAGAGAGATAATAGTGGAGAGAGTGTGTGTGTTTGTGTGTCAGTTAGAGAGAGTGTGTGTGTGAGAGAGAGTGGTGTGTGTGAGAGAGATGAGAGAGAGAAAAAAAAAGGGGGGGGGGGGGGGCGGTGTGAGGAGCTGAGAGAGAGATAAGAGTGGAGAGAGAGAGAGTGTGTGTGTGTGTGAGAGGGGGAGAGAGTGTTGTGTGTTTAGAGAAGGAGAGTGTGTGTGTGTGTGTATGAGAGAGAGTGTGAGGAGAGAGAGAGAGAGTGTTTGAGGAGAGAGAGAGAGGGAGGGGGTGTTTGATAACCTTTTCCATACGGGTAACCTGCTACAGGGTAACCAACCATCTTACAGGTGTTTTTGATATGTGCACAAGATGTTCTGTGTACGTTTACACACTGGACTTTGGTTTAAAGTCTCATCTGAAGGACTTTGACATTCACTTTGATTTTTTTCATTAACCTGGGAAGAAAGGGCGAGGGCTGGGAATAGAACCCAGAACCTCACGGTTTATTTGTTGGTAGGTGAATGTCTTAACCATCCTGCCACCTTCCTTGTTTGTGTGTGCATGTGCCTGTGTGCATGCATGTGTGTGTGTGCGTATACATTTGAAGTTGTAAAAACTATAAATTGTAACTTGTTGCATGTGTTAGAGTAGGATGAATGCAAGCGCTTTGATTTGTTTTTTGCAAGAATTAGTGCACATCATAAAAAGAGCAATGAACTTCGTAGTGGGTGGAAAGAGACCAAAGGCAAGACCTAGCAAGACCTGGGCTGCCTGTATTGCAGATGATCTTTAGAGAAAGGGGCATAAATAAGGAAGGAAGCTCAAAACAGCGAGAGATGGAGAAGGCTCATCAATGTCAAACCTCCCCTGGGAGAAACATGACGAAAAAGGAAGAAGAAGAAGATACAGTGCTATATAAATTCTGTTTAACTCTCAGAGGATGGCTGTCCGCTATAGCGAATCGGTGTAAAGCCACAGTTTTGGACGACTCGCCGCTATAGTGGATTTGCTGTTTGCAGATTTTTCATGTGGTGGCCGCATGATACTATGACTCGTGCAGCTAAACATAGCTTTGTGAGCCTGTCCAATGTCGAATGCAGTGCGTTGTCGGGTGATTCCGTGTGTTCCGAGCTCTTTGTTTGCGGTTGTAGAGAGTAGCCCATACGCCCAGCATTTTTGCATACGTGTCAAAGATGGAGTCAGAAGCAAACTCAGGCAAAATAGCAGGGATCAGATTAGGTCTCGACGACCGCGTTTTACTAAAGTGAGAGCTTCAATTTTTTTATATGTACTAACCCAGCATGTTATACATAAGTTCAGAAAATGTCATTTTCTTACCATGTGTTTTGTATTTTTTATGATTTTTTTTTACTAACCATTACAAATGGTCCGTCTGTGGGGAAAAGCAAGGGAGAGAATTGGCCGTCCCGAGTGAGTTAACGTTTTCATGATGATGATGTTGGTGTGTGTCGACAGATCAACGAGGACCTGATAGGGGAGGTCAACTTCCTCTCCCAGACTGGACCTTTCAGCATCCCCCTCCACTGCACCACCAAGAAGTGCGACGTAAGTCCTTTTCCGTCTGACTGTGTTGTGGAGGTTTTTGTTGTTTTTTGTTTCCTGCCTCATCTTCTGTGACGTTCCTGTCCTGCTGTTCCCATGCCACTCATTCCGTCAGTGCCTGGGGTTTATCACAGTTCTTGATTAAACCATCGACGCTGGGGGCAACAACAGCAAAGTGAGAGGCTGTATGACCAGTGGCTTTCTTTCCCACTCATGGAATTCCACTTTACAGCTTAGTCTTTAGTGATCGACTATGACTCTCTGACTAGGAGGCTTGACTCGCACAGTCCTTATGTGCTGCAGCCCTGGGGGCTGGTTTGGCCTTAGGAGAACATCTCCAACACTGACTGTCCTTATGCCCACTTGGCGGAGAGAGTGGGGATGTACTGTGGGCAAGGCACCTCCACTATAATCAAATTTCTGCCCAATTTCCGAAAGAGCAGCTGCCTCCTCTGCTGTTTTGGAGGTCATCGTCGAACACGACGGACAAACACATGTTTCAATCTCCCCGCCACAGCCAGACCCAGATTTGTTATGTCTCATCCTCAGGATCGCAAGTCCACAGGGAGTTCATCACTATCAGGCTGCTGTGGGGCCACCCGCTTGAGGGGCCCTGCACTGCTGCTGGGTCACTGGTGGTGTTCAGTGGTGCCTGTTCTGAGCTAACATAGTTACGCAGGACACCACTTACTAAGCCCCCTACTAACGACAGTATTAGCTCAGTCGCGGAGCCAGACTGAGTGAGTTGCCCACCCGAGGTGGTGACCACCACAACGTCCCTCCAACAACCCCCACCCCCACCCCCCCACCCCACCCCCGCGAACTTCTAACCCGAAAGGCTTTGACACAAACTCATCACAGGCCCAGAAGTGCATGGGAAACCGAATCTGAAGTCACCATGAGACCAGAGCAACTGGGGCCACCAAATCAGATACTCTTTTTTTAACTGCACAATGATTTATGACCAAAAAATGATGTAATGCTGCTGCTGTGGAGGTGCATGTGCTTTGAGACTACTTGACAGGGTTGTACTCTACACTTACTGTCATAATATATCCCGGCATCAACCGGGCCCGAGAGATACAGACACCTGCAGTGTTGGTCAGGTAATTTGAGCAACACTCTCAAATTCGCATCTGTTAAGTGGATGAAGGTCGACTGTGTGGTCCCAGTCTTCCCACTGAGCCCACAGCACACTCACTCTGGGTAGGAGCCGGCCGGAGCCCCGAAAAAATCCCTATGACTCTTATGGGAATCGAACCCGCGACCTTCCAGTCCGTAACTCAAGGTGCTAACCACTGCGCCATGGCAGCTGGTCGTGTCTGCTATAATTAGCACCAGCTGAGCTGGAATGGGATTGAGAGCAGCTGAAAATTGGGGAAATTGACGGTTGTAGGAAGGGGGTGGAGAGGGGAGGGGGGGGGTCACCTTGAATATGCAGTGTGATTCACTTATCCCCCTTGGCAATCGCCGTGATGTTGAAAGTTCGGTAGCTGTATGAGAGGTTTGCGCTGACGACTCTATTGCAAGTACTTTGTTATATAGGAGGCAGCCATACTCGGACTTCAGAGAAGGGGGGTGGGGAGGGGGTGCTTACCTTTTAAAGGAGAGTGGCAGGTTGTTATTGCTAAGAGTATGTCGAGGGTGGAGACAATGTCGACATAACATTTTTACAATGTTATGACATTTTACCGTGTTGCAACCTTTTACAGTATTACAACATTTTACCGTGTTACAGCATTGTACAGCGTATTTTACAGCATTGCAACATTTTACAGCATTGCAACATTTTACAGCGTTACATTTTACAGTGTTACAAAGTTTTACAGCGTTACAACATTTTACAGTGTTACAACACTTTAGTGTAGGTGCCAACACTTAGTTAACACCATTAATTAACATCACTCTTGATTTGATCTCTCTCACTCCCCTCTCTTCACCCCCCCCCCCCCCCCCCCCCCCCCCCCCCCCCCCTCTTCTTTGCCCTCTCTTGTTCACACATACACAGACACATGCATGCACACACGAACGCACTCACAATCATACATACACACTCACACTCATACTCACACGCACACACTTACACACACTCACTACACACACATATTTGGGCCCGAAACTTTTCCCCCATCCATTAGACCATGAGTGGTGGTCTGGGCGCTAGTCTTTCGGATGAGACGATAAACCGAGGTCCCGTGTGTTTCACAAAATTATTCAGCGCACGTAAAAGAACCCACGGCAACAAGAGAGTTGTCCCTGGCAAAATTCTTAGAAAAAAGCCACTCTGATAGGGAAACAAATACAGTTTGCAGACAAAAAAAAAAAAAAAAAAAAAAAGGGTGGCGTTGCTCTTGTGGCGACGCGCTCTTCCCGGGGAGAGCAGCCCGAATTTCACGCAGAGAAATCTGCCGTGACTTAAAGTAGTAAAATGAAATAAAAATGAAATAAACACACACACACACGGGGATTGGATATAAAAAAAATGCAAATAAATGCTTATTCCATTATCCTCGATATATAAAAAAAATAAATAGATAAAAATAAAACACACACACGTGCTTCACATTAATGCCATAGAACACACCCCCACCCCCACCCCAAAAAAAAGTCCCGATATTCTTTTAAAATAATTTCTCCCCGAAGTCGGAATACACCTACCTAAATAGTGTGGGGAATGGTGGCTTTCACAAAAATCTCACCATTAGTGAACCTCCTCGGCTCGGTGTTGTGTCCTTGGGAAAGACACTTTACTCCTATTTTCCTCACTCCACCCAGGTGTACAAGTGGGTACCAGCTCTTCTGGGAAAGTATCTGGCGACAGACTAGCGCCCTGTCACAGGGGTGGTGAAAAACCATCAGTTCGCTTAACGCTTCAGAAACCGGGATAAGCTCCGGCTCTATGGGCCTTCTGGCTCGAAAGAACATACTTAGTGAACCTCGGAGCTCTAGCCAAGGAACAAAAAGCAAAAAATAAATAAATAAATTCAAAAAAAAAAATGTTGACGCCCTAATGTTTGCTATTGAACAGCTGCAATTGGACGTGGATCTGATTGACTTTGGGACGACGGTGATCGGGGAGACCATGAAGCGGTCATTCACCTTGACCAACCGCGGGGCTCTCGGCACGAAGTTCGACTTCTTCAAGGTCACGGGTAGGTCACTGTGTTGGGGGGGTCATTTGTGTGACGGGGGCGGTGATCGGATTACCTCCGATCAGAGTCCTGTTGCAGCGTTGTGTTTCTAAAAATTCCGAATTGTGCGACAGTTTTTTTGGTTGGGTGGTGGTTGAAAATCGTTTCTTGTCTACACTTTTCCTACACGGTGAAATGTAGAATTTACGCAGACTTGTTGAATAGGCTGCCTGCCAGCTGTGTAGTGAGAGGCTGTATGACCAGTGGCTTTCTTTCCCACTCATGGAATTCTTCCACTTTACAGCTTAGTCTTTAGTGATCGACTAGGACTCTCTGACTAGGAGGCTTGACTCGCACAGTCCTTATGTGCTGCAGCCTGGGGGCTGGTGGCCTTTGAGAAAAATCTCCAACCACTGACTGCCTTATGCCCTCTTGGCTGAGAGAGAGGGGGATGTACTGTGGGGCAAGGCATCCCCATATGTAAATTTGCCCAATTTCCGAAACAGCAGCTGCCTCCTCTGCTATTTTGGAGGTCATCGTCGGACACGATGGACAGACATACAGCTGTGCGTTTGTACCTAAGGTAATGTACAGAGATGGGAGATTATGAATGTTCACTCTGTTACGTTTTATTTATTCTTTTATTTTGAGGATAACGGAATAAGCGTTCCTGTGCTTTTTTTTTCATCCAGTCCCCGTGTGTATGCAGGTTTGTCAATTTTGTTGTCCCGTTCCCGCCGGCACACAGTAGCCTACTCTTCTGAAAAGCGGAACAGGTTTTAACGTGTGCGCAAGATGTTCTGCGTGCATTCGCACACATGAGACCTCGGTTTATAGTCTCATCTGAAGGACTGTTGGGGAGAGTGGAGTCTGCACTCCAGAGGAAAAATCCTCTTGAGCACATTTGTATTGTGTTGTATTGAATCATATTGTATTGTAGTGTAGTGTATTGTATACCACTTTAAGTCACGGCAGATTTCTCTGCATGAAATTCGGGCTGCTCTTCCCGGGGAGAGCGTATCGCCACAAGAGCAGCGCCACCCTTTTTTTAATTTCTTTTCCTGCGTAAATATTGGGTTTCCTATCAGAGTGGCTTTTTTCTACAGAATTTTGCCAGGGATTTGATGTTTGATCGAGCGAATGAAGGAAGGAATGAGTGGATGGATGAAGAAGTAATGAATGAGGGAATGGTTAAAGGACTACAGATTGTCTGATTGAATGAGTGAAGGAAAGAATGAGTGAATGAAAAAATACAAGAATGAATGGTTAGATGGTTAAATGACAACATATTGCCTGATTGAATGAGTGAAGGAATGAATGAATGAAGAAGTAAATGGAAAAATACATGAATGAATGAATGAATGGTTAAATGACAACAGACTGCCTGATTGAATGAAGGAAGGAAGGAAATGAATGGAAAAATAAAAGAATGAATGAATGAATGACAACAGACTGCCTGATTGAGTGAAGGAAGGAATGAGATGAATGAAGAAGTAAATGAACCAATGAATGAATGATTAAGTAGCATTACAAACTTAAAGATAAAGGTGTCCCATAACCTATGCGGTCATAGGGGAGTGAATATGATAAACTTACCAATAGATAAATAAATGATGGAGTCATTACAAGAGTAGGGACGGAATAGCTCAGTGGTCAGAGCACTCGCTTTCCCCCAGCCAAGGTCAAGCAGCATCGAGCGTGGTTACCAACTGGATGGGTGACCGTTTGCGCGCCTTGGCTTCAGTACAGTCCCCCAGTTCACCCAGCTGTAAATGAGTACCTGCCCTTTTTAGGATCAGGGAAGGTAAAGCAGCAAGGGAGAGGAGATGGGCACTGTCCTCAATATGCTGGCCCCTGGAGAAGTTGAGGTCTCTGATGCCTCGCTCCACTACGACCACATAGGTTATGGGACACACCTTTACCTTTACCAGTACTTACTATTACAAGAGAAAATTCTGTTTTACAGGAATGAAGCAAAGAACATTGACAACTGCTGGGACATCTTTGGGGAGACTGGTGAGTGTGTGTTGTGTGTGGTTGTGTGGGTGTGTATGCATGTGTGTGTTGTGTGGGTGTGTTGTGTGTGTGAGGTGTGTGTTTGTGTTTATGTGTGTATGTTTTGGTGTGTGAGAGAGAGAGAGAAAAAAAAATTAAATGCATGGAATACTAAATATTCCAAAAATGTAACATGTTGTTCTACTCCCCTTTCAGTCCACCATGTATTGTTTGATTGCCCAATTCTTTTTTACATGTGTATTATAAGGAGAGGTTTAGATATTCATCAGAAATATACCACTGTTCAAGAAGTTTTATATGACTCTCAGCAATTCATAGTTTCAGTTGGTGTAGTTGTATATACTTCTCCTGTAAGACCTTACACACACACTCACACTCACACACACACCACACACACACCCCCCCCCCCACACACCACACCACAACACTCACACACACACACACTCTCACACACTCACACACATATTCATCCCCTTTTTTAACTCTCCATATCTCCGCATACACACACGCGCTCGCATACATGCATGCACATGCACACACACATTCATTCCTAAACCCATACCCCTTTCTCATCTCTCCGTATTCTCCACGCACGCACCCTTCCACCCCACCCCCCCAACACACACACACACACATTTAGTCTAATATCACTTAAAATCAAAGAACGAACACACACACACACACACACACACGCAGAATATCTTGCACGCATGTTAAAACCTGTTCGGCTTTTCAGAAGAGTAGGCCATTGGGAACGGATTACAAAATTGACAAAACTGTATACACACAGGGACTGGATGTAAAAAAAAAGGCACATGAGTGCTAATTCCATCATCCTCAGTATAAAATATATAAATTAAACACACACACACACCTTTCACATATCTCCACACTCACATGCACGCATACACACACACACACCACACACACACACCATATCAATGCCGACTCCACACTCCCCAAAAGTCCTTCGGATGAGACTATAAACTGAGGTCCCATGTGCAAACGCACGCAGAACATCTTGCGCACACGTTAAAACCGCATACACACAGGGATTGGATGGGGAAAAAACACATGAGTGCTTATTCCAATATCCTCAGTATAAAAGAATAAATAGATAAATAAATCCCCTCTCGCAATCCCCTTGCTCATCTCTCTGTATCCTCCTCCCTCACACACACACACACAGACCACAGACTCGATGCGAGGCGTCAGTCCAGACTCGGAGCTTGCGGTGGAAAAAGGGGCAGACAAATCCAAGGCAGGGGGCTCCACCATCGACAAGGGAGCCGACGCCAAGAAGCGATCCCAGGAAGGTAGGTCACTCTTGTCTGTGCAAAAGGGGAGGTTACTCATCATGGCTTAATTTTTTTTGTGTGTATATGTAAAATGATTGATATTGTAAGTTAATCACGATCATGAATGAAGAACTATGGAGAATGTGCACAGTTGATGATCTGAAGTCTGTAGCTAGTAGCAATAGACTGCGCTGGTTTGGGCACGTTCAACGGAAAGCAGACCACCACGCCATAAAAAGAGCGATGAACTTGGTAGAGGATGGAAAGAGACCAAAGGGAAGAAGACCTAGCAAAACCTGGGCTGCCTGTATTGCAGATGATCTTAGAGAAAGGGGCATAAATAAGGAGGAAGCTCAAAACAGAGAGAGATGGAGAAGGCTCATCAATGTCAAACCTCCCCTGGGAGAAACATGACAAAAAAGGAAGAAGAAGAATTGTAAGTTAATTGGTAAATACCCATGACAGCCTGATAGTGATGGGCTCCCTGTGGACTTCCAACCCTGAGGATGAGACATAACAAATCTGGGTATGGCTGTGGCGGGGAGATTGGAATGAGCGGCAGGGGAACAGCAGGACGGGGGACGTCACAGGAGATTACAGTAAAGGTGTCCCATAACCTATCAGGTCATAGGGAAGTGAGGCATCAGAGACCTCACTTCTCTAGGGGCCAGCATATTGAGGGCGGCGCCCATCTCCTCTCCCTCGCTGCTTTACCTTCCCTGACCCTAAAGAGGGCAGGTACCCATTTACAGCTGGGTGAACTGGGGGAACTGTACTGAAGCCAAGGCGCGCAAACGGTCACCCATCCAACTGGTAACCACGCTCGGCGCTGCTTAACTTGGCTGGGGAAAAGCGAGTGCTCTGACCACTGAGCTATCCCGTCCCGTAAGGAAATATGAGGAGCAAAAAAAGAAAAGTTATTTGGCAAATACAGAAGCAAAAGTAAGTAATAATAATGAGATATAGAATTTTTCTTTTAGAGTACTGAATCTTGTAAAGCAAGCAAATTAAAGCGCTTGGATTCGATTTGAAAAAAACAACAAAAAACATAAGCATGTCTTTAGAAAAGTTTATGTCAAAGTTAAGATAAACAGTAAACAAAAAATAAACTAAAAAATATTGGGCTGAAAAATGATAAATTCATGGGTTGTTTAGTGAATACAAAGGATTTGATAATTTTTTCTTTCTGTTATTTTTCGTTCTTCGGCTAGAGGTTCAAGGTTCACTGTTGGTGAGGTTCATGCACATTCGACCTACCAGCACACAATGGTCTACTCTTCTAAATGGTGGAACAGATTTTTAACAAGTGTGCAAGATGTTCTGTGCATACATTCACATACAGCGCATTGGTTTATAGTCTCATCCGAAGGACTTTGACATTCAGTTTGATATGTTTTTGTCAAACTGGGAAGAAAGGGAGAGGCTGAGAATGGAACCCACAACCTCATTTATTTATTTATTCTTTTATTTCGAGGATAATGGTATAAGGACTCATGTGCTTTTTTTACATCCAATCCCTGTGCGTATGCGGTTTTGTAAATTCTGTCATCTGTTCCCACCGGCACACAATTGCCTACTCTTAACAAAAAGCGAAACAGGATTTAACGTGTGCGTAAGATGTTCAGCATGTATTCGCACACGGGGCCTCGGTTTATAGTCTCATTCGAACGACTTTTTGGGAAGAGTGGAGTCTGCACTGATGTTAACTCCAGGGGGAAATATCCCCTTCAACAGGAATCAAACCCGGGTCGTCAGATTGCCAGCGCAATGTTCCAACCACTAGGCTATCCCGTCCCCACACAAGTCAAGTCAAGTCAAAAATTTTATTTCCAGATGGTACATTGAATAAGCAATTTATATGTTGGCAGGCGAACGTCTTAACCATCCTGCTACCCTCCTTCATCTTTTTTTTTTTTCTTTCATGGTGTAAATTTTTTTTTTTTTTTTTTTCCCAGATCTGGAGAAAATCCCAGAAGCGCCGGGCGAAGGGGTGAGCACTGATCTGCAGCAAGGGGAGGGAAGCGAGGTGACCGACATCGCCATGACGACCATGGAGGCCCCCACAGAGGGCGCTGGTGGCAGCGAACAGAAGGCCGATCAGGAACTGGGCGATGGTGAGGGAGAGGGGAGGAAAAGAGGAAGGGAGGTGGGGGGCAGGGGTGTTTTCAGGGTGGAGGGAAAGAATCGAATTAACTCTAAGGAGTTGCAGTCTGTTTTGCGTCTCTTTTTTTTTTTTTCAAATTTTCACATTTTTATTATTTTATATCGAGGATAATGGAATATTGAGCGCTTTGGTTTGTTGCTTTACAAGATTCAGCGCTATATAAATTCCATACATTATTATTATTATTAATAAGCACGTACGTGCTTTTTTACATCCAGTCCCCGTGTGTATGCGGTTTTGTAAATTTTGTCATCTGTTCCCACTGGCACACAGTGGCCTATGCTTACGAAAAGCGGAACAGGATTTAACGTGTGCGCAAGATGTTCTGCGTGCGTTCGCACACGGGGCCTCGGTTTATAGTCTCATCTGAAGGTGTGATATTTTGGCCATTTTTAAAAAAAAAAAAAAAACATTACTTATCGCTTTCATATTGATAAAAAACCAAATGTATTGTATTATATAGAAGTAAAGTTTAGTTGAACTTTTGGGTTTTTTAGAGATTTTACAAAAGATGTTTATCCACAGGTCTCCCAAGTTTGTGTGTGTGTTTTGCCTTTAATGATAAGTTAGGTGTTCCCAAACCTATCTGGTCATAGGGGAGCGAGGTATCAGAGACCTCACTTCTCCAGGGGCCAGCATATTGAGGGCGGCGCCCATCTCCTCTCCCTCGCTGCTTTACCTTCCCTGACCCTAAAGAGGGCAGGTACCCATTTACAGCTGGGTGAACTGGGGGACTGTAATGAAGCAAAGGCATGTAAACTGTCACCCATCCAAGTGGTAACCATGCTCGACACTGCTTAACCTTAGCTTGGGGAAAGCGAGTGCTCTGACCAACGAGTTAATTTAGTGAATACTTAAAAACACACCCAAAAAACTTTTGACACACATACACACACAGGCTTTAATTTATATGCTTTTAATCAATTGATTGATTGGTAACAGTGACGTTGAGTTTTGGAAAGAAAGATTTGGAATGATCAGTTGATCGACTGATTGATTCACTGATTTTATATGTTGTCCGTCGTGTTCGACAATGACCTCCAAAACAGCAGAAGAGGCAGCTGCTGTTTTGGAAACTGGGCAGAAATTTGATTATAGTGGAGATGCCTTGCCCACAGCACATCCCCACTCTCTCGGCCAAGTGGGCATAAGGACAGTCAGTGTTGGAGATGTTCTCCAAAGGCCAACCTGCCCCCAGGGCTGCAGCACATAAGGACTGTGCGAGTCAAGCCTCATAGTCAGAGAGTCATAGTCGATCACTAAAGACTAAGCTGTAAAGTGGAATTCCATGAGTGGGAAAGAAAGCCACTGGTCATACAGCCTCTCACTTTGATATTGCCCCCAGCGTCAATGGTTTAATCAAGAACTGTGATAAAGCCAGCCTCAAAGTCAAATCCAGCCTCAAACGCACTTATTTCCTACCTGACACTTTCCCCTCATATCTGTTTCTACTTTTCATCCAGTCTTTTGGATGAGTTCCCAACCACTGTTGGCCGTCGCTCTTTCTCTGTTTCTGGTCCATCCACCTGGAATGACCTCCCTCTTTCACTTCGCCAAAAGCCTTCACTTGATACGTTCAAACCAGCCTCAAAACGCACATATTTCCTACCTGACACTTTCCCCACATATCTGTTCCTACTTTTCAACAGCATCCTTCATCACCACCTAAGTGTGAATGTGTGTGTGTGTACATAAATTTGAATTATGTAATTTTTGAGGAAAGTTGCATGCTTGTAAATGATTTGAGTGCAAGCGCTTCGATTTGTTTGTTTTTACAAGATTCAGCGCTATATAAATTCCATATATTCTTCTTCTTCTTCTTCTTTTTCTTCTTCTTCCTTTTTGTCATGTTTCTCCCAGGGGAGGTTTGACATTGATGAGCCTTCTCCATCTCTCTCTGTTTTGAGCTTCCTCCTTATTCATGCCCCTTCCTCTAAGATCATCTGCAATACAGGCAGCCCAGGTCTTGCTAGGTCTTCCCTTTGGTCTCTTTCCAACCACTACAAAGTTCATTGCTTTTTTTATGATGTGGTGGTCTGCTTTCCGTTGAACATGCCCAAACCAGCGCAGTCTATTGCTACTAGCTACAGACAGCAGATCATCAACTTTGCACATTCTTCATAGTTCTTCATTCGTGATTCTGTCTTCCCATTTGATCTTTGTCATGTAGCGTAGCTTCTGCACCAAATACCACCTCTACAAATCCCTCGTGATATCTATCCTCCTACATGGCTGTGAATCCTGGACTCTGTCAGCAGAGCTAGAGAGGAGAACCCAAGCATTCGAGAACAAGTGCCACAGAAGACTCCTCAAAATATCATACAAAGAACACAAGACCAACAACTATGTGAAAGAAGAAATCAAAAAGTGTGTGGGCCCCCAAGAACCTCTGCTCTCCACCATAAAGAGGAGAAAACTGATGTGGTTTGGTCACACCACAAGACAACAACCACCTTCGCAGGAACAGTCGAAGGCAAGAGAAGAAGAGGCCCCCAAAAGAAATCATGGGTTGACAGCATCAAAGACTGGACCGCCCAACCCCTGCAACACCTTCTACTAGCCACACAGGATCGTGAAGCATGGAAAAAGATCTCTGTTGCGTCTTCTCATGTCCCCCCTACGTCCTTTGGGACATGGGACTGAGTAAAGCAAAGCAGATGACTTTTTTTTTATATCGAGGATAATGGAATAAGCACTCATGTGCTTTTTTACGTGCAGTCCCCTGTGTATGCGGTTTTGTCAATTTTGTCATCTGTTCCCACCGGCACACAATGGCCTACTCTTACGAAAAGCAGAACAGGATTTAACGTGTGCGCAAGATGTTCTGCGTGCGTTCGCACACGGGGCCTCGGTTTATAGTCTCATTCGAAGGACTTTTGGGGAAAGTCTATTGCTACTAGCTACAGACTTCAGATCATCAACTTGGCACATTCTCCATAGTTCTTCATTCGTGATCCCGTCTTCCCATTTGATCTTTCATCATGTAGCGTAGCATTCGGATTTCTCAGCTCTTCAACAATATATTATCATTACTTTACAGCTTAGTTTTTAGTGATCGACTATGACTCTCTGACTAGGAGGCTTGACTCGCACAGTCCTTATGTGCTGCAGCCCTGGGGGCTGGTTGGCCTTTGGAGAACATCTCCAACGCTGACTGTCCTTATGCCCACTTGGCCGAGAGAGTGGGGATGTACTGCGGGCAAGGCATCTCCACTGTAATCAAACTTCATCCCAATTAACTCCAGTGGAAAAATGTCCCCTTGAACAGGAATCAAACCCGGGTCGTCAGATTGCGAGAGCAATGTTCTGGCCACTAGGCTACCCTAGTCAAAATTTCTGCCCAATTTCCAAAACGGCAGCTGCCTCCTCTGCTGTAATTAGTCCAAAACGGCAGCTGCCTCCTCTGCTGTAATTAGTCCAAAACAGCAGGTAATTAGTACAAAACAGCAGCTGCCTCCTCTGCTGTAATTAGTACAAAACAGCAGCTACCTACCTCCTCTGCTGTTTTGGAGGTCATCATCACCGTCGTCGAACATGACGTACAAACATATCCTTATAATAACAAAGCCCAGGATTATTTTTATTATTTTATTAATTTATCATTCTTTTATATCGAGGATAATGGAATAAGTACTCGTGTGCTTTTTTTCACATCCAGTCCCCCACGCGTGCATGCGGTTTTGTCAATTCTGTCATCCGTTCTCACCGGCACACAATAGCCTGCCTACTCTTTCGGAAAAGCGGAACATGATTTAACGTGCGCGCAAGATGTCCTGCATGCGTGCATTCGCACACGGGGCCTCGCTTGACTGACCGACTGACTGACCGGTTGGACACACACACAAAAATCATATGCCAGATAATATCCTTTTGGATTGATTTGACAGAATCAAAACCAGACTCTTATATTAGAATAGTATACGGTTATTTGTATCAGAATAATACATACGATAAATGGATAAACACAGTGAAAAATATTCTGTACACAATTGGATTCAAACATGTCTGGAAGAACCAAAGCACTCTTAATGTTCATCGTTGAGTTTATGCTGTTAGAAGAAAACTAGGACATGTATAAAACATTTTGGATCTACCAAAGATAAGAGCTTGCAAAACTAAAATTTTATGATTTTGCTACAAAGAATACAGATTGGAACCATACTTTAGTAAACTATGAAAACAAAACTCATAAAAAGGTATATTGTAAATTTCGCACAAGCTTCACAATTTAATGATAGAGAAGGAGCACCAAAATATATCCAGAGAGGACAGAAAATGTAGACACTGTAACAAAATTGAAGATGAATTTCATTTACTTGATGAATGCATTTTATTGATGAACTCAGAAATAATTTGTTATTAAAAATCAAACGAAAGACAAAGAACGCAAAAACTGTGTACATAAATTAAGTGACATAATCACAGTTGATATATATCAAGCAGATATCATCAGATATGTCTATGAGTGTTTTGAAAAAAGAGAAGTAAAATACAACATGTATTTTAGTGTACATCACTTTTAGCCAAAATAGATAATAATTATAGTTGATGTTTTTGTTGTGTCAAATAAGTCTACATTTCATTTATTTTATTTATTTCATTTATACCACTTTAAGTCACGAGATTTCTCTGCGTGAAATTTGGGCTGCTCTCCCCGGGGAGAGCGCGTCGCCACAAGAGCAGCGCCACCCTTTCTTTTTTTTTTTTGATCTGTATTTGTTTCCCTATCAGAGTGGCTTTTTCTAAGAATTTTGCCAGGGACAACTCCCTTGTTGCCGTGGGTTCTTTTACGTGCGCTGAATAATTTTGTGCAACACACGGGACCTCGGTTTATCGTCTCATCCGAAGGACTAGCGCCCAGAACACCACTCATGGTCTAATGGATGGGGGAAAAGTTTCGGGCCCAAACGGGATACAAACCACCGCACACTTCCGACCCGGACTTTTCGCTTTCTAGACAGGCGCGTTACCTCTAGACCACCGATCCTATTCTTTTATATCGAGGATAATGGACTAAGCACTCGTGTGCTTTTTTAAAGCATCCAGTCCCCCACGCGTGCATGCAGTTTTGTCAATTCTGTAATCCGTTCCCACCGGCACACAATAGCCAACTCTTTCGGAAAAGCAGGATTTAACGTGCGCGCAAGATGTCCTGCGTGCGTGCGTGCGTTCGCACATGGGGCCTCGCTTGACTGACTGACCGACTGGACACACACACACACACACACACAAATTAAATGCCTTTCGAGCAAAATTTGCCAAAAATATACTATGTATATGTGGTGAAAAATTTTCCAATGTTCATGTTCTGTATCAATGTCAAGGTTTAAAAACGTTTTTACCATCATTTCAAGATAAGTCTCTGCAGGAAGTTTGAACCAATCCAGAGTTATTATGTGAGATAGCCTTGTCTCTGTTGCAATCCCCAGTATTCTCTTTTTTGTAAAGTATGAACGTCGGAATCTATATATTTGCTTGTTTCACAGCTGCCGTTACAAGTAGTTCACAATTGTTTTGTTTTCCAACTTTAGAGTATTTTTTCAATTGTTCAGGGTTTTTGTTGATTTTTGTATTTCTTTGCCATGTTTTTTTGGCAACATACTGATTATATAGTTTGGAATAGTCTTTTCTGTTTATATAGTTTGGAATAGTCTTTTAATGTGCATTCATACCAACACGTATTTTTTTTTACTTAAAGCCCTTATCTCATTATGCTGCCTCCCCCTCTCACCCCCCCCCCCCCCCCTCCCCTCCCCTGCCTCCATCGTCTAATATCACTTTAAGTGAACAGACGTAAAATTGAAGACACACACACGATGCTGCTGCGTGAAATTCGGCTGCTCTCCCCGGGGAGAGCGCGTCGCCACAAGAGCAGCGCCACCCTTTCTTTTTCTTTTTTTTCGATCTGTATTTGTTTCCCTATCAGAGTGGCTTTTTCTAAGAATTTTGCCAGGGACAACTCCCTTGTTGCCGTGGGTTCTTTTACGTGCGCTGAATAATTTTGTGTAACACACGGGACCTCGGTTTATCGTCTCATCCGAAAGACTTAGCGCCCAGACCACCACTCATGGTCTAATGGATGGGGGGGAAAGTTTCAGGCCCAAACGGGATTTGAACCACCGCACACTTCCGACCCGGACTTTTCGCTTTCTAGACAGGCGCGTTACCTCTAGACCACCGATCCACATGACTTAAATGGCTATAAAATATTCTGAATCTGAATCACACACACACTCACGCTGCTGCTGCTGCTGCTGCTTACAGCCATCTCCCCGGATCTGGCGGTCAGCGAGGTGGAGGATTACACTCTGGACGGGATGCGGGTGGGGTCGCTGGTGACCGGGGAGGTCGGCCCTTTCAGCTCCCTGAGACTGGACGTCCTCTGGCAGCCCACCATCCCCGGAAAAGTGGACTCCGAGTTCCTCGTCACCTTCGCCGACCCCTTGTCTGAAGGGGTGAGTTGTTTGGGCGTTGTTGGTGTGGTGTGGTTGTGTTGTTGGTGTGTTGTTGTTGGCGTGGCGTTGTTGTTGTGGCAAAGTGGACTCCGAGTTCCTCGTCACCTTCGCTGACCCCTTGTCTGAAGGGGTGAGTCTTGGTGTTGTGGCATTGTTGTTTTGGTGTTGTGGCATTGTTGTTGTTGTGGCGTTGTTGTTGTTGTTGTGGCGTGTTGTTGTTGTGTTGTTGTTGTGGCAAAGTGGACTCTGAGTTCCTCGTCACCTTCGCCGACCCCTTGTCTGAAGGGGTGAGTCTATCTGTTGGTGTTGGTGTTGTGTTGTTGTTGTGGTGTTGTTGTTGGGGCGTGGTGTTGTGGTGGGTTGTTGTGGCAAAGTGGACTCTGAATTCCTCGTCACCTTCGCCGACCCCTTGTCTGAAGGGGTGAGTTGTTGGGCGTTGTTGTTGTGGTGTGTTGTTGGCATGGTGTTGTTGTTGTGGCAAAGTGGACTCTGAGTTCTTCGACACCTTCGCCGACCCCTTGTCTGAAGGGGTAAGTGGGGGTTGTTGTGGTGTTGGTGTTGTTGTGGCGTGTTGTTGTTGTGGCGTTGTTGTGGCAAAGTGGACTCCGAGTTCCTCGTCACCTTCGCGGACCCCTTGTCTGAAGGGGTGAGTTGTTGGGGCGTGGTTGTTGTTGGTTGTGGTGTGTTGTCATGGCGTTGTGTTGTGGCATGTTGTTGTTGTGGCGTGGTGTTGGGGCGTTGTTGTTGGGGCGTGTTGTTATGTTGTTGGGGCATGTTATGTTGTTGGGGCGTTGTTTTTTGTTGTGATGTTGTTGTTGTGGCGTGGTGGCGTGGTGTTGTTGTGCGTGGTGGTGTTGTGGTGGGTTGTTGTTGTGGCGTGGTGTTGTTGTGGCGTGGTGTTGTTGTTGGTGGTGTTGTTGTTGGTGTGGTGTTGTTGTTTGTGGCAAAGTGGACTTCCGAGTTCCTCGTCACCTTCGCCGACCCCTTGTCTGAAGGGTGAGTCTATCTGTTTGTGTTGTGGTGGTGTTGTGGTGTTTGTTGTTCTTGTTGTGTTGTTGTTGTTGGGCTGTTGTTGTTGTGGTGTTGTTGTTGTTGTGGCGTTGTTGTTGTTGTGGCAAAGTGGACTCCGAGTTCCTCGTCACCTTTGCCGACCCCTTGTCTGAAGGGGTGAGTTGTTGGGCGTTGTTGTTGTGGCGTTGTTGTTGTTGTTTGTTGTTGTGGCAAAGTGGACTCTGAATTCCTCGTCACCTTCGCCGACCCCTTGTCTGAAGGGGTGAGTTGTGTTGGCGTTGGTGTTGTTGTTGGTTGTGGTTGGTGTTGTTGGTGTGTGGTTGTGGCGTTGTTGTTGTGGCAAAGTGGACTCCGAGTTCCCTTCACCTTCGCTGACCCCCTTGTCTGAAGGGTGAGTCTTGGTGTTGTGGCATTGTTGTTTTGGTGTTGTGGCATTGTTGTTGTTGTGGCGTTGTTGTTGTTGTTGTGGCGTGTTGTTGTTTGTGTTGTTGTTGTGGCAAAGTGGACTCTGAGTTCCTCGTCACCTTCGCCGACCCCTTGTCTGAAGGGTAGTCTATCTGTTGGTGTTGGTGTTGTGTTGTTGTTGTGGTGTTGTTGTTGGGGCGTGGGTTGTGGTGGGTGTTGTGGCAAAGTGGACTCTGAATTCCTCGTCACCTTCGCCGACCCTTGTCTGAAGTGGTGGGGGGGGGGGGGGGGGGGGGGGAGTTGTTGGGCGTTGTTGTTGTGGTGTGTTGTTGGCATGGTGTTGTTGTTGTGGCAAAGTGGACTCTGAGTTCTTCGACACCTTCGCCGACCCTTGTCTGAAGGGGTAAGTGGGGGTTGTTGTGTGTTGGTGTTGTTGTGGGCGTGTTGTTGTTGTGGCGTTGTTGTGGCAAAGTGGACTCCGAGTTCCTCGTCACCTTCGCGGACCCCTTGTCTGAAGGGGTAGTTGTTGGGGGGGCGTGGTTGTTGTTGGTTGTGGTGTGTTGTCAGGCGTTGTGTGTGTGGCATGTGTTGTTGGGCGTGGTGTTGGGGCGTTGTTGTTGGGGCGTGTTGTTATGGTGTTGGGCATGTTATGTTGTTGGGGCGTTGTTGTTGTTGTGAGTGTTGTTGTGTGGCGGGTGGCGTGGTGTGTTGTGGCGTGGTGGTGTTGTGGTGGGTTGTTGTTGTGGCGTGGTGTTGTTGTGGCGTGGTGTTGTTGTGGTGGTGTTGTTGTGGTGTGGTGTTGTTGTTGTGGCAAAGTGGACTCCGAGTTCCTCGTCACCTTCGCCGACCCCTTGTCTGAAGGGTGAGTCTATCTGTTGGTGTTGTGGTGGGTTTGTTGTTCTTGTTGTGTTGTTGTTGTTGGGGCGTTGTTGTTGTTGTGGTGTTGTTGTTGTTGTGGGGCGTTGTGTTGTTGTGGCAAAGTGGACTCCGAGTTCCTCGTCACCTTCGCCGACCCCTTGTCTGAAGGGTAGTTGTTGGGCGTTGTTGTTGTGGCGTTGTTGTTGTTGTTTGTTGTTGTGGCAAAGTGGACTCTGAATTCCTCGTCACCTTCGCCGACCCCTTGTCTGAAGGGGTGAGTTGTGTTGGCGTTGGTGTTGTTGTTGGTTGTGGGTTGGTGTTGTTGGTGTGTGGTGTTGTGGCGTTGTTGTGGTTGTGGCGGGTTTTTGTTGGGGCGGTGTTGTTGTTATGTTGTTGGGCGTCGTGTGTTAGTGAGTTGTGGGGCGGTTGTTGTTGTGTGGCGTTGTTGTTGGGGTTTTTTTGTGTGGCGTGGTGTTGTGGCATTGTTGTTGTTGTGGCATTGTTTTGTTGTGGCATTGTGTTGTTGTGGCATTGTTGTTGGTTGTGGCATTGTTGTTGTTGTGGCGTGTTGTTGAGGCGTGGTATTGTGGCATTGTTGTTGTGGCGTGTTGTTGTTGTGTTTGTGGTGTGTTGTTGGTGTGGCGTTGTTGTTGTGGCAAAGTGGACTCTGAATCCTCGTCACCTTCGCCGCCCCTTGTCTGAAGGGTGAGTTGGGTTGTGGCGTTGTTGTTGGTGTTTTGTTGTTGTGGCGTTGTTGTGGCGTGGTGTTGTGCGTGTTGTTGGTGTGGCGTGTTGTTGTTGTGGCAAAGTGGACTCTGAGTTCCTCGTCACATTCGCCGACCCCTTGTCTGAAGGGGTGAGTCTTGTGTTGTGTTGTTGTTGTGTGTGTGGTGTAGTTTGTTTGGCGTGTTGTTTTGTGGCAAAGTGGACTCCGAGTTCCTCGTCACCTTCGCCGACCCCTTGTCTGAAGGGGTGATCGTGGTGTTGGTGTTGTCGTTGGGCGTTGTTGTTGTTGTGGCGTTGTTGTTGTTGTGGCGTTGTTGTTGTTGTGGCGTTGTTGTGTGTGGCGTGTCGGCGTGGCTTTTTTCTCGGGCGTTTTTTTTTTATGAACATTGTGGTGGTGGGAGGTGTGTGGGGTGAGGGTGTGGTGTAGGGGAGAGGGGGTGGGGGGGTGGTCACTGCAATATGCACTCTGTCTCACTCACTCATCACAGGGTGGATCGGTGGTCTGATAATAATAATAATAATGTATGGAATTTATATCGCGCTGAATCTTGTAAAGCAACAAATCAAAGCGCTCAGATGAGATTTAAAATTAAAAAAATTTTTGTGTGTATGCGTTGTTTTTTTTTTAATTTTGTCATCTGTTCCCACTGGCACACAATGGCCTACTCTTTCGAACAGCGGAACAGGATTTAACATGTGCGCAAGATGTTCTGCATGCGTTCACACACAGGGCCTCGGTTTATAGTCTCATCCGAAGGACTAAAGGTAATGCACCTACCTTCTTCTTCTTCCTTTTTTGTCATGTTTCTCCCAGGGGAGGTTTGATATCGATGAGCCTTCTCCATCTCTCTCTGTTTTGAGCTTCCTCCTTATTTATGCTCCTTTCTCTAAGATCAACTGCAATACAGGCAGCCCAGGTCTTGCTAGGTCTTCTTCCCTTTGGTCTCTTTCCATCCACTACGAAGCTCATTGCTCTTTTTTATGATGTGGTGGTCTGCTTTCCGTTGAGCGTGCCCAAACCAGCGCAGTCTATTGGTACTAGCTACAGACTTCAGATCATCATGTAACTGCCTTTCATGGGATGATTAACTCATTGGAGTCACAGTGAAATGGATCTCGCCATTTTGTGGTGACGCGTGATTTTGGCTATATTTGAAAAATTCAGCAGACTTACCCAACATAATAATGACATACACATTATACATCATTGAAAAGTTTATAATGTCTTCTTTAGAGATTGTTTCACAGTTTTTTCATAGATGACTGTATTTATTTTTTACAAATTTTTAAAATATGTCACTGAATGCTGAAAAATAAAAAGTTTTGAAAATTAGGGCTGCTATCTTAAATGGCTTGAACTATTCATCAACTAGTCCCCTTCAAACAATGTGATAATTTTTCACCAAAGTAAAGTTCCCTGAAGCTGGCTGAATCCATGTATGTCACTTTTTGTACAACAGATTTCTTTTTTAAAGAATCATAACACTGGAGAGCCTGAAATCCCAAAGATATCACTTGTTGACATGTCAAACAAAATTGGTCAACAGACAAAAACTAGGCAAGCTTATGGTCAAGGAAAGCAACTGTGTTTAGAAAAATGATTGCCCTACAGGCCAGAGTACTTTCCCTTGAGTTAACCATCACTTTGTGTGTTTTTTTAAAAATCGTAAGTCTGCCGATTCTTAAGCTTCGGCACGTCACAGTAAAGGAAACCTCAATGAGTTAAAGTGTTTTTGACTTGCCCTGTGTGTGTGTGTGTGTGGCAGTTGTCTGTTCGTGCGTTGGCCAACGCGATCGATGTGCCGGTGTGGGTGGAGAGGCAGACGGTGGATCTGAAGATCTGCATGTTCGACCGGCTGTACCAGGATACCATCGTGGTCAACAACAGGTCAGGTGCTGGTGCTGGTGGTGCTGGTGGTGGTGTCTCCGTAGTGGAGAGAGAGACACAGAGAGAACACTGAACACTGAAAGTAATTTATTGCCATTAACAATACAGTCTTTTTGGCAAGGAGCACAGTATGAACACAATTTAAACAATATGCTTTTTGCAACAAGAAAATAATGAAAACCGAAAGAGGAAAAGGCGTCTCCAATTCAACCGAATGCATTAATTGGTATCATACATTCATTATTATCACAAGCTTGCACACATACACACACACACACACACCACACACATACACACACACACACACACACACACACACACACACCATGAGACACAGAGAGAGAGAGAGAGTGTGTGTGTGTGATAGAGAGAGAGTGTGTGTGTGTGTGAGAGAGAGAGAGAATGCGCGTGCATGTGTGTGTAATATGAGAGAGAGTGTGGTGTGTGTGTGTGTGTTGTGTGTGTGTGTGTGTGTTAGAGAGAGAGAGTGTGTGTGTGAGAGAGAGAGAGAGAGAGTGTGTGTGTGGAGAGAGAGAGAGAGGAGAGTGTGTGTGTGTGAGAGAGAGAGAGAGAGCGTGTGGTGTGTGTATGAAAGATAGAGTGTTGTGTGTAAGAGAGAGAAGGGGTAGAGAGAGAGAGTGTGTGTTTGTGTGTTAAGTGTGTGTGTGTATTTGTGAGTGCCTGTTTGTGATATGTGCATGCATGTGTGTGTGTGCATGCACGTGTGTGTGTGCGCAAGCATGCATGCGTGCGTGCACGTGCATGTGTATGTGTATGTGATTCCAAACATTCTCAACCCTTCCCCATATGAGCAGTGCATGTCCACATTCACAAAACATAACAACAACCACATCTCCACATACTTTGACCAGCACTCTCAAACTTGCATCCGTAAAGTAGATGATGCTCTACTGTCTGGTCCCAGTCTTCCCAACAGCCCCACAGCACACTCACTCTGCATACAAAACTGCATACACACAGGGAACTGGATGTAAAAAAAAAAAAAGCACACGAGTGCTTATTCCATCATCCTTGAAATAAAAGAAGAAGAAATACCCAGAGTCCGGAAATAAAATCCCTGTGACTCTCAAACTCATGTCCATTAAGTGGATGAATTCTATTTAACGTCTGTTCACTCTTAGTGATATTAGATAAGTGGATGAAGCTCGACTGTGTGGTCCCAGTCTTCCCACTGAGCCCACAGCACACTCACTCTGGGTAGGAGCCGGCCAGAGTCCGTAAAAAAAAAAATCCCTATGACTCTTATGGGATTGGAACCCGCAACCTTCCAGTCCATAACTCATGGCGCTGACCACTGCGCCATGGCGGCTGGTGACACCTGTTTTTCTCTGGCAGGGCGACGACAGCGTTGCGGCTGAAGTTTGAGGTGTGTCGGGAGCTGAGGAACCACCTCGAGATCCTGCCCAAGACAGGATACATCCAGGCGCAGTCGCAGTTCTCCGCCCAGCTCAAATTCTTACCCAGGTCAGTTTTGATTTCTGTATATAGATAGATAGATAGATGGACGGACGGACGGACAGACGGACGATGACCTCCAAAACAGCAGAGGAGGCAGCTGCTGTTTTGGAAACTGGGCAGAAATTTGATTCTAGTGGAGATGCCTTGCCCACAGTACATCCCCACTCTCTCGGCCAAGAGGGCATAAGGACAGTCAGCGTTGGAGATGTTCTCCAAAGGCCAACCAGCCCCCAGGGCTGCAGCACATAAGGACTGTGCAAGTCAAGCCTCCTAGTCAGAGAGTCCTAGTCGATCACTAAAGACTAAGCTGTAAGTGGAATTCCGTGAGTGGGAAAGAAAGCCACTGGTCATACAGCCTCTCATTTTGCTGTTGTTGCCCCCAGCGTCAATGGTTTAATCAAGAGCTGTGATAAAGCCCAGGCGCTAGCAAAGAGAAGGGTAAATATATATATATATATCTTCTTCTTCTTCTTCCTTTTTTGTCATGTTTCTCCCAGGGGAGGTTTGACATTGATGAGCCTTCTCCATCTCTCTCTGTTTTGAGCTTCCTCCTTATTTATGCCCCTTTCTCTAAGATCATCTGCAATACAGGCAGCCCAGGTTTTGCTAGGTCTTCTTCCCTTTGGTCTCTTTCCATCCACTACGAAGTTCATTGCTCTTTTTATGATGTGGTGGTCTGCTTTCCGTTGAACGTGCCCAAACCAGCGCAGTCTATTGGTACTAGCTACAGACTTCAGATCATCAACTTTGCACATTCTCCATAGTTCTTTATTCGTGATCCTGTCTTCCATTTGGTCTTTGTCATGTGTGTGTGTATGTCAAAAGAAAGAGTTAGAGTGATAGAGAGAGAGGAGGAGGGGGGAAAGGGGAGCCAAGGTTAAGCAGCATAGAGCGTAGTCACCAGTTGGATGGGTGACCGTTTGTGCGCCTTCCAGCTGTAAATGGGTACCTGCCCTCTTTAGGGTCAGGGAAGGTAAAGCAGCGAGGGAGAGGAGATGGGCGCCGCTGCCCTCAATATGCTGGCCCCTGGAGAAGCTGAGGTCTCTGACGCCTCGCTCCCCTACGACCTCATAGGTTATGGGAACACCGTTTTGAGTTGGTAGATGATGTTTGTTATTATTGAATAGACTGAAGCCACAAGCAGAGACCATCATTGCTGAGGAACAAGCAGGTTTCAGAGCAGGGCGCAGCACAACAGAACAGATATTTAACCTCAGAATACTATGTGAGCGGTACCTTCAACATCAACAAGACCTTTACCATGTATTTATCGATTTTAAGAAAGCATTTGACAGGGTATGGCATGCAGCTTTGTGGGCAACCATGAATTTGTACAGCATCAATGCAAACCTGATCAGAGTCATCAAACAGCTGTACACGAGGCCACCAGTGCAGTGTACTACAACAACAACATTGGAGAATGGTTTCGAACAACATTTGGAGTAAGGCAGGGCTGTCTACTCTCACCCACTCTTTTCAACATCTTCCTTGAGAGAATCATGGCTGATGCACTGAACATCATGAAGGATCATCAGCATTGGTGGCAGAACGATCACAAACCTCCGCTTCGCAGATGACATTGATATGAATAGCAAGATCAGAAAAAGAGCTTGCCAGCCTAACAGAACACCTGAATAAGGCCTCCAAAACATACGGCATGGAAATCAGTGCAGAGAAGACCAAACTTGAGACTAATAACACCAACGGCATTAGCACTGATATCAGGGTTAATGACCAGAAGCTGGAAACAGTTCAGAGCTTCAGTACTTGGGAGCCATTGTATCAGACCTGGGATCCAAGCCAGAAGTAGTATGCAGGACATGCACAGACCAATACAGCACTGTCCAAAACTGAACACCATCTGGAGAGATAAAAATATCTCACTTTATCTCCAAGTATCAACTAATGCGCTCCCTTGTCATATCCATATTTCTGTATGCCTGTGAATCATGGACCCTGACTGCAGATTTGGAGAGAAGAATACAGGCGGTGGAGATGAGATGCTTTCGGAGACTCCTTGGCATCTCCTACAAAGACCACATAAGCAACGAAAGCGTGCATAACAGAATCCAGCAAAAACCATGGACCCTATGAGAACCTTCTAAACGATCATGAAAAAGCGTAAACTTAATGGTATGGCATGTCACAAGATCCAAAGGACTTGCAAAGACAATTTACAAGGCACTGTCCAAGGAGGAAGAAGAAGAGGCAGACCAAGGAAGAGCTGGGAGGATAACATCAGCGAATGGACAGGCCTAGAACTCAACAAAACCCTGAGAAAGGCAGAACAGAGAGAGGAATGGAGGGAACTGGTTGTTGAGTCTTTGAGGGTGCCCCCACGGTCGTCAGACTACGGGACAGATAGATAGATAGATATATCTTCTTCTTCTTCCTTTTTTGTCGTGTTTCTCCCAGGGGAGGTTTGACATTGATGAGCCTTCTCCATCTCTCTCTGTTTTGAGCTTTCTCCTTATTTATGCCCCTTTCTCTAAAGATCATCTGCAATACAGGAGGCAGCCCAGGTCTTGCTAGGTCTTCCCTTTGGTCTCTTTCCATCCACTACAAAGTTCATTGCTCTTTTTATGATGTGGTGGTCTGCTTTCCGTTGAACGTGCCCAAACCAGCGCAGTCTATTGGTACTAGCTACAGACTTCAGATCATCAACTTTGCACATTCTCCATAGTTCTTTATTCGTGATCCTGTCTTCCCATTTGATCTTTGTCATGTGTGTGTGTGTGTATGTCAAAAAAAAGAGTTAGAGTGATAGAGAGAGAGGAGGAGGAGGGGGGAGAGCCAAGGTTAAGCAGCGTCGAGCGTGGTTACCTGTTGAATGGATGACCGTTTGCGCGCCATGGCTTCAGTACAGTTCACCCAGCTGTAAATGGGTACCTGCCCTCTTTAGGGTCAGGGAAGGTAAAGCAGCGAGGGAGAGGAGATGGGCACCACCCTCAACATGCTGGCCCCTAGAGAAGTTGAGGTCTCTGATGCCTCGCTCTCCTACGACCTCATAGGTTATGGGAACACCATTTTGAGTCGGTAGATGATGTTTGTTATTGTTGTTTCAAATAAGTGTACAAGACTTAAATGGCAGGTGAATGTTCTTCCTCTGTGTGATCTGGGTCTGTCTGTCTTGTGCAGGAAATCGCTGTTTGAGGAAGCGGAGAAATACTTTGATCGGGACACTGGGGTGCTGGAGGCACCCATGATTATCCGGGTGGCTGATCAGGTGAGTTGGGGGTGGGGTGGGTAGAGTGTGGGTGGATGTTTTTTAGTAAGGGAAAGGTCTTTTTTGCTGTGTGTGTGTGTGTTCTTTGGTGTTTGTTCTTAGTCCTGTAGTGTGTGTGGGGGGGTGTTGGATGGGGGAAGGTGGTGTGTGTTGTATGTGGCTGCTCTGTTTGATATTTTATTTATGTCTTTACATTACTATTACTAGATGAGCTTTCTCCTACTACTATGACTATACTACTCACTACTACTTCTACTACCACACCCCTCTTCCTTCCTCCTCCTCCTCCCCTCCTCCTTCTTCTACTACTAAACCACCAACCACTACACCAACACCACACCCCCACTAACCACCACCACCCCACCACTACTACTACCCCACCACCACCACCACCACACCTACCACTACTACTACTAGTGATACTACCATATAACTCTTTCCTGCTCTACTTCTACTACTACTTTTTACAAATTATAACTTTCTACTACTTTCTTTCTACTACTACTACTCCTGCTACTACTACTACTTACTGACTTTCTACTACTACACTATACTGGGTTTCTACCACTAACACTACTACTACTACAAACCACCCCACTACTGGTACTACTTGTATAAGTAGTACTATCACTATACTACTGTTAGTAAACGTTGATACTGACATTGATACTGGTACTACTTTTAATACCATCATTTATCTTGTTGCTATTTTTTCTTTCTTTTTTTTGGATTATAACCGCTACACTTTTTCATCATACCTCTGTCATCATCGTCGTTATTATTCATCTTTTTCCACCCCATCCTTCAACTCAAACACTTTTCCAAACAAGGAAGGTGGCAGGATGGTTGAGACGTTCACCTGCCAACAAGTCAACCGTGAGGTTCTGGGTTCAATTCCCAGCCTCGCCCTTTTCTTCCCAGTATGTTAAATGCAAGCGCTCTGATTTGTCTTTGCAAGATATGGCGCTATACAAATTCCATTTATTATTATTATTAGTTTGACCCCAAAAAATTGAACTGAATGTCAAAACTCCTTCAGATGAGACTGTAAACCGAGACCTCGTGTTCAAACACACGCAGAACATCTTGCACCCACATTAAAAACCTGTTCCACCTTTTGGAAGAGTAGGCCATTGTAAGCCAGTAGGAATGGATGACTGAAAATAAAAAACAACAAAAAACCCCAAGCATGCACACAACAGGTGTCGTGTTTAGACACCATCCCCGAAGTCAGAATGCAGCTGCCTACTTGGCCAAGGTGTGTGTGTGAAAAACCGGTCACATACACGTAAATCTCACCATTAGTGAACCTGGAATCTCTAGCTGAGGAGCAAATAAAATAAAATAATAAAATAATACATAAAATAAGAAATAAAATTTACAAATAAAAAATAAGTATGTTCTTTCGATCCAGAAGGCCCATAGAGCCGGAGCTTATCCCGGTTTCTGTAGCGTTAAGCGAACTGATGGTTTTTCAACACCCCTGTGACAGGACGCTAAGTCTGTCGCCAGATACTTCCCCAGCAGAGCTGGTACCCACTTGTACACCTGGGTGGAGTGAGGAAAATAGGAGTAAAGTGTCTTTCCCAAGGACACAACACCGAGCCGAGCGGGGATCGAACCCGCGACCTCTGGATCACGAGTTGACCGCCTAAACCACTCGACCACGGTGCCTCCATAATAACAAATAAAATAATAAATAAAATAATTAATAAATAATAAAATTAAAAATATAATATAAATAAAATATATAATAAAATAATAAATAAAAAATAAAATAAAATAATAAACAAAAGAAAAAATATTAAAATTAAATTAAATTTAATTAAATTAAAAATAAAAAGATAAATCTCGATGCCCCCTGGGTTTTGGCAGACGGCCCCAGTCCCCTTCACCGTGAACGCCGTGGTGACGACCTCTGACCTGGAGTTTGATGTCAAGGACATCGACTTTGGCTACTGCACAGTGTATGAGTCGGTGCAAGCGGTGATCAAGCTGACCAACAAGTCCATCCTGCCACAGCAGTTCGGCTTTGTCGGTCTTCCGGAGGTGAGTGAGCAGTGTAGAGTGTTGTGTTGTGTTGTGTTGGTAAGTAGTTTTGTGTTTGCTTGTGTGTGTGTGTGTGTGTGTTCTTTTGGTGTTTGTTTTCTTAGTCCTGTAGCGTGTGTGTGTGTGAGAGGGGGGCAGTGTGGTTGTGTTGTGTTGGTAAGTCGTTGTGTTTGCTGTGTGTGTGTTCTTTTGGTGTTAGTCCTGTAGCCTGTGTGTGTGTGTGTGGGGGGTGTAGTGTGGTGTATTGGTAAGTCGTTGTGTTTGCTATGTGTGTGTGTGTGTTCTTTTGGTGTTTGTTTTCTTAGTCCTGTAGCATGTGTGTGTGTGTGTGGGGGGGGGGGGTCAGTGTGTTGTGTGTTGTGTTGGTAAGTCGTTGTGTTTGCTGTGTGTGTGTTCTGTTGGTGTTTGTTTTCTTAGTCCTGTAGCGTGTGTGTGAGGGGGGCAGTGTGTAGTGTGTTGTGTTGGTAAGTAGTTGTGTTTGCTGTGGTGTGTGTGTTCTGTTGGTGTTTGTTTTCTTAGTCCTGTAGCGTGTGTGTGGGGGGGGGGGGGGGGGCAGTGTGTAGAGTGTTGTGTTGTGTTGGTAAGTAGTTTTGTGTTTGCTTAGTGTGTGTGTGTGTTCTTTTGGTGTTTGTTTTCTTAGTCCTGTAGTGTATGTGGGGGGGGGGGGGGGGGGGGGGGGGGGGGCAGTGTGTAGAGTGTGTGTAGTGTTGGTAAGTCGTTGTGTTTGCTCTGTGTGTGTGTGTGTTCTTTTGGTGTTTGTTTTCTTAGTCCTGTAGCATGTGTGTGTTGGGGGGGGGCGTGTGTTGTGTGTTGTGTTGGTAGGTCGTTGTGTTTGCTGTGTGTGTTCTTTTGGTGTTTGTTTTCTTAGTCTGTAGCGTGTGTATTGGGGGGGGGGGGGGGGGGGGGGGGGGGGGCAGTGTGTAGTGGTGTTGTGTTGGTAAGTCGTTGTGTTTGCTGTGTGTGTGTGTTCTTTTGGTGTTTGTTTTCTTAGTCTGTAGCGTGTGTTGTGGTGTGAGGGGGGCAGTGTGTAGTGTGGTGTGTTGGTAAGTAGTTGTGTTTGCTGTGTGTGTGTGTGTGTGTTCTGTTGGTGTTTGTTTTCTTAGTCCTGTAGCATGTGTGTGTGTGTGTGTGAGGGGGGCAGCGTGTGTTGTGTTGGTAAGTAGTTGTGTTTGCTGTGTGTGTGTGTGTGTGTGTTCTGTTGGTGTTTGTTTTCTTAGTCCTGTAGGTGTGGGGGAGGGGGTGGTGGGGGGAGGTTTGTGTGTATGTGTGTGTTGTATGTGGCTGCATCTGTTTGACTATTTTATTTCTGTCTTTACATTACTATTACTACGATGACCAGTACTACTACTACTACTACTGCTACTATACTACTACTCCTCTCCTACTACTACTACTACTGCTACTATACTCCTATATCTCTACTACTGTACTACTACTCTACTACTGCTATACTACTCCTACTACTACTACTCCTCCTCCTACTACTACTACTACTACTCTACTACTGCTTATACTACTCTATACTGCTACTACTACTATACTACTGCTACTACTACTGCTACTACTACTACTACTGCTGCTACTACTACTATACTACTACTACTACTACTGCTACTACTACTCCTACTACTACTCCTACTACTGCTTACTACTACTCCTACTACTGCTATACTATCCTACTATACTACTACTCCTCCTACTATATCTATACTACTCCTATACTGCTACTACTACTCCTACTACTACTACTACTACTACTACTACTACTACTGCTACTCCTACTACTGCTACTACTACTACTACTGCTGCTGCTACTACTACTACTACTACTACTACTACTACTACTACTCCTCCTACTACTACTACTCCTACTCCTACTACTATTACTACTACATAGTAGATGTGGAGGTAAAGGTGTCCCATAGCCTATGTGGTCATTATTATTATTGTTGTTGTTTGTTAGTAGTAGTGTTTTTGTTATTGTTATTATTTTTATTGTCATTATTATTATTACATGATGATGATGATGATTAGTAGTAGTAGGAGTAGTAGTAGGAGGAGGAGTAGTGGTAGTAGTAGTAGTGGTGGTAGTAGTAGTAGTAGTAGTGATGGTAGTAGTAGTTGTGGTAGTAGTTGTAGTAGGAGTAGTAGTAGTAGTAGGAGTGGCGAGGGCGGGGTGGTGGTGGTGGTGGAGGAGGAGGAGGTGTTGTAGTAGTAGTAGTGGTAGTAGAAGTAGTAGTGGAAGTAGTAGTAGTAGTTTTGTTATTGTCATCATCATTATTATTATTGTTATTATTATTAGTGTCATTATTATTATTACTATTATTATCATCATTATTATTATTACATGATAATGATGAATGTGATTATTATCATTTCGAGGATAATGGAATAAGCGTTCATGTACTTTTTTTCCTGTCCAAACCCTGTGTGTATGCAGTTTTGTAAATTTGGTCATCCGTTCCCACCGGCACACAATGGCTTACAGTGTGTAGTGTGATGTGTTGTGTTGGGAGATGGAATGTGTTAGTGTAGTGTAGTGAAATGTGGTGTGGTGTATTTGTGTTGTATTGAATTGTATTGTATTGTATACCACTTTAAGTCACGGCAGATTTCTCTGCATGAAACTCGGGCTGCTCTCCCAAGGGAGAGCGCGTCGCCACAAGAGCAGCGCCTCCATTTTTTTTTTTCTTGTTTCCTGTCTGCAACTTGTATTTGTTTCCCTGTCAGAGTGGCTTTCTAAAAAAATTTTGCCAGGGACAACTCTCTTGTTGCTGTGGGTTCTTTTACATGCACTAAATGAGTATTTTGCACACAGGACCTTAGTTTGTCGTCTCATCCAAAAGACTAACACCCAGATCACCCACACACGGTGTTTAGTGAAAGTTTTGGGGACTAATTTATTTTATTTCTTTTTTTATTGTATTCTTTTATATTGAGGATAATGGAATAAGCACCTATGTGCTTTTTTACATCCAGTCCCCGTGTTTATGCGGTTTTGTGAATTCTGTCATCTGTTCAAAAAAAAAAATGGAGGGAACTGGTTGTTGAGCCTTTGAGGGTGCCCCCATGGTCGTCAGACTACGGGACAGATAGATAGCTAGATAGTCATCTGTTCCCACCAGCACACCATGGCCTACTCTTCTGAAAAGCGGAACAGGATTTTACATGTGCTCAAGATGTTCTGCATGCGTTCAAACACGGGGCCTCGGTTTATAGTCTCATCCGAAGGACTTTGACACTCAGTTCAATTTTTTTGTCAAACTGGGAAGAAAGGGCGAGGCTGGGAATGGAACCCAGAACCTCACGGTTTACTTGGTGGCAGGTGAACGTCTTAACCATCCTGCCACATTCCTTCTTGATGAAGATGTGGTGGGGGGGCTCATGCAAAATCCAGAAACTTTGAGGTAATAGCAGGAGAGCAAGAACTATTAGTCTAGCTGAATTTTTGTCAGATTTTGTTGTTGTTGTCGTCGTTATTGTTGGTATTGTTGTTGTTGGGCTGAGTTTTTATTGCAGGGGAGGTAGGGAGGAGGGGGAAAGGAGGGGGGGGGGTGTTGTTGATGAAAGTTGAGAGTGTAGTTATAGAGGTAGAAGGAGGTCAGGTAGTCTGTATTAAGTAATAAAGGAAGGTGGCAGGATGGTTAAGACATTCGCCTGCCTAACACGTAGAGCGTGAGGTTCTGGGTTCGATTCCCAGCCTTGCCTCTTTCTTCCCAGTTTTACACCTCCCCCCACCAAAAAAAATCTAACTAAATGTCAAAGTCCTTCGGATGACACTATAAACCAAGGCTCTGTGTACGAATGCACTCAGAACAGCTTATGCACATGTTAAAAACTTGTTCCATTTTTTTAAAAAAAAATTCTTTTATATCGAGGATAATGGAATAAGTACTTATGTGCTTTTTTTTTACATCCAGTCCCCGTGTGTATGCGGTTTTGTCAATTCTGTCTTCTGTTCCCACTGGCACACAATGGCCTACTCTTACGAAAAGCGGAACAGGATTTCACATGTGCGCAAGATGTTCTGCATGCGTATAGTCTCATCCGAAAGACTTTTGGGGAGAGTGGAGTCTGCACTGATGTTAACTCCAGGGGAAAATATCCCCTTGAACAGGAATCGAACCCGGGTCATCTTGTGTGTGTGTGTGTGTGTGTGTGTGTGCGTGCGTGCGTGCGTGCGTGTGTGTATGCATGTGTGTGTGCGTGCATGTGTGTGCGTGTGTGTACGTGCATGCATGTATGTGTGTGCGTTGTGTGTGTGTATTTTTTTTATAAATTCTTTTATTTATTCTTTTCTATCGAGGATAATGGAATAAGCACTCATGTGCTTTTTTACATCCAGTCCCCGTGTGTATGTGGTTTTGTAAATTTAGTTTGTGTGTGTATGTGTGTGTGATTCAGATTCAGATTCAGAATATTTTATTGTCATTTAAGTCATGTAGACTTATTTGACACAACAAAATGTGTGTGTGTGTGCGTGTATGTGCATGGGTATGTATGTGTGTGTGTATGTGTGTGCGTACTTTCTTTAATTTAACGTCTGTTCACTCAAGGTGATATTAGACAAAAGATAGTGTTACAATATATACAGAACGTGTGTGTGTGAGTATGTGTGTGTGTGTGTGTGTGCATACGTGCGCGTGTGTGTGTGTGTGTGTGCGTGTATGTGTGTGTGTGTGTGTTTACCTATTAGTGTCTGTGCATGAGATAAAAGAAGAAAAAAATACAAAGAAATTATGGGAGGGACGGGGGTGAGGGGGGCATTGAAACAGCTTAAACTGCAGCAAGAACAATTACAAAAGTTTTCCAACAGGGCTTTTAACTAAACAACTAACTATCTCCAACATAACCACATTATCGGCCAATAAATGTTCAAATGACATATTTGAAATCTTACCTACAACTGTACCAGAAAAGTATGGTCGAAGTAGTTCACAATGAAGAATAACATGCTTAGGTGATAAGTCGGAACCACATATACAAGTTATCTGTTTACAAAATTTAGTCCTAATGCGTGTGCGTGTCTATGTGTGTGTGTGTATGCGTATGCGTGTATATGTCTATGTGTTTGTGTGTGTGTGCAGTACGTGGAGGTGCAGCCGAACGACGGGTTTGGCACGCTGCTGCCTCTGGAGACCTTGGAGCTGGACGTCATCTTCAGCCCCCACAAGGCCTTCGACTACAAGTTCGAGCTGGTCTGCCGTTCCCTCATCAACAGGTAGTAGTGATGATAGTGAGGATTGATGATGGTGGTGGTGGTGGTGGTGGTGGTGGGTGGTGTGGTGGTGGTGGTGTGGTGGTGGTGTGGTGGTGGTGGTGATGGTGGTGGTGTTGGTGATTTTGGTGATGGTGGTGGTGGTGATGGTGGTGGTGATGATGATGATAATAATAATAATGATGGTGATGATGATAATATGATGATGAAAATGATGATATGATGATAATAATAATATAATGATGATGATTTTTTAAAATAAATAATGATGATGGTGATGATGATAATATTACAAATAATTATAATGATGATAATTATATTTGTAATAATATAATGATGATTATGATGAAAATAATGATGATGATAATAATGATGATGATGAAAATAGTTATGATGATGATGAGGAGGATAAAAATAATATAATGATGATGATAAAAATAATTATAATGATGGTGATGATGATAACTATAATAGTAATAATAATATGATGATGATTATGATGAAAATAATGATGATGATGATAATATTATGATGATGGTGAAAATAATGATGATGATGATATTAAAAATAATTATAATGATGATGATTATAATAATGATGATTATGATAAAAATAATTATAATGATGACAAATATGATAATTACGACACATTTAAATCCAGCCTCAAGACATACCTATTTCAAACCTAAGACTTCCCCCTCCTGTTTCATCTCATAATTATCTGTCCCTGCCTTCAATTACCAAAATCCCTATCATCATGCCGAAGTGTATTACCTGTGTGTGTGTGTGTGTGTGTGTGTGTGTGTGTGTGTGTGTGTGTGTGTGTGTGTGTAAATTTGTTAAAAATGTTAATCATTGTTGGTTGCATGTGTAGGAGTGGGTTGAATGCAAGCGCTTTGATTTCTTTTTACAAGATACAGCGCTATATAAGTTCCATTTATTATTATTATTATTATTATGGTATTAGTTTCCCCCGTGGGGATGCCGGGGGCCTATCAGTATAAACAGCATCCCCACCTTCTGGAAATTCTGTGCCGATAATTTCCTCTTTTCTATCACTCTCTTTGTTTCTGCCTTGTTCCTTTTCTTCCTGTCATCTCCTCCTTGTCTTATTTTCTGCCTTCTTGGTCCATTCTCCTGCCCTTTTTTCATCCAGAAAGAACTTTAAAGATAACAATTCTCTCTTGTGCCATAGTCAGAGATGCGCTGGGCCTGACTTGTCAGGCGCTTCACGTCAGCAGGGGGGACAGGATAGCCTAGTGGTTAGAACATTGCACTCGCAATCTGACGACCCTGGTTCAATTCCCGTTCAAGGGGGATATTTTCCCCCTGGAGTTAACATCAGTGCAGACTCCACTCTCCCCCAAAAGTCCTTCGGATGAGACTATAAACCGAGGTCCCGTGCGCGAAGAACGCACGCAGAACATCTTGCGCACACGTTAAATCCTGTTCCGCTTTTCGTAAGAGTAGGCCATTGTGTGCCGGTAGGAACAGAAGACAGAATTCACAAATCCGCATACACACGGGGACTGGATGTAAAAAAAAAAAAAGCACATAAGAGCTTATTTCATTTGAGATTTATCCACACGCGACCATTCCCCACCACCACCACCCGCATTCCATCTTCAGAGGAGAGAAAAAACAACATATACAAACTTTTCGACTTCTTCTATTGTGTTTTTGGCGCAGGGAGTTCCGCATCGCGTGCGTGGGCGTAGGGGTGTTGCCTCCCTTGCAGCTGTCCCACCAGGTGGTGCATTTCGCCTCGACGTCGCTCTACGACGTTTCAACTGCCATGGTGCACGTGGTCAACCACCACACCTCCAGCAACGAGTTCACTCACCCCGTGCCTCGCATCGGCACCAAAGGTTGGAGCCGTTTTTGTCGGTTCGAGTCCCAGCATGGGCAGGGGGGGGGGGGGGGTCCCATAACCTATGTGGTCGTAGGGGAGTGGGTCCCATAACCTATGTGGTCGTAGGGGAGTGGGTCCCATAACCTATGTGGTCGTAGGGGAGTGGGTCCCATAACCTATGTGGTCGTAGGGGAGTGGGTCCCATAACCTATGTGGTCGTAGGGGCAGCGAGGCGTCAGAGACCTCAACTTCTCAAGGATCCAGCATATTGAGGGTGGTGGCGGCCCATCTCTCCTCTCTCCCTCGCTGCTTTACCTTCTCTGACCCTAAAAGAGGGCAGGTAACCCATTTACAGCTGGGTGAACTGGGGAACTGTACTGAAGCCAAGGCAGCGCAAATGGTCACCCATCCAAGTGGTAACCACGCTCGATGCTGCTTAAGCTTGACTGGGGGAAGGCGAGAGCTCCGACCACTGAGCTATCTTGTCCCATAGGGGAGTGGGGAATGTTTTGGATCTTTGGTGTGGGGTGAGGGGGGGTAGGGGTGTTGTAATATGGGGTGTGAGGGGTTTCTCACCCCACCTCACCTATCCTGTAGTCCCTTGGACCGTGGGGGCACTAATGAAGATTTTGTAACCAGCTTCCTCCACTCTCCACAATCCTCTGCTTTCTGTAGCAAGTCGTTCCACTCAAGGCTACCAGTCCACAACTCTCTGATGTTGTTTTCCCATCGTTTTCTCTGTCTGCCTCTTCTTCGTCTCCCTCCTTGTATTGTAGTTCCCTGTAGGACAGTCTTGGCCAGTCCACTCTCTAGATGAAGGATCCACTGCCCACAAATCCAGAATAACTCGGTCCAGTGCTAAAACTTTTCTCCCTCATCCGTTAGACCATGAGTGGTGTGGTCTGGGTGCTAGTCTTTCAGATGAGATGCTAAACTGAGGCTCCTGTTGTCATTATTTAGCGCACGCAAAAGAACGCACAGCAACAAGAGAGTTGTCTCTGGAAAAATTCTGTCCAAAAAAGTCACTCTGATAGGGGAAACTAATACAGTTGCAGACAGGAAAAAAAAAGGAAAAAAAAGAGTGGCGCTGCTCTTGTGGCGACGCGCTCTCCCTGAGGAGAGCAGCCCGAATTTCACACAGAGAAATGTGCTGTGACTAAAAGTGGTATAAATGAATAAATAAGTAAATAAATAAATAAAAACAGCCTGCCCCTTCCTTTTACCAAGTCCAAGTGCGGTCAGTTTACTGCTATAATGATTAGCACCAGCTGGGATGGAATGGATAGCAGCTGAGAGGAAGTGAAAGAGTGGGAAACTGGCAGCTGTGAGTTATGTTGGATTATGTGTGTGGTGTGACGTGGTTTGTTATGATTAGCAAGGTGTCTGTGTCTTGTTTTTGGCGTTGTCTGTGTGCAGGTTTTGTGATGTTTCTATCGTATTGTTAATGTCTTATATTAGGAATAAATTCTTCAGTTTGTGTGTGTTTTGTGCTGTAATGTATTGTGTTGTAGTGTACAACACAGACACACGCAACACAGACACGACACATAACACACACACACACCATACAACACACCACACACACACACACACACACACACAACTCACTCACACACACAACACAACTCACTCACACACACAACACAACACACACACACACACGACTCACTCACACACACTCACTCACACTCACTCACACACACCCACACACACACACACACAACACCACACCACACACACAACAACACACGCAACACCACACACAACACAACACACACACAACACAACACACTCTCACACACACACACACACAGCCCTAACTCTGACACATTCTATATTTTCTCCAGGGGAGATTTGCCCTGTCGGACCAACGTCCTTCGAGTTCGTGGTTCCAGAAGGAGTTCCCCTGACTATCTCCCCTGCCGTGGGCACCATCGAACCCGGCAAGGTGGGTTACCTTCCCCTGACAGATCGCAGCTCTCATGTATGTTTGTCCGTCGTGTCCGACGATGACCTCCAAAACAGCAGAGGAGGCAGCTGCTGTTTTGAAAACTGGGCAGAAATTTGTTTATAGTGGAGATGCCTTGCCCACAGTACATCCCCACTCTCTCGGCCAAGTGGGCATAAGGACAGTCAGCGTTGGAGATGCTCTCCAAAGGCCAACCAGCCCCCAGGGCTGCAGCACATCAGGACTGTGCGAGTCAAGCCTCCTAGTCAGAGAGTCATAGTCGATCACTAAAGACTAAGCTGTAAAGTGGAATTCCATGAGTGGGAAAGCAAGCCACTGGTCATACTACAGCCTCTCACTTTGCTGTTGTTGCCCCCATCGTCAATGGTTTAATCAAGAACTGGGATAAAGCCCAGGCGCTCATAGCTCTCTCATAACAATAACGATAATGATAACGATGATGAAATGTTGTTTTCTGAGAGTTATAAGAATAAGTACAAGTCTTTATTTTTTAAAATCCAGCTGTTTGATAGAGAGAAAAGAGTGGGGGGGGGGGGGGGGGGGGGGGGAGGGGGGAGGGGGGGGTGGGGGGAGAGAGAGAAGGAGGGGGAGAAGAGAGAGAGAGCAGGGGGAGGGAGGGGGAGAGAGAGGGAGGAGGGGGAAAGGAGAAAGGGGGGAGGAGAGGGAGGAGGAGAGAGGAGGGAGAGAGGAGGATAGAGGGGAGAGAGGGAAAGAGGGGGGGAGAGGCGGAGGGGAGAGAGGAGGGAGGGAGAGAGAGAGAGAGGAGAGAGAGGGGGAAAGAGAGAGGGGGGGAGAGAAGGAGGATAGAGAAGCAAAGTTATTGAGGGAAAGATAGTACAAATGTTTGATCAACAGGGAGAGAAAGGAAGAGAGAGAGTGGGGAGTGAAGGAGAGAGAGATAGGGATAGGATGACAAGACAACAGAGTTAGAAGAAGGCAATAAGCAAGTAGAGTTAAAGACTTGGTTTGTTACACCTTGGAGGTAAGTGCAGTGTGAAGTGTGAGGTGTGTGTGGAAGGATAGGGGATTTGTTTGGTGTGTTGTTAGGGTGGGGGGGTGTGTTGGGTTTTTTGGGGGGGGGTTATAGATTTCAAGGTACAAAATTCAACTAAATTTTTAATCTAGATCTTCATATCATTTTAGTTTGTGTTAAATTTGCTTAGTTTTTAAACAAAAATTTTTTTTAAGATGTTAGAGGCGTGATAAACATTAAATTTAGATTTGCCTGAGGAGGGCGTTGGTTAGACTTGGGTTGATTGGGATCGGGTTCATGGTTAGGGGATTTTTTGTGGAGTAATCGTGGCGATCCATTAAAGTTTCAAGAGACTGATAAACAAGGTCTTTGTAAAAAGCTGAGAACATCTTGGCACTTAAATCTGTTATTTGCTTTTCAAAAGTGCTTGTGTGCTGGAACAATACAAAATTTTTTAAAAGATCTAAGGGATGAGTAAAACATTAGACAAATGCTTGATATTTCCCTCTCCTTGTAGTGTCCCAGGAGGTTGACATTGTGAGCTCTCATTGACTCGGGTTTGAGTTCACGTTATTTTGCCCCTATTTTAAACATCTGCAGATACGCAGCCGTTCTAGTTCCCCATTATGGTCTCTTCATCACTATAAGCAAGGTATGCCTGTTGTAGTGTGAGTCTGCGTTGCAGTGAATCATTGGCACTCATTAAAAATGTATAGCTTATTCAAAAGAGTAGCCCAGTGTGTGCCGTGGGAACAGATGGGCAAAATTTCAAACCGAGCTAAACAGACACGGGACTGGATGTAAAAAAATAGCACATAAGTGCTATCGATATCTTCTTCTTCTTCTTCCTTTTTTGTTATGTTTCTCCCAGGGGAGGTTTGACATTGATGAGCCTTCTCCATCTCTCTCTGTTTTGAGCTTCCTCCTTATTTATGCCCCTTTCTCTAAGATCATCTGCAATACAGGCAGCCCAGGTTTTGCTAGTTCTTCCCTTTGGTCTCTTTCCATCCACTATGAAGTTAATTGCTGTTTTTATGATGTGATGGTCTGCTTTCCATTGATCCATTATCCTCGATATAAAAGAATGAAATAAAATAAGTCAATAAGTCAACCGTGAGGGTGTGGGTTCGATTCCCAGCCTCGCCCTTTCTTCCCAGTTTGACAAAAAAATCGGACTGAATGTCAAAGTCCTTCGGATGAGACTATAAACCGAGGCCCCGTGTTCGAACGCACGCAGAACATCTTGCGCACACGTTAAATCCTGTTCCGCTTTTCAAAAGAGTAGGCCATTGTGTGCCGGTGGGAACAGATGACAAAATTTACAAAACCACATACACACAGGGACTGGATGTAAAAAAAATAGCACAAAAGTGCTTATTCCATTTTCCTCGATCACTGTCACCATCACCGATCCCTCAGATTCCGAATCCTTTGTGGCGCCTTCGAAGCTTTGTCTTTATCCTCGATACAAAAGAGTAAATAAATAATACGCCATACATTTTCCCCCCTGTCTTCTTTCCTCTCTGAGCAGAAATCTCGCATAGAGCTGCGCTTCTCTCCGACACTCAGCGACGACGACATTCGACAGGAAGCGGTGCGACTAGCGACCAAGATGGAGGCTGTGCGGGCGGAGAAGGAATACGAGGAGGCCTTGAAACGAGAGAAAGAGATGGCGGACCAGGCACAGGTCAGTGTTTGGAGGTGTGGATCTGTCGGTTAATGGATCCGTTAAGTTGCTGGTTAGTTCATCTGTTTATCTTCTTCTTCTTCTGCTTCTTCTCTTCTTCTTCTTCTTCTTTCTTCTTCTTCTTCTTCTTTTTCTTCTTCTTTCTTCTTCTTTCTTCTTCTTCTTCTTTTTCTTTCTTCTTCTTCTTCTTCTTGGAGGCACCGTGGTCGAGTGGTTTAGGCGGTCAACTCGGGATCCAGAGGTCGCAGGTTCGATCCCCGCTCGGCTCGGTGTTGTGTCCTTGGGAAAGACACTTTACTCCTATTTTCCTCACTCCACCCAGGTGTACAAGTGGGTACCAGCTCTGCTGGGGAAGTATCTGGCAACAGACTAGCGTCCTGTCACAGGGGTGGTGAAAAACCATCAGTTCGCTTATCGCTACAGAAACCGGGATAAGCTCCGGCTCTATGGGCCTTCTGGCTCGAAAGAACATACTTTACTCTTCTTCTTCTTTCTTCTTCTTCTTCTTTTTGCTTCTTCTTCTTTCTTCTTCTTCTTCTTCTTCTTCTTCTTCTTCTGCTTCTTCTTCCTTTTTTGTCATGTTTCTCCCGGGGAAGGTTTGACATTGATGAACCTTAGTTAATCTGTAAATCTGTCAGTTAATTAGTATGTCGGTTGATTAATTGGTCAGTTTGTCACTTGCTTACACGGTTAGTTAATTGATATGTCAGTTAGTTAATCAGTTTGTTTGTCACTTGGTTAAACAGTTAATTATTTGATATGTCTGTTAGTCGATCAGTTTGTATGTCACTCAATCAGTCAGTTCATCAATCAGTCAGTTCATCAGATTGTCAGTTAAACAATCAGTCAATAATCAAGCAGTTAATATGTCTGTTAATTATCAGTCTGTCAGTTAATTAGTTAATCAGTCAATTTTTCAGTTAATCAGTCAATCTGTCAGGTAATTTATCAGTCTGTCAATTACTAATAAAATCTTTCAGCTAATCAGTCAATTGATCTGTCAATCAATCAGTTTAATCAATCAGTTAATTAATTAGGTAATCAATCACATCCTTAACCCCTCTATGATTGGGCTTAAAATACTCTTTCTTCCCAGTTGTACGAGAAAATCAAACCAAGTATCAAAGTCCTTCAGATAAGACTATATAAACCGAGGCCCCATGTGCAAACGCACACAGAACGTCTTGCACACACATTTAAAACCCGTTCCACTTTTGAGAAGAGTAGGCCATGTCATGCCGGAGGGAACTGATTGGAAAAAAAAAAAAATTTTGAAAACACATGTACTACAGGAGTTGTGTTTAGGCAGCAACTCCGAAGTCGGAATGCAGCCACCCAAGCAGTGGAGAGAAGCCAACAGTCAATTACGCAAAAAATCTCACCATTGGTGAACCTCAAAGCTTTAGCCGAGGAATGAAACAAAAAAAATTTAAACATCAAGACTGAAATTTGACATATCTGTGGAAACACAATAAAAGGTAAAGATGTCCCATAACCTATGTGGCTGTAAGGGAGCGAGGCGTCAGAGACCTCAGCTTCTCTAAGGGGCCAGCATATTGAGGGCGGTGGCGCCCATCTCCTCTCCCTCGCTGCTTTACCTTCCCTGACCCTAAAGAGGGCAGGTACCCATTTACAGCTGGGTGAACTGGGGGAGGGACTGTACTGAAGCCAAGGCATGCAAACGGTCACACATCCAAGTGGTAACCACGCTCGATGCTGCTTAACCTTAGCTGGGGGAAAGCGAGTGCTCTGACCACTGAGCTATCGCGTCTCCCGTGGAAAACAATGGTAGAGAACAAATCTGCAGAACAAGAATTGTAGGTTGTGCTTTATCGTAACACTCATAATTTTGTTTCATAGATTTTGTCTGCAGCGCACCATGTTTGTAAATATCTGTTTGTTTAAACTTTTGATTATTTATCATTGATTGCATGACTGTGTAAGATTAGGTTGAATGCATGCGCTTTGATTTGTCTTTGCAAGATATAGCGCTATATAAGTTCCATTTATTATTATTATTATTATTATTTCATCTCAAACTCTTTTATTTTATTTTATTTTTTGGTAACAGAAAGCGGCAGCCAAGGCAGGCAAGCCGCCCAAGGGAAGCCAATCCTCACCCGGCAGAGGCAAGGGAGGTAAACCCAGCGGCTCGCAGACGGCCAATTCAGGGTCCAGCACTGTGTCCAAACCACGCCTGGTTTCCCCCCCTGACCCCAGCACCATTTCCACCGAGTGAGATTTCCTGAATTTTTCTGTGTCTGATATCAGTGAAAGCGTCATAGCTGGTCACTAAGAACAAGGCTTGTTTTAAGGAATCTGGTTTTGGTTTTATCTGTTTATTATTTATTTTATTTATTCTTTTATATCGAGGATAATGGAATAAGCACTCATGTGCTTTTTTTTTACATCCAGTCCCCGTGTGTATGCGGTTTTGTAAATTCTGTCATCTGTTCCCACCGGCACACAATGGCCTACTCTTCCGAAAAGCGGAACAGGATTTAACGTGTGCGCAAGATGTTCTGCATGCGTTCGCACACGGGGCCTCGGTTTATAGTCTCATCCGATGATGTGTGGTTGATGTGGTTTTTCCCACAACGCAGTGCCCGTCCTGGGTTGACCCTTATGGTTGGCCAGGGCGTTGCTGCAAGGAAGGACAGTAGAGTTGGTTTTATGCTCTCCTGTTTTAATCTGTATATATATAGCTGCACAGTTTTTAATCTGAGATTTACAAGTTGACAAGGTGACAACAGCCCTGATATGGCCTCTGTGGTCGGCGGGGCTATAAGAGAGATTGGACTGGATTGGTCATTCTTTTTTTTTTTCGGGGGGAATTTTTTTTTCTTTTTTCTTTGGCTAGAGCTCTGAGGTTTACCAATGGTGAGATTTATGCGTGTGTGACCGTTTTTTTCCCCCACCATATAGGCATTGCATTCCAGTTTTGGGAATATGAATTTTTCTTTGTTTATTTGTTTTTATTTATTGCTAAAATTTACATAAACGGCCAGCAACTGGAGGAGGTAGACGCTTTTAAATACCTTGGCGCTACACTCACAAAGGACGGGCGATTGACGACAGAAATCAAGGTCAGAATAGCCATGGCAACATCTTCCATGACAAAACTCACCACCATATGGAAAAGTAAAGAGATCAGTTTCCCAATCAAACTAAAGCTCTACAAAACCCTTATTCAGACTATCCTGCTGTACGGAAGGGAAACCTGGACATTGACTGCTGAAACAGCAAAGCGAATCCAGTCATTTGAAACAAAATGCCATAGAAAACTACTGGGCATATCCTGGAGAGAACGAAACACCAATGAATTTGTCAAGAGTCAAATAACACGGCTGGCAGGTCCACAGGAACCCCTCCTCACCATCGTCAAGAAGAAAAAGCTGACATGGTTCGGCCACGTCACCCGCCACAACACTCTGCCAAAAACAGTACTGCAGGGAACACTCGAAGGTGGCAGAAAGAGGGGAAGACAGAACAAGTCATGGATGGACAACATCAGAGAATGGACCAGGATGAATGACTCGGCACTACTGCGCAGAGCCGAGGACCGAGATGGATGGAGGAGGCTTACCACGCCATCGTCTTTTGTGTCTCCTCCATGACCACCAAGGTCACGGGACTGATGATGATGATGATGATTGATGATTTTGGTTTGGGTGGGGGGGGGGGGGGAGGTTCCATCACAAAGGCTTTGTAAATAGCATAATAATAGGTACCATAACAATAATAGTAATAATCGTAACAATAGTAATAATTAGGATAGTACGTTCTTTTATAGCGCAAAATTGTGCACTGCCAAATTATTGCCGTCTATAGTCTTGTTTGCAACAGCATGTGAAAGTGCTCAATAACCCACGGACATCTTTGCATGCACACACAATTATACACACACACCACAACACAACACACACACACACACACACACACACAGTCGTCTAATATCACTAGAAGTGAACAGACGTAAAATTGAAGTCAACAACAACAACAACACACACACGCACGCAAGTATTTTGAGAAGAGTAGGCCATTGTGTGCCGGTGGGAACGGATGACAAAATTTACAAAACTGCACACACATGGGGACTGGATGTAAAAAATAAAAAAAAGCACATGAGTGCTTATTCCATTATCCTCAAAATAAAATAAAAAAATTTTCTTTTACATAGATAAATAAAACGCCTCACCACCATACCGGAAATGTGGTCTATTTTTAGGTCACCGGAATACAAGGCAGCCATTGGTTCCTTGGTGCGTCAGTTCAAAGGGCATTTCCGCACCATCGTCATCCCCTGCTACGTCGCTTGTGGCGCCACCGGCAATCCTGGAGAGCTGCCCTACAGGTCAGTGAGGGCTGGGCTGTCTGTGACGGGGTGAGGAGGAGGAGGAGTAGTGGTAGAAGTAGTGGTGGTAGTGGTGGTGGTAGTAGTGGTGGTAGTAGTAGTTGGAGGAGGAGGGGTAGTGGTGGTAGTAGTGGTGGTAGTAGGAGGAGAAGGAGTAGTGGTAGAAGTAGTGGTGGTAGGAGTAGTAGGAAGAGGAGGAGTAGGGGGAGGAGTAGTGGTAGAAGTAGTAGGAGGAGGAGGAGTAGTTGTAGTAGTAGGAGTAGTGGTAGGAGGAGGAGGAGTGGGAGTAGTAGTAGGAGGAGGAGTAGTTGTAGGAGTAGTGGTAGGAGGAGGAGGAGTAGTTGTAGTAGGAGGAGGAGTAGTGGTAGTAGTAGGAGGGGTAGTAGTGGTAGTAGTAGTAGGAAGAGGAGTAGGGGGAGGAGTAGTAGTGGTGGTAGTAGTAGTGGTAGTAGTAGTAGTGGTAGGAGGAGGAGGAGGAGTAGTTGTAGTAGGAGGAGGAGTAGTGGTAGTAGTAGTTGTAGTAGGAGTGGTAGTAGTAGTAGTAGGAGTGGTGGTAGGAGGAGTGGTAGGAGGAGGAGGAGTGGTAGTAGTAGGAAGAGAGGAGGAGAAGTAGGGGGAGGAGTAGTTGTAGTGGTAGGAGGAGAAGTAGTAGGAGTGTAGTAGGAGGAGGAGGAGGAGTGGTAGTAGGAGGAGGAGGAGTGGTAGGAGTAGAAGTAGTGGTAGTAGGGGAGGAGGAGGAGTGGTAGTGGGAGGAGGAGGAGGAGGAAGAATGGTAGTAGTAGTAGGAGGAGGGGTAGTGGTAGGAGTTAGTGGTAGTAGGAGGAGTGGGAGTAGTAGTAGTAGTTAGTAGTAGTAGTAGTAGTAGTAGTAGTAGTAGTAGTAGTGGTAGTAGTAGTAGTAGCAGTAGTAGTAGTAGTAGTAGTAGTAGTAGTAGTAGTAGTGGTAGTGGTAGTGGTAGTAGTTTGTAGTAGCAGTAGTAGTAGTAGTAGTAGTGGTAGTGGTAGTAGTAGTAGTAGCAGTAGTAGTAGTAGTGTAGTAGTAGTAGCAGTAGCAGTAGCAGTGGTAGTGGTAGTGGTAGTGGTAGTAGTAGTAGTAGCAGTAGTATGTAGTAGTAGTAGTAGTAGCAGTAGTAGTAGTTTGTAGTAGTAGTAGTAGTAGTAGTAGTAGTAGTAGTAGTGGTAGTAGTAGTGGAAGTAGTAGTAGTAGTAGGAGGGAGTAGTGGTAGTAGTAGGAGGAGGGGTAGTTGTAGTGGTAGTAGTAGTTAGTTTGTAGTAGTGGTAGTAGTAGGGTAGTAGTAGTATGTGGTAGTAGTAGTGGTAGTAGTTTGTAGTAGGAGGAGGAGTAGTGGTAGTAGGAGGAGGAGGAGTAGTGGTAGTAGGAGAGGAGAAGTAGTAGTAGTGGTAGTAGTAGGAGGAGTAGTAGGAGGAGGAGGAGTAGAAGTGGTAGTAGTAGGAGTAGTGGTAGTAGTAGGAGGAGGATAGGATTGGTAGTAGATAGTAAATAGTAGGAAGAGGAGGAGGAGTGGTGATAGTAGTAGTGGTAGTAGTAGGAGGAGGAGGAGTAGAAGTGGTAGGAGGAGGAGGAGTGGGAGTAGTAGGAGGTAGTAGTAGTAGTGTAGTAATAAAGTAGTAGTAGGAGTAGTAGTAGAAGTAGGAGGAGTAGCAGTGGTAGGAGGAGTGGTAGTAGTTGTAGTGGTAGGAGGAGGAGTAGTAGTAAAAGTAGTAGTAAAAGTAGTAGTAGAAGTAGTAGTAGAAGGAGGAGTAGTAGTAGTAGAAGTAGTAGTAATAGTAGCAGCAGCAGCAGCAGCAGCAGTAGTAGTAGTAATAGTAGTAGTAGCAGCAGTAGTAATAGTAGTACTAATATCATTATTATTATTATTTATTGTTGTTGTTATTATTATTATTGTTGTTGTTCTTATTGTTGTTGTTATTACTATTATTATTGCTGTTGTTATTACTATTATTATTACTGCAATTCTTACTCATGTGCTTTATTACATCCAGTCCCCATGTGAATGCAGTTTTGTAAATGTTGTCATCCATTCCCATCGGCACACAATGGCCTACAAAAAGCAGAATGGGTTTTTAACATGTGCGCAAGATGTTCTGCATGCATTCGCACACGGGGCCTCAGTTTTTAGTCTCATCTATAGACACAAGCAAACATTGGTAAGGAAAAAAGTTACTGATGATTCATGCAATCAAAAGTATACTTCGCAAATGGTCTTGGTTATACTGTATAATTCACTTGGAACCAAATTATCAAAGCATATTTGTTGGATTAATAAACGGTCAGATTGTTGTACCTCTTTAAGTAGATTACTTCGTAGACCCTGAAACAACAAACAAGCATCCAAAAACTGAAGTTCATCTTCTAGAACTCCACACATGCTACATAATCTGTCTGCCCTTGGGGTGCCTGTATATCCACTCTGCTCGATGTGTAAATCGTGTGCGCTGGCTCTACGCTGAGTCTACAAAGAGCTTGTTTGTGGGATGGGTCAATATCTGTGGCCAGATAATGTTCTAGGTGATAACCATTCTCTTTGATTTTGTCGTAAAATTCCAATCTGCTTGTTTTAGCTCTCTGTTCTTCCCAGAACTTGGCGTATTTCTGTTGTAACTGTTCATATGTGTATATAGACATGTGTGCGTGCATGTGTGTGTTGTGTGTGTGCATGTGTGTCTGTGTATTTGTGTGTGTTCATATATGTATGCATGTGTGTATGTTCATATGTGTGTGTTCATATATGTATGCATGTGTGTATGTTCATGTGTGTGTGTTCATATATGTATACATGTGTGTATGTTCATATGTGTGTGTGTGTTGAAGGCAGGAAAAAGCTATGAGATGAAGCAGGAGAGGAAAATCTTAGGTTTGAAATAAATATTTGAGGAAAGTTGCTTGCCTGTAAATGATTTGAGTGCAGGCATTTCAATTTGTTTGTTTTACAAGATTTAGCTCAATAAAAATTCCATATATTATTATTATAATTATTATATGTATGTGTGTGGGTGCATAAATTTGAAAATATGTTATTTTGAGGAAAAGTTACATGCGTGTAAATGATTTGAGTGCCAGCACTTCGATTTGTTTTGTTTTTACAAGATTCAGCGCTATAAAAATTCCATAATTATTATGTGTGTGTGTGAGAGTGCAGAAATTTGAAAATATCTTATGTTATTTTGAGGAAAAGTTGCATGCAAGTAAATTATTTGAGTGCCAGCGCTTCGATTTAATAATAAATGGAATTTATATAGTGCTGTATCTTGCACAGACAAATCAAAGCGCTTGTAACTTAAGAGATTTGTTTTGTTTTACAAGATATAAAAAAAGTAAAGGTAAAGGAGTCCCATAACCTATAAGGTCGTAGGGGAGCGAGGCATCAGAGACCTCAACTTCTCTAGGGGCCAGCATATTGAGGGCGGCGCCCATCTCCTCTCCCTCGCTGCTTTACCTTCCCTGACCCTAAAGAGGGCAGGTACCCATTTACAGCTGGGTGAACTGGGGGAACTGTACTGAAGCCAAGGCGCGCAAACGGTCACCCATCCAACTGGTAACCACGCTCGACGCTGCTTAACCTTAGCTGGGGGGAAAGCGAGTGCTCTGACCACTGAGCTATCCCGTCCCCTTTACAAGATATAGCACTATATAAATCCCATATATCATCATCATATGTGTGTATGTGTGTGTGGTTGCAGTATCCACGACACCCTGTACCTGGAGGTTCACTGCCCTGTGGTCAAGCCGGAGCTGGTGGTCATTTCGGACAACGGCGGCAATGTCGTTGACTTCGGGGAGGTGTCCATCGGCCAACAGACCTCGCGCTCCATCACCATCCAGAACATCTCCAACAACACTGTGGAGGTATGTTTCCAATGCGACATGTTTCTTCAGATTAGGCCGTAGCCCCCAACTGAAGGGGTAGTCGTGAACCATACCACTTGTCAATCGTTGCATTATCAATTGGAAAATATCAACATAGTAATAATGATAATGTATGGAATTTATATAGCGCTGAATCTTGTAAAGCAACAAATCAAAGTATACGTATAGTAAAATATCTATGATACGGCATCATCCAGATGTTTTAAGGCTTTATCAATGTACAATGCCAAGTTATTCAGTACTTTTTCATTTTTTGATGCATGGCGGGTTTATACTTATTACATGGTGTCTGTAAAAATGACGACAACGGTTGTTACATGTACATTTCTGACCAAGGGAGCACCGTTATTGATTATTTCTTAACTTCTGTGCCTTTCTTTGATTTTGCTTGTGATGCCATGACACTTGAAGTTTTAGACAGGATAGATTCAGATCATTTACCGTCAAGGTAAGGGGGGGTGGGTGGGAGAGAGTGTGGAGGGGGGGTGCGTCACGTTAAAACCCGTTTCTGCTTTTGGGAAGAGTAGGCCATTGTGTGCCGGTGGAAACAGATGACAAAATTTACAGAACTGCATATATACATACAGGGACTGGATGTAAATAAAGCATGCAGGTGCTTATTCCATTATCCTGAAAATATATAAATAAATAAATAAATAAGGCTTTAAAAAAAGAAGTGAAGTAGAACATACACACACACACACGCACGCATGCACACACACACGTGCGCGCACGCCAACACACATGCACGCATGCACACACAGATGCACACATACACAAACACACACACATACACATACCCACACATACATACACTTTACCCAACAATGTAACAATTTTGAATATATATATATCTATATAGATATATATCTATATAGATAGATATAGATATATATATATAGAGAGAGACAAAATATAGTGAGGAAAAACAAGTGCAGGTAACCAGTTACAACTTCATTCCCATCATAAAAATGATTGTGTCGAAGATTTGGCAAAAAAAAACAAAAAAAACCTCACTACAATATGAAACTTTGATATACACCACTACAATATGAAACTTTGAAATACGCACAATATCAACAACAATCTGAAGACAGCGTTACAAATTCCCATCATAAAAATGATTTGTGTCCAAGATTCAAAAACAAAAAAAAATTCCCTACAATATAAACCTTTTGATTTATATATATATATATATACACACACATATCAACAACAACAGTCTGAAGACAGTGTGACGAATCCTCGTTGCTGTCGACCTTTTGCAGCTGAGGTCATCGATCTTGGACACCGCCGGCCCCTTCCTCATGGTGAACGCCCTGAGAATGCTCTCCCCTGGCGCCACCCACACCATGATTATCTCCTTTACCCCGAGTCGTGGGCGCGTGGTCAGTGTCAAGTTTATTCACTTCATTAATATTATTATTATTATTGTTGTTATTATTGTTGTTGTTATTATTATTATTGTTGTTATTATTATCATCATTGTTGTCATAGTTGTTATTGTTGTTGTTATTATTTTTATTTTATTTTTTATTGTTGTTGTTATTATTATTATCGTCGTTGTTATTGTTTTTATTTTTATTTTTTATTATTGTTGCTATTATTATTATTATCACTATTATTATCATCATCATCATTGTCGTCGTTATTGTTATTATAATAATCATGACTATTATACTTTTTATATTATTATTATTATCATCATTATCATTACGATTATATTTTTAAAATTATTATTCAACTCACATGGGACAGGCAGTAATTTCCCTTTACCTCCTCCCCACCCCCACCCCTACCCCCACCCCACCCCCCTTCCCATCCACTGACCTTTTGTAAGTTTAACCCTATCCCTACGTTAAGTGTCCCCACTGCAGCAGACATTGCACATCCAAGATCGCATTGCACAGCCACAGATGAGCTGCAGGATTTCATCGACATCTGCGGCAAGGAAGGACTACCCAAGGACACTAAGGGAAAGAACCTCTCTTTCCCATACAAACGATGTGCGCTGTGCGCATTTGTATGCTACCCTAACCCAGTCAGATGGCAAAATTGGTAGATGTAGTTCATACATGTACACACACACATATACACATACACACACATATACACACAAATATATATACACACACATACACACAAACATACACACACACACAGACACACACACATACATACACACACACACACGCACGCACGCACACTGGGGGAAGGGATAGCCAAGTGGTTAGAACATTGCGCTTGAAATCTGACGACCCGGGTTTGATTCCCGTTCAAGGGGATATTTTCCCCTGGAGTTAACCCTAGTAGCGCTAAATAAACAGCAACAAGCCTCACTTCTATTGGCTGAATTAACATTGGCTAGCATTGTTTTGGAGCATGGTGGGCTCAAACAACCCTTGATATTGATATATAAAACTGAATTAAATGTGTTAAGCTATAGATCACTGGAAAGAAGAGATAATATGCTTTTAAATGAGTATAATTTTATAATAGTGTGTAGTGTTTATGATTATGTAAAAAAAATATATAAAAAAAAAATCATGTTCGCACTACCGATCACTGTTCCACTGTCAGGACCCCGGATCGATTTTAACACGATAAGCAAAGTTCTTGCGGTGCATAAATGTCATGATTAGGTAAACACTATTTCTTGACATTAGTTTTCAAAAAATAAGGAGTTTGTATCGCTTTATCGGTCACCAAATACTCGGAAAAGTTCAGCGACAGGATCGACGCCATCGCGACCGTCATGGCGGAATGTGCGAAGTGGTGGCTTTCTATGACAAAAATACAAAGATCGCTTGATTTCATGTGATGCAAAGTACTCAGCAGCATAGCGATTTGACTCAACAACAGTTATTTCGAAGCCCCGTTGCGTCAAAATAAAGTAAAACAATCTGTGACGTCGAAATCGCCGAGTAGCGAAAAAGTCCATCCAGCAAAACTAGCACCGCTCGATTCAGTCCGATCGCGATCGATTTTTACCAAGTTTTTCAAAAATATTCCACAATCCTTACCTCATCGTCTCTCTCATTGTTTATTTCAACCAAATCCAGCCTCTAAAACTCCTCCTCGCTGTCAATTTTGTAAAAAAGCTCGAAAAACGGTTGAAGAAATTCTAGTGCAAACGCTGGCCGCCATTTTTGTTGAAGACGATCTCGGCTGGTCCGAAAAAAAATTAAAATACACTCTTAACCAATCAGATTCTTCGTTGCTAGTGTGTGTCAAACGACCTTCACCCCTTTCTGCGGGCCTACAACGGCCTTAACATTCATTGGCTGACCTTTGAAAGCGAAAGTAAGCTTTCAACTATGACCACCAACGTCATCCCGGAATATTCCGGGATCCGCCACACAGCCTAGACCCGCCTTTCCCGGAATATTCCGGGAACCGCGCCACTAGGGTTAACATCAGTGCAGACTCCACTCTCCCCATAAATCCTTCAGATGAAACTATAAACCGAGGTCCCGTGTGCGAACACACACAGAACATCTTGTGTCAACATTAAAACCCGACCCGCTTTTCGGAGGAGTAGGCATATTGTGTGCCAGTGGGAATGGATGACATTTACAAAACTGCATACACACAGGGACTGGATGTAAAAAAACAAAAAAAAGCACGTAAGTGCTTATTCCATTACCCTCAAAATAAGAGAATAAAAAAAATAAGATAATAAAATAAACATTAAAAAAATACATTGCTCTCTTCCTTAACGTAGGGGTAGTGTTGATTAATCAGTCGTGACGGGAATTTCAAACTAGTAATTGTCCCCCTTTCCCGCCTTCCCACAGTTCCGAGAGGCGCTGAAGGTTCGGACGGAGACGTCGGCGCTTCACTTGACCTTGGCAGGTCATGGGGTCAGCCCCGTGGTTAGCCTCAGCGTGGAAAACAACTTGTTTGACGTGGGGGCCGTGCTGATTGGGGAGTACTGCGAGAGGACTTTCAAGGTGAGTGAGTAGTGGCCGGGGGGGTATTTTTGGTTGGGGGGGATTTTTTTTTTGGGGGGGGGCGATTTTTTTTTTTTGGGGGGGGGAGGGTTTCGGGGGTGAGTAGTGTAAGTTGAGAGTGTATGTGTGTGAGTTGGTGAGTGAGTGAGTCTGTGTGGGTTGGTGAGTGTAGGGGGAGGGTGTGTGTGGGTGAGGGTGGGGGAGAGGGGGTTTGATGGTGTGTGTGTGTGTGGATAGGTGTGGGTGTGTGAGTGGTTGTTTTTTTAATTTTAATTTTGTGTGAGTGTATGTGTATTACTTTTTATTTCATTTATTTTATTCTTTTTATATCGAGGATAATGGAATAAGCACTTATGTGCTTTTTTTTACATCCAGTCCCCGTGTGGTATGCGGTTTTGTCAATTCTGTCATCTGTTCCCACCGGCACACAATGGCCTACTCTTACGAAAAGCGGAACAGGATTTAATGTGTGCGCAAGATGTTCTGCGTGCGTCGAGGTGGTTTGATGGTGTGGGTGGATAGGTGTTGGTGTGTGAGGGTTGTTTTTTTTAATTTTCATTTTGTGTGTGTGTTACTGTTTATGAGTGTATGTATGTAGGGTTGTTTTGTTTGTTTAGTTTTTGTGTGTCTGTGTGTGCATTTGTCATGAGGAATGTGTGTTCAATTTTTTTTTAATTCTTTTATTTCAAGGAGAATGGGATAAGCGTTCATGTGCCTTTTTCACATACAGTCCCCGTGGGTATGCAGTTTTGTAAATGTTGTCAACCATTCTCACAAGCCCCACAGTGGCCGACTCTTCCAAAAAGTAGAACAGGTTTTAACGTGTGCGCAAGATGTTCTGCATGCATTCACACACGGTACCTTGGTTTATAGTCTCATCTGAAGGACTCTGTGTGTGTGTGTGCGTGCATGCGTGTGTGTGTGTGTGCGTGCATGTGTGTGTGTCTTTATGTGTACATACTACCCTCTGGATTAAGTAAGGGTAAAAGGCAAAGGAGTCCATAACCTATAAGGTCGTAGGGGAGCGAGGCGTCAGAGACCTTACTTCTCCAGGGGCCAGCATATTGAGGGCGGCGCCCATCTCCTCTCCCTCGCTGCTTTACCTTCCTTGACCCTAAAGAGGGCAGGTACCCATTGACAGCTGGGTGAACTGGGGGACTGTACTGAAGCCAAGGCACGGCAAACGGTCACCCATCCAACTGGTAACCACGCTCGACGCTGCTTAACTTGGCTGAGGGAAAGCCAGTGCTCCGACCACTGAGCCATCCCCGTCCCTTAATCCCTCTGGATTCAGATAGCTGGTAAACTGTAGTCATCGGTTTATTGTCAGTGCCTCTCAGAAGACACAATGTGGATGCCTTTCATGTTGCCTGGCTGCAGATTCAGAACACGTCGTCTCTGGCCATCGACTATGTGATAAAACAAGACAGCCTGTCGCCGCTACGCTACTCAAAGGCACAGGCCCTGCCTCACTACCTCAGACCGCAGGACTCCATCAAGAGCTTTGTTGGTGAGTTCAATCACGCTTTTGGTTTTCTTTCATGTTTAACTCATTGAGGTTGTAGCTTCAGCACTCCTCTCCTTCACTGTGACGTGCCGAATTCGGCAGAATTACGAATTTTTTATAATACACTAAGTGATGTTCAACTCAAGGGAAAGTACTCTGGCCTGTCGTGCAATCATTTTTCTAAACACAGTTGCTTCCCTTGACCATAAGCTTGCCTAGTTTGTGTCTGTTGGCTAATTTTGTTTGACATGTCGACAAGTGATATCTTTGGGATTTCAGGCTCTCCAGTGTTATGATTCTTTTTTTTAAAAAAGTCTATTGTAGACAAAGTGACATCAGATGGATTCAGCCAGCTTCAGGGAACTTTACTTTGGTGAAAAATCATCACATTGCTTGAAGGGGACTAGTTGATGAACAGTTCAAGTCATGTAAGATACGCAGCCCTAATTTTCAAAACTTTTTATTTTTCAGGATTCAGTGACATATTTTGAAAATTTGTACAAAATAAATACAGTCATCTATTGAAAAACTGTGAAACAATCTCAAAAGTAGACATTATACACTTTTCAATGATGTATAATGTGTATGTCATTATTATGTTGGGTAAGTCTGCTGAATTTTTCAAATATAGCCAAAATCACTCGTCACCACAAAATGGCAGGATCCATTTCACTGCGACTCCATTGAGTTAAGTAGCAAAGTCTTGAAATAGGCACGGGACAGCTCAGTGGTAGGAGCACTCACTTTCCCCCAAGCTAAGGTTTTAAGCAGTATTGAGTGTGGTTACCACTTGGATGGGTGACCGTTTGTTTTGCGCGCCTTGGCTTCAGTACAGTCCCCCAGTTCACGCAGCTGTAAATGGGTACCTGCCCTCTTTAGGGTCAGGGAAGGAGATGAGATGGGCGCCACCCTCAATATGTTGAAGTGGGGGATTGTACTGAAGCCAAGGCGCGCAAACAGTCACCCATCCAAGTGGTAACCACGCTCGACGCTGCTTAACCTTGGCTGGAGGAAAGCGAGTGCTCTGATCACTGAGCTATCCCGTCCCCAACATTCTCTGAAAAGATTTGTAAAAATGTGTTGGTGGTGAAAGGGTAAGGGAGCTTCGTGCGTGCGTGTGTGTGTGTGCGTGCGTGCATATGTGTGTGTATGTGGTATATAATAGTAGTAATAAATGGAATTTATATAGCACTCTATCTTGCAGAGACAAATCAAAGCGCTTGCACTGAACTCATTCTTACACAGTCATACAACTAGTAACAAGTAATAGTTCTAGACATCAAGTCCAAATGTGCACGCACGCACACCACACACACACACACACACACATACACACACAGAGGTCACACACCCTGGCGGGGCGATAGAATCTTGGCTGTTGAAGGCAGGGAAAAGCCTCGAGATGAAGCAGGAGAGGAAAATCTTAGGTTTGAAATAAATATGTCTTGAGACTGGATCTAAAAGTGTCATAAGAAGGCTTTTGTTGAAGAGAGTGTGTCTCTAAGTGTGTGTTCTGTGTATGGAATGGGTGACGGGGGGGGGGGGGGGGTGTAACTAGTTACTAGATAAACAGACCACAGTAGACCAAACTTAAAACTCTGTTCACAGTATTTTTTTTTTTGGTCTGACGTTATTTTGAACTCGCTAAATGAACCTTCTCTCTCTCTCTTGTGGATAAGACAGGAAGGAAGGTGGCAGGATGGTTAAGACGTTCGCCTGCCAACAAATAAACTGTGAGGTTCTGGGTTCGATTCCCAGCCTCGCCCTTTCTTCCCAGTTTGACCACACACAAAAATCAAACTGAATGTCAAAGTCCTTCAGATGAGACTATAAACCGAGGCCCCGTGTGTGAACGCACGCAGAACATCTTGTGCATACGTTAAATCCTGTTCCGCTTTTCGAAAGAGTAGGCCATTGTGTGCCGGTGGGAACAGATGACAAAATTTACAAAACCGCATACACACGGGGACTGGATGTAAAAAAGCACATGAGTGCTTATTCCATTATCCTTGATATAAAAGAATAAAGAAAGAAAGAAATAATAAATAAATAAATAAATCTCTCTCTCATTGTTTTTAATAATATTCGTCTTTTTCAGGAACGCAGAACAACAATGGCCAAAATGTCTTCGATGTGGTACCATCAGAGGGAACCATACCTGCCGGTAAGTCTGTCTCTGTCTGTCTGCCTGACTGACTGCTTGTCTGTCTGCCTGTCTGTTTGTTTGTCTGCCTGTCTGTCTCTCTGTCTGCCTGTCTGTCTTCCTGCCTGACTGTCTGCCTGCCTCTGACTGCCAGCCTGCCTGCCTGTCTCTCTGCCTGTCTGTCTGTCTGTCTCTCTGCCTGTCTGTCTGTCTCTCTGTCTGTCTGTCTCTCTGTCTGTCTGCCTCTCTGTCTGTCTGTCTCCCTGCCTGTCTGCCTGTCTGTTTCTCTGCCTGCCTGCCTGCCTGTCTTTCTGACTGACTGTCTGTCTGTCTGCCTGCCTAACTGTTTGTTTGTCTATCTGTCTGCCTGTCTGTCTCTCTGCCTGTCTGTGTCTGTCTCTCTGCCTGCCTGCCTCTGTCTGACTGCCAGCCTTCTTGTCTGTCTGCCTGTCTGTCTCTCTGCCTGTCTGACTGACTGTCTGTCTCTCTGTCTGCCTGTCTCTCTGTCTAACTGACTGTCTGTCTGCCTGTCTTTTTGTCTGCCTGCCTGCCTGCCTGCCTGCCTGCCTGACTGACTGACTGCCTGTCTGTCTTTCTGTCTGTGAGAGAGAGAGAATATGTGTGTGTGGTGTGTCTGTGTGCGTGTGTGCATGCATGCATGTAATCATTTCGTTGTTTATCCCCTTGAAGTCGGAATGCAGATACCTTTGTGGTGGCAGTGGCCCAGTTCGGTTTTCCCGGTCTCTGGAAATGAAAGATGGGTTTATAGTGAAACTGGTATACCCAGAACCAAACCAGAACCAGAACCGAAGTGTAAGCTGAAAACAACTCTGACTGTGGCAGGCAGTGTCAGTATGTCAAAACAGACCCCACTGAACACCACCAAAATCGACCTAGCAGCAGTGCAGGGCCCTTCTTGCCGGTGGCCCCATGGCAGCCAGGCATTTGATAGGCGGTCTGTGTGGACTTCTAATTTATTTGTTTTTATTTATTTATTCTTTTGTATCGAGGATAATGGAATAAGCACTTATCTGCTTTTTTACATCCAGTCCCCGTGTGTATGCAGTTTTGTAAATTCTGTCATCTGTTCCCACCGGCACACAATGGCCTACTTTTACGAAAAGCGGAACAGGATTTAACGTGTGTGCAAGATGTTCTGCGTGGGTTCGCACATGGGGCCTCGGTTTATAGTCTCATCCGAAGGACTTTTGGGGAGAGTGGAGTCTTCACTGATGTTAACTCCAGAGGAAAATATCCCCCTTGAACGAGAATCGAACCCGGGTCGTCAGATTGCGAGAGCAATGTTCTGACCACTAGGCTGTCCCGTCCCCATGAGGAAGTGACATGATAAATCTGGGTTATGGGCTGGGGTGGAGAGATTGAAATCATTGCCATTCAAACCGTGGGACAGGGATGTCGTAGAAGATAATGAAGTCTCAAAACTGTAAGTAACTAAAGATAACATTGACCATATTGCACTCTCAAGAAACTCTTGCTTTTTTTCGCTTTTCAGTTATTCTGGCTTTGAATGTTAACGTACTGTTGTGGCGAGCCAGTAATAAAAGTTACCTCCCATGGGAGCAGAGTAGAAGCGCAACGCCGTGTTGCTAAATTGGGAGACACCAGCAAATTGTGGGAGGTTCTGTTTCTTTTCTTCTTCTTTTTTTTTTTTTTGGGGGGGGGGGGGGGGAGTGAGGAGTTTACCTGTCCGTGCATACACTTCGCTTATGTGTGGAATTTATGCAGCCTCGTTACGGAGGCCAGGAGGCACCGTGGTCGAGTGGTTTAGGCGGTCAACTCGTGATCCAGAGGTCGCGGGTTCGATCCCCGCTCGGCTCGGTGTTGTGTCCTTGGGAAAGACACTTTACTCCTATTTTCCTCACTCCACCCAGGTGTACAAGTGGGTACCAGCTCTGCTGGGGAAGTATCTGGCGACAGACTAGCGTCCTGTCACAGGGGTGGTGAAAAACCATCAGTTCGCTTAACGCTACAGAAACCGGGATAAGCTCCGGCTCTATGGGCCTTCTGGCTTGAAAGAACATACTTTTATAGAGGCCACATTGTTTGATGTCATTTTTTTTTTTCATTCCTCGGCTAAAGTTCGGTTCACCATTTGTGAGAGTTTGCGGGATCTTTAGACATGCATGTTTGATCTTCTGCATATATATATATATATATATATATATATATATATATATACACAAAGGGAATGAAGGCATTGGCAGGTCTGCACTTGAAGTTGACCTGGGAGATCGTAAAAAATCTCCACCCTTAATTCACCAGACACTGCCAAGATTGGAACTCACGACCTCATGGACCCATGGGATTGAAGTCGAACAGTCTTAACCACTCGCCTATATTGTCCAATGTGTCATCGTTAAGACTCCATCGCTGATGTCATTTGTGGTGTGTGGTTGCAGGGGAGACGAAGGAGATCATGGTGACCTTTGCCCCTGACCACGAATCACCATACTACAGCGATGGCATCCACTTAGAGCTGTTTAGTCAGGTCAGTGTCGCTTCAGGATCTGTAGCTAGTACCAAATGTGCAAAGTTGATGATCTGAAGTCTGTAGCTAGTAGCAAAAGACTGCACTGGTTTGGGCACATAATTCAATGGAAAGCAGACCACCCCATCATAAAAAGAGCAATGAACTTCGTAGTGGATGGAAAGAGACCAAAGGGAAGACCTAGCAAAACCTGGGCTGCCTGTATTGCAGATGATCTTAGAGAAAGGGGCATAAATAAGGAGGAAGCTCAAAACAGAGAGATGGAGAAGGCTCATCAATGTCAAACCTCCCCTGGGAGAAACATGACAAAAAAGGAAGAAGAAGAAGTGTGGCTTCAGAATCAGTCATGACTGCTCTCTCTCGTTTTTAGTGGAGGGAGGGATGGGGTTGTTGTGTTTTTTTTCGTTTCCTGGCGATGGCCCCAAGGTTCACTGCTGTACTGGATGTACGAATGCTTCTCGTTGTTTTGTTTTGGTTCGGTTTGCTCGTTCCTGGGCTAGAGCTCCGAGGTTTTCCAGTGGTGAGATTTTGCGTATGCGACTGTGTTTTTTTTTGCCCCACCATGAAGGTAGCCGCATTCCGAGTTCGGGAATGATGTCTGTGTATGTTTGTCCGTCGTGTCCGACGATGACCTCCAAAACAGCAGAGGAGGCAGCTGCTGTTTTGGAAACTGGGCAGAAATTTGATTATAGTGGAGATGCCTTGCCCACAGCACATCCCCACTCTCTCGGCCAAGTGCGCATAAGGACAGTCAGCGTTGGAGATGTTCTCCAAAGGCCAACCAGCCCCCAGGGCTGCAGCACATAAGGACTGTGCGAGTCAAGCCTCCTAGTCAGAGAGTCATAGTCGATCACTAAAGACTAAGCTGTAAAGAGGAATTCCATGAGTGGGAAAGCCGCTGGTCATACACTGATACAGCCTCTCACTTTGCTGTTGCCCCCAGCATCAATGGTTTAATCAAGAACTGGGATAAAGCCCAGGCGTGATGTCTGTACATAACACCAAAGTGCATGCATTTTTGTTGTTGCTTTTTTTAATTTTGTCATCTGATCCCATTGGCACACAATGGCCTACTCTTTTGAGAGGTGTAACAGGTTTTAGCATGTGCACAAGATGTTCTGCGTGTGTTTATAGTCTCATCCGAGGACTTTTGGAGGGGGAGCAGAGTCGGCACTGATGTTAACTCCAGGGGAAAATATCCCCTTGAATGGGAATTGAACCCGGGTCAGCAAATCACAAGTGCAATGTGTAACACTCTAGCCAACCTGTGTGTGTGTGTTTGTGCATGGGTATGTGTGTGTGCATGTGTGTTTCTGTGTGTGCACGTGCACGTATGTATGTGTGTGTGAGTGCGCATGTACATGTATGTGTGGCTGTGTGTGTTTGTGCACATGCATGTGTGTGTCTCTGTCTGTGGTATGTGTGCATGTGCCTGTGTGCGCATGTGTGTGTCTCTGTGTATGTCTGTGTTGTGTGTGCATGCGTGCACATACGTGTGTGTGGTGTATGTGCCTGTGCGCACGTGTGTGTGTGTGTGTCTCGTTGTATGTGCGTGCATGTACGTGTGTGTGTGTGTCTCTGTGTGTGCTTGCATTGTGTGTGCATGCACGTACGTGTATGTCTCTGTGTGTGTCTTGTGTTGTGTAAGCATGCATGCATGCGTGTGTGTGGTGTGTGTGTGCGTGCATGTGCCTGTGCGCACGTGTGTGTGTGTGTGCCTGCGTTGTGTGTGTGTGCACATACGTGTGTGTGTGTGCCTGTGTTGTGTGTGTGTGTCTCTGTGTGTGTGTGTGTCTCTGTGTGTGCCTATGTTGTGTGTGTGTGTCTCTGTGTGTGCCTATGTTGTGTGTGTGTCTCTGTGTGTGCCTATGTTGTGTGTGTGTCTCTGTGTGTGCCTGCATTGTGTGTGTGTCTCTGTGTGTGTCTACGTTGTGTGTGTGTCTGTGTGTGCCTATGTTGTGTGTGTGTCTCTGTGTGTGTCTACGTTGTGTGTGTGTGTGTCTCTGTGTGTGCCTGTGTTGTGTGTGCATGCATGTACATGTGTGTGTGTCTCTGTGTGCGCCTGCATTGTGTGTGGGTGCACATACGTGTGTGTGTGTGTCTCTGTGTGTGCTTGCGTTGTATGTGTGTGTGTGTGTCTGTGTGTGTGTCTTGTGTTGTGTGTGTGTGTGCACGTACGTGTGTGTGTCTCTGTGTGTGCCTGCATTGTGAGTGCGTACACATACATGTGTGTGTGTGTCTGTGTGTGTGTGCCTGCGTTGGGTGTGGGTGCACGTACATGCGTGTGTGTTTGTGTGTGCCTGCGTTGTGTGTGTGTGTGTGTACATGTGTGTGTGTTCCTGCGTTGTGTGTGTGTCTGTGTGTGTGTGTGTGTGTCTCTGTGTGTGCCTGCATTGTATGTGCGTGCACGTACATGTGTGTGTGCCTGCATTGTGTGTGTGTGCACGTACATGTGTGTGTGCCTGCATTGTGTGTGTGTGCACGTACATGTGTGTGTGCCTGCATTGTGTGTGTGTGCACGTACATGTGTGTGTGCCTGCGTTGTGTGTCTCTGTGTGTGCCTGCGTTGTATGTGCGTGCACGTACATGTGTGTGTGTTTGTGTGTGTGTCTCTGTGTATGTCTGCGTTGTGTGTGCATGCACGTACATGCATGTGTGTGTCTCTGTGTGTGCCTGCGTTGTGTGTGCGTGCATGTGCACGTGTGTGTGTGTGTCTGCGTTGTATGTTCATGCATGTGCGTTCATGCATGTTCATGTGTGTGGTGTGGTGTGTGTGCAGGAGGAGAGTCACTTTTTCCAAGTGAAGGGCCAGGCACGGCCCCACATCATGTTCATGGAGGGGGGGGACGCTCTGTACCTGACGTCCAGTCCCTCAGCGTCGTGCCACCCTCCGCTGAGGGGGAAGAGGGTGAGAGAGGAGGGGGGGGGGAGAGGGGAGGGGGGGGGGGGCAGAGAGGGAAAGAGAGAGATGGAGAGAGAGGGGGGGGGGGAAAGAGGGGAAAGAGAGAGATGGAGAGAGAGGGGGGGGGGAAGAGGGAGAGAGGGAAAGAGAGAGATGGAGAGACAGACAGGGAGAGAGAGAGATGGAGAGACAGATAGAGATAGACAGGGAGAGAGAGACAGGGAGAGAGATGGAGAGACAGACAGACAGAGAGAGAAAGTGAGAGAGAGACAGACAGACAGAGAGAGAGAAAGAGACAGACAGAGAGTGAAAGAGAGAGTGAGAGAGAAAGAGAGAGAGAGACAGAGTGAGAGAGAGATGGAGAGAGAGACACACACAGAGAAAGAAAGAGAAAAAGAAAGACAGACAGAGAAAAAGAGAGAGAGATGGAGAGAAAGTGAGAGAGACACAGGGAGAGAGAAAGACAGACAGAGTGAGAGAGAGATGGAGAGAGAGATAGACAGAGAGAAAGAAAGAGAGGAGAAAAAGAAAGACAGACAGAGACAGACACACAGAGATGGAGAGAGATGGAGAGAGAGAGACACAGAGTGAGAAAGAGAGAGAAAAAGAAAGACAGACACACAGTCAGAGAAAGAGAGAAAAGAGAGAGAGAGAAAGTGAGAGAGACAGACAGAGTGAGAGAGACAGAGAGTGAGAGAGACAGACAGAGAGTGAGAGAGAAAGTGAGAGACACACAGAGAGATAGACAGAGAGAGAGAGAAAGACAGACAGAGTGAGAGAGAGATGGAGAGAGAGATAGACACAGAGAGAGAAAAAAAGACAGACAGACACACAGACAGAGAGAGACAGACAGAGAGAAAGAAAGAGAGATGGATAGAAAGAGAGACAGACAGTGAGAGAGAAGAGAGAGATAGAATTTTTAATATTTTATACCACTTTAAGTCACGGCAGATTTCTCTGCGTGAAATTCGGGCTGCTCTCCTCGGGGAGAGCGCATCACCACAAGAGCAGCGCCACCCAGAAAGAGAGAGATAGATAAAGAAAGAGAGAGACAGCAAGAGAGAGAGAGACAGCAAGAGAGAGAAAGACTCAGATTCGGATAGTTTATTCATTAGGCCACGGCCCCTTGTGAAGGGGATTGTGAACAAAACATGCACCATGTAAACTATAAAACAGCAAATAAACAAACTGATTCTGATAGGTTTGCAACAGAACAGCATGACTATGACGTAGCGATTTAAGAGAGAGAGAAGGAAAGAGAGAGAGAGAGATGTGGGAAAAAAAAGATTAAACAAAATGAAATGTTTATTCATAATTTTGGTGGATCGGTGGTCTAGAGGTAACGCACCTGCCTAGAAAGCGAAAAGTCCGGGTCGGAAGTGTGTGGTGGTTCGAATTCCGTTGGGGCCAAAAACGTTTCCCCCATCCATTAGACCTGTCTGGGTGCTAGTTTTTTGGATGAGACGATAAGCCGAGGTCACCTGTGTTACATAAAATTGTTTAGCACGCATGAAAGAACCCTTGTCAACAAGAGATATTCCTGGCAAAATTCTGTAGAAAAAAGCTACTCTGATAGGGAAACAAATACAGCTGCAGACAGAAAAAAGAAAAAGAAAAAAGGGTGGTGCTGCTCTTGTGGCGACGCGCTCTCCCTGGGGAGAGCAGCCCGAATTTCATGCAGAGAAATCTGCCGTGAAATAAAGTATATGAAAATGGAAAAAAAAAGAAAATGTGGCTTAGTGCATTTATTTATTTAGTTTATTTATAGGATGACCATTTGTGCACCTTGCCTTCAGTACAGTCCCTCAGTTCCCCCAGCTGTAAATGGGTACCTGCCCTCTTTAGGGTCAGGGAAGGTAAAGCAGCGAGGAGAGGAGATGGGCGCCGCCCTCAATATGCTGGCCCCTAGAGAAGCATTATTAATCATCAAAAAAATGAACGGACTGATCTGATTGGTTGATGGCAGATGTCATGCATTATTAATCATCATAAAAATGAACGGACTGATTTCATTGGTTGACGGCAGACGTGAAGAACCCCCCACCCACTCCGCTGTTGTTTACCCTGAAAAGCCACACGAAGGACGAGACGTTTCTACCCGCCACGCGCGACGTTTACGTCTGTTGTGTTCGAACCATGGCCGTCAGTCAGAAAAAGGTCAGTGTCTATTTTCTGAATCAGTTTTTTTGTTGTTGTTTTTTCCTTGTCGTGTGTTTAATTTTAATCATTCACTTTGCACTGATTCACAATCTTAGTTTGAAATATCTAATTAATTATTGAATTTGGTTTTGAAAATGTTGTTTTTATAGTCAGAAAAGTGTCTCTGTTTTCAAATCCGTTTTGTTTGGTTTTTTTGGTTTTTTCCTCTTGTGTTTTATTTAATCATTTACTTTGTACTGATTCAGTCGTGTAGTTTGAATTACAGAGTTTTTTATTTTGAAATTTTTTGGGTGCGTTGTAGGTTTTGTTTGTTTGTTGTTGTTGTTGTTTCTAGATTGTAGGGTTTGGGGGTTGTCTTTTTATCAACTTTTAGTAGCTTTTTCTTTTAATTTTGCAATCTTTTGTATGTGATGTCTTCAGTTTAACATCTAGTCACATTGAGTGATTTTTAGACTTTTGTATGTGAGAATATTCATGCGGTAAGTTTTCTATTGGGGTTTTTTGGCTAGTTTTCCATGTGGTCATTTGTGTCTTGTTTGTTTGGTTGGTTTTTTGTGTGAATTTTTGTTTTAATTTGGACACTCTGAATCACACTGCTACAGTGTCAGTCTTTGATTTGACATATGGAGTGTTTTTGTGGAGTTTTTTGTTGGTGGTTCTGAAGGGGGTAGGGGAGTGCATGGTTTGTTTAATTTTTTAGGTTGTTTTTTGTTTGTTTGGCTGTATATTGCTATGCTGTTATTTTGTATCCATCTGCCATCTTTCATTTATTATCTAGCGCTGTGTTTCTGCATCACTGCAGTTGTTGTCTGTTATGTGGCTTTTGTGTCTTATGTTTCCATGTTAGTTAGTTATGTGACACTCCACCACGAAATGAGTCTCTTTGCACCTGACCCACTTTTCTGCTAGGAGCCATTTTAGGCAGGTGGGGGTCAGGTTGTCGATTTTGAGATTTTGATTGGTTATAAAACTGTGGCCATTCTTCTACCTTGTACTGAAGTATCAAGGTGTAATTTTGTTTCCTTTTGCTTTAAAAACGTGTTTTAAAAATACCCGAGCCCTCATTCTGACTACCTGTTACGATGCAAAACTTGTCAATTTCTCATTTTGTCATTTTCTGCAGTCTGTCATTTCAATTTGCAATAACTTTTCATAGAATTGTCCGATTTTCAATCTGTTTTCTGTATTGAACAGCCTTGTTATTGCAGATTAACAACATGTTAACAACTAAAAATTGACCTTGGGTGCAATGCGACTCATTATGTGATGGAGCGTCACTTTTTTCTTTTCTGTCACATCATCATGTCATTATGTGGACAAAAATGATGTAACAAAATGATACAGCTGTTTGGCTTGAATCAGAAAAAAAATTGAAAGTCAAAACTTTTTGTATTACATTTATAATGATTCATACAGCAGCATAGAAAAAGTTGGGTTTATAGTTTCTTATCTGTATCAGTGTGAGAAAAAGCAAAAACAAAAAAAAACCTGAAAAGATTGTCTTCTGTTGATCAGGTTTTAACATTGCCAGTTACGTTTAAATCCGTTGGGGGGAAATAGATTAAGAAAGAAAGAAGGACAATACTAAGCATACTTATTGTGCATGCATGTTCTCAAGTGTATGTGCACACTCACTATGTGTATGCTTGTGCACACACACGCGCAGTCACACACAGGCATATGTGCGCGCGCACACATATGCACACACACACACACTGTGTATGGGTTTTCACATGCATGTATGCATATAATACGTGCTTATGCATGCACATACACACTTATGCACGTATGCATGCACGTAAACACAAATGTGGGCATGTGTGCGTACGTGCACACATACACAAACACACACATTCACAAACACCATTTTCAGGATCTTTTTTTTTTTAATTTCTAATTTCACTCAAATCAGTTCACCTGAAAAGACTTGGAAACGAAAAACAAAACCTTTCATTAAAGAAATTATTCCCCCTCCCTCCCCTCCTCCCCCCCCCCCCCCCCCCCCCCAAAAAAAAAAAGCAAACAAAAAAACAACAACCTTGACACACTAAACAGAAGACTATCTTTTTTTTTTTGTTACGACAGCACCGTGTTTGATATACAATAATAACACAATGTCTTCAGTGTGTAACTATGACTTCAATACGACTTCAGCCTGATTTCTATACATGTGGATTTATTACCACGTCTGTGTATATATGGATTTATTATGATGTCTGTGTATTTACCCTCCCCTCCCACTCCACCCATGTTTTGACACGCGTGTATACATATCGCTCGCACCTGGTTTTGCTTTCTGTATAAAATTCTATCCCCCCCACCCCCACCCCCTCACTTTCCTGGTATGCACAGCGCAAAGTATTTATTTTATTATTTATTTATTCTTTTATATCGAGGATAATGGAATAAGCACTCATGTGCTTTTTTACATCCAGTCCCCGTGTGTATGCGGTTTTGTAAATTTTGTCATCTTCTCCCACCGGCACACAATGGCCTACTCTTTCGAAAAGCAGAACAGGATTTAACATGTGCGCAAGATGTTCTGCATGCGTTCGCACACAGGGCCTCAGTTTATAGTCTCATCCGAAGGACTTCGACATTCAGTTTGATTTTTTTGTCAAACTGGGAAGAAAGGGCGAGGTTGGGAATCGAAACCAGAACCTCACGGTTTACTTGTTGGCAGGCAAACGTCTTAACCACCCTGCCACCATCCTTCCTTATGTATGGCATTGTATGTTTCCTGGGAAAAGAAGGATGTTCCCGTCTTATTTTGTGACACTCCACCACGAAATGAGTCGCTTTGCACCTGACCCACTTTTCCGCTAGGAGCCATTTTAGGCAGGTGGGGGTCAGGTTGTCGATTTTGAGATTTTGATGGATTATAAAACTATAGCCATTTTTCTACCTTGTGCTGAAGTATCAAGGCTTACTGTGTTTCCTTCTACTTAAAAAACGTGTTTAAAAACACCCAAGCCCTCATTCTGACCATCTGTTACATACAAAACTTGTCAGTTTCTCATTTTGTCACTTTCTGTAGTGTATCATTTCAGTTTGTGATAACTTTTCACAGAATTGCCCGATTTTCAATCTGTTTTCTGTATTGAACATCCTTTTTATTGCAGATTACTAAAATGTCAACAACTAAAAACTGACCTCTGGTGCAATACGACTCATTGTGTGATGGAGTGTCACTTTTTGCAAAGAAAAACCCCAACCACAATTGTGATATCTCATGAACAATCACAAGAACATCCCTTTTTTGGGAGGGGGGGAGGGGGTTGGAGGGACATATAACTCGAGGTGAAATAGTCTGTGAAGGCTTTTGTTTGTGGGTTGTTTTTTTGTTGTTTTTACAAACAAACACCAAAAAACTGATGCAGAAATAGATTCAGAAGGAATAAAATCCACGATGGAAAATTTAAAAAGAAAGAGAATGGTGTGCACTCTGAGAAAGGCAGGAGATTGGATGTAAAAAATAAATTTTAAGGGCATGAGTGCTTATTCCATTATTCTCAAAATATAATAATAATAATTTTTTTACAAAGGGAATATCATTTTGAATAAGAGCAGTTTCTTGTTCTGTTTTGATATTCCATTATCATCAAAATAAAAGATTTTTTTCAATGGACAAAAAGAAAGGAAATTTAATTTCAAATCAGAGTAGTTTCTCATTCGACTTTTCCCTTGAAATAGGGCTCAGACAGCACTGAAGAAGTTATTGCTAGATTCCTCCGTTTATGTCAGTGAAGTGACCCAACCACAACAAAAAAACTGCGCACTCATACATAAAAACTAGACAGGTTTTGTAAACGCAGTGATCGAGAGGTTCTGTGCCGTCTATCGATCTTGTACATGGTACATAATTATTAGGAAAAAATGGTGGAAATATGTGATCTCATGGCGAGTTTGGTTCGGTTTTTTTTGTTTTTGATTTGTTTTTTGTCCCTTGGCTAGAGCTCCGAGGTTCACCAATGGTGAGATTTTTGCGTTTGCCACCGTTTTTGCCCACCATGAAGGTAGCTGCATTCCGACTTCAGGGATGCATGCTGGGTATGTTTGTGTTTCCCGTAACACACCGATCACTGATTATGAATGACAGAATCTTTTACGTGCATGTTTGATCTTCTGCATGTGTATATGCGTGAAGGAAATCAGAGCACTGGCAGGTCTGCACTTGAAGTTGACCTGGGAGATCGTTAAAAAAATCCCCCACCCTTAATTCACCAGACACTGCCAAGATTTGAACACACGACTTCATGGACCTTTGGGATCGAAGTCAAACAGTGTTAACCACTTGGATTTAGCATCCGTCATGGCCAGTTCACTTAAGCCAAAGTGTTCGGATGTAAGCATTTTCCATACATATCCTCCTGTCTTATAATTTTATTCCTCTGTAATTTGCGCCTCAAAGGTACTCTTGTTTTACAGTGCAGTTCAACTTGTACTAAACTGTGAATCAGTCATGAACGCAACTCATCGAAAGCAATGTATTTTTAGGGTCAAGTGCGATAAGATTCATTACCACTACTATTAAATACTCTCATGCTGACTTTGATGTTGTGGACTTCATACTTCAAACTTGGCACAGATCACTTCGGATGAGACTATAAACCGATCATGGACCCTGGTGTGTCAAACAGTGACACGCGGAACATCCTTGGCCATGTTAAAACCAAGTTTCGGCTTTTTTTGTAAATTTTAGCCTTGTATTGTGCCTTTTTGGGGATAAAGTCTAAACTTTACAAACGCATACACGACAGGAATGTATGTTAGGTAAGCGCATAAGCTTATTCCATATATAATCCTAGGATTTGATTGATAAATCAAACTGAAATCACTTGTATGTGTACCAAATTTCATGCAGATATCTTTCATGTTCATTTTCATTGTTTACTTGAGCAAACCATAAGCTACAAGCTTGTTGTTGCTGGATTCCAAAATGCTGTTTGTTTTCAACGTTTGTTCTCATTTCTGAATAAAAACTATTTACACCATATCTTCAGTAGTTTCAGAGAAACGAAAATTTGCAAAATGTGACGCAGCGGTCCACCTTAAATTTGGTAGCAAGAGATACCTCTTGCTTGTTCACAAAAGGGCAAATGAAATGATGATATACATAGTAATGATGTTGCCTTAGCATGCATAGCACCTGGGCTTTATCACAGTTCTTGATTAAAACCATTGATGCTGGGGGCAACAGCAAAGTGAGAGGCTGTATGACCAGTGGCTTTCTTTCCCACTCATGGAATTCCACTTTACAGCTTAGTCTTTAGTGATCGACTATGACTCTCTGACTAGGAGGCTTGACTCGCACAGTCCTTATGTACTGCAGCCCTGGGGGCTTGTTGGCCTTTGGAGAACATCTCCAACGCTGACTGTCCTTATGCCCTCTTGGCCGAGAGAGTGGGGGTGTACTGTGGGCAAGGCATCTCCACTGTAATCAAATTTCTGCCCAATTTCCAAAACAGCAGCTGCCTCCTCTGCTGTTTTGGAGGTCATCGTGGAACATGACGACAAACATACATACAGTTGATGTTGAATGGAAAGGCAGGATTGCATCGGTCGTGGTTTAGCTTTGTCTTGGCTTTGTTCACAGTGTAATGATTGTAGAGTTAGACCTTCTTCTCTGGCATCTTGTGTGTGTGTGTGTGCGGTCTTTCACAGCCTAGTGCATAGGCCCGGCATGGGAAGGTTCAATGCTTGTCGTGTGTGTGTGATCTCTTTTGTCAGGGTTTTTTTGTATTTATTTGGTGGGATTTTTGTGTTTGTTGTTTTTGGGGGTTGTTGGGTTTTTTGGCAGAGGGAAATGGGTGTAGAAATTTGCTTGTGGTTTAATACAGGAAAATACACACACACACAAGCACCACCACTTTCACACATACACAGCATGCACACACGCACAACACACTACACTCACACATCACACTCACACAAACACACACACACACACACACCACACAGCTGACTGAATGGGGAAAATTAATTGCCAATTCACACATAAAGTTTGGCTTTTTAGATTTTAAAGGTTTATTTTGGATCAGTGTGAAATTGTTGGATAAACCACATCTGCCTACCCTGCTGTGTTTTGCTTTAGTATTCTAAGTTCTGCCTTAGGACTTTAGTTAAAGGTAAAAGAGAAAGTTTAACGGATAACAAAATTTACCAAACTGCAGACATATGGGGACTGGATGTAAAAAAAAGCACACCAGTGCTTATTCCATTATCCTTGAAGTAAAAGAATAAGATAGTATTTGTTGTCAATTTTGCAACGAATACAGGCCTGTGGACATAAGTTACTAAACTGCCATCAAAAACTGTCCAAAACTTTGATTCGGTATATGTAGCAGTGGGTGCTTTCAAAGTCAAAGGAAGTTCTTTTGCAGGAAGGCAAGGGATGAAAATCAAAAATAGTGCAGTGTGCAAAATTGTTTGACCTGCACTAACTAAAAGTAGTTGAGTTTGATTGGCTGAAATTGCAGAAAGGTGAAGGTTATTTAACCAAAAGATTTGAGGTTGATTGGCTGAAATTTTCCTTGAAGGCTTGTTTAAATCATGGTAAACAATAAATGTACGAATAAAGCATACAGAAACTGACTTGTACCTAGATTTTTATTTTTCTGTTTTAGATTAATATTTTCAGGAGGAGGAAAAGAAGGAAAAGAAGAAGAAGCAGAAGAAGAAAAAGAAGAAAGTAAAAGGGTAGGGGGGGGGGGTGGATTACTAGCTGTTGCAAAATCTTGGCCAAAATTTTTTCCAAATCTGGATTTGGACTGTTAAGATAAATTACTACCAAGTAGGGTAGGCGGGACGGGATAGCTCAGTGGTCGGAGCACTCGCTTTCCCCCAGCCAAGTTAAGCAGCGTCGAGCGTGGTTACCACTTGGATGGGTGACCGTTTGCGCGCCTTGGCTTCAGTACAGTTCCCCCCAGTTCACCCAGCTGTAAATGGGTACCTGCCCTCTTTAGGGTCAGGGAAGGTAAAGCAGCGAGGGAGAGGAGATGGGCGCCGCCCTCACTATGCTGGCCCTAGAGAAGCTGAGGTCTCTGACGCCTCGCTCCCCTACGACCTTATAGGTTATGGGACTCCTTTACCTTTACCTTTACCTAGGGTAGGCAGGTGTGTATACACATACTACCACTTAGGGTAGGCAGGTGTGGAATGGAATAACGCAGCCGATTGCAGTGTCGTTGTCAGTTCACCACCCACACTAACCCGGCACCCGGAGATGTCACTGACTAACCGTGCATGCTTTTGTTGGTTTTCTTTTGCATATGACTTCCTTCGTTCGTTCGTTTGCTCGTCTGACTGACTGACTCAAAAAACAGGAGTCGAAGAAACAGGTAGGTTGTGTGTGTGTTCGGCTGTGGGGGCCTGGCTTCAGTCTGGTGGAGTGGATGGACACTTTGGCTTTTTCCTTGGCTTTTTTTGTTGGCTTTTTTCTTTGGCTTTTTTGGTTTGGGTTTATTGGTTGTTTTTTTCTTTTTGTGTTTTTGTGTATGAAGCTTTACTAAACCCATTTTCCTTCAGCTTTTTATTTTATTTTTATTTTATTTGGTATTGTGTACACGGATTTTGTATTTGGATTGACTTTTTGCTTGTTTCTGCTGCTTCTTTTGCCTTGTTGGTTTGGTTGTTGGGCGTTTTGGGTTTTGTTTGAGGGTTGTTTGGGGTTGTTGGTTTTTGGGTTTTTTTGGGGGGGGGTATGTGGTGGGTAGATTTTTACTTGTTTTTGGTTTTGGTTTAAGGTTTCATGGGGGTTCTTTCTTTTTTCTTTTTTTGTTTTGTTTGACAGACGAAAAAGTTTTGGGGAGTTTCTGTTTATGTTTGTTGAGTTTGATTTTCTTTTTTTTTTTTTTTCTTTTTTAGGGTAACGCAATTTTGATAATGTCTTGAGTACTATTTTTGTGCGAAAGTTTTGGGAGGAGTGGGGACTTTGTGTGTGTGTATGTGTGCACGTGTGTGTGTGTGTGTGTATGTGTGCACGTGTGTGTGTGTGTGTGCGTGTGTGTGTGCATGTGTGTGTGTGTGTGTAGTGTCCTCGATTTTACGTCTGTTCACCCTCAGTCATATTAGATGAGTGGTGTAGTGTGTGTGTGTATGTGTGCACGTGTGCGTGCGTGCGTGTATGAGACAAACATAATTTTCTTATATGCTGAATGTGAGATTTCTTTTTGTTTTATACGACCATCACTTTTTCTCCTCCCACCACAATGTAGGTAGCCATACTCCGTCTTTGGGGATGGGTCACAGGATAAAAGTCAAGCGCTCTGTCTTATCCACTCCCCTATAGTGTCTCTCTGAACTGTTATCACGTATAATTATATCTATCCCTTCCTTTTAAAAATGTCTCTGTTTTCTCAGCATGGGTACAATTCTGTTCCTGATTATGTCCGCTGATATAATTATGGTTTTCATCTGTGGTGCCTGTCTGTCTGTCTGTCTGTCTGTCTTGTCTGTCCTTTTCAAGGGATTTTCTTTTTTGTTTTAAAATGACTCTAGACTTGTTCCACTGCTGGGATCTGTGATGATGTAAAAAGGTAAAGGTGTTCCCATAACCTGTAAGGTCGTAGGGGAGCGAGGCGTCAGAGACCTCAACTTCTCCAGGGGCCAGCATATTGAGGGCAGCACCCATCTCCTCTCTCCCTCGCTGCTTTACCTTCCCTGACCCTAAAGAGGGCAGGTATCATTTACAGTTGGGTGAACTGGGGGACTGTACTGAAGCCAAGGCAGCGCAAACGGTCACCCATTAAGTTGGTAACCACGCTCGATGCTGCTTAACCTTAGCTGGGGGAAAGCGAGTGCTCTGACCACTGAGTTGTCCCGTCCCCACTTTGATGATGTAGCGTTCTCTTTTATTGATGATTTAACTGCTCATGGTCTTAAATTTGCTGGGGGGGGGGTATCATTTTTTCTCTCTTTATTAATTTTGTGATTTTTTTGGTTTTTTTGGCAAGCTGTATTGCAACAGTTTTACTCATCTGAGTGTAAAGAGGTCGGTGTATTTTAACTCAGATTGTAGAATTTGCATTTTGTGGATGAATTTTTTTTGGAGACGGATAGTCATTCTATAGAGAGACGGGGTAGCTCAGTGGTCGGAGCACTCGCTTTCCTCCCAGCTAAGGTCAAGCAGCATCGAGTGTGGTTACCACTTGGATGGGTGACCGTTTGCGCGCCTTGGCTTCAGTACAGTCCCCCAGTTCACCCAGCTGTAAATGGGTACATGCCCTCTTTAGGGTCAGGGAAGGTAAAGCAGCGAGGGAGAGGAGATGGGCGCCGCCCTCAATATGCTGGCCCCTGGAGAAGTTGAGGTCTCTGACGCCTCGCTCACCTACGACCACATAGGTTATGGAACACCTTTAGCTTTTAAGTGTAAAGAGGTTGGTATATTTTTTAATTCAGATTGTAGAATTTGCATTTTGAGGATGTATTCTTTTTTTCGAAATGGATAATCATTCTGTGTTCGCTGATTGCAGGATTTTTTTTTTTTTAATTAATTAATGAATTATGCTGAATTGCGCTCGCTGTTCGTTTATCTTGAGATCATTATGGTTATCACTTATCTTCATTAATCGTTATTGTCGTTAACTACGGTGCGTTTTGTCATGTATTCTAAAGCGTTTTCCTATATTACTATGCTACTGCTGCTGCTGGTGTTGCTTAGTAAGAAGAAGAAGTCATTATATTATGTCATATTATATATATTACATAGCCGATAATTTTGGTTTGAAGTGTGAGGTAGCACCGAATGCTGTGTTGCCCAAATGCTTTGTTGCCCAGCTGTGTGTGATGGGGTGCTATTGCTTGGGGGGGGGGGGGGGGGGGGGGGGGGGGGGGGGGGGGGGGAGGGGGGGGGGATAGGGGGGAGGTAGTGCCCTTTGATTGTTTTCAGGTTGTAAATTACGTCCTATATTGATTTTGAGGGGGGGGGGGGGGGGGGGGGGGTATCAGAGGGGGGGGGAGAAAATTAAATGGGGCGTATGGGGAGGGAGGGGGGAGGGGGGGAGAGAAATCGAGAAATTAATACGAGGGAGGAGAGGAGTGAGGGGGTATAGGAGAAGGGAGATGGGAGAGGGAGAGGAGAGAGAGAAGGGGAGAAGGGAGAGTGAGAGAGAGAGGGACAAGAGAGAGACAGGTGTGTGTGTGTGGGGGGGGGGGGGGGGTGGAAGAGAAGGAAAGAGAGGAATTTCCAAACTTACAACAATGAAATGAACACAGCATGAAAGTGAAAACAGGAAAGAAAGGGTTTTTTTTTGTCTTTTAAGTTGCAATACAAAATTATGAAATTCAGATTTCGAACAACCAAAAACAAACCCCAAAAATCAAAACAAAACTTACTCTCTCACTACATCAGTCCTAAGAAGAGTTCATCCCTTTATTTTATAAAAATAATAAATTTTAAAGAAGAAGAAAAAATAGAAGAAAAAAAAGGGAGATAGAGAATGAATGAATGAATAATCTTTATTTTTCAAGGGTTACATAATTATCAGCATTCACATACTTGAGAGAGATAGTGAGAGAGAAAAAGAAAGAAAGAAAGAAAGAGAGAGAGAGAGAGAGAACTCGAACTCAAAAATTTTAATGAGGGAAGAGAGAGAGAGAGAGAGAGAGAAGTCGAGTCAAAAGGTAAATAAATGAACAAGCAAACAAAAATGTTTTATATACAGATTTTGTTTTCAAATGCTGAGAATACTGTAAACTTGTCCTAAGCTTTTAACATCACCCAGAATCGGCACGCAAAGCTTCCTTATAAACTCTGCACTTGGCTTAATGCTTGTGTTGTTGTCAGTGTGTGTGTAGTGTGTGTGTGTGAGAGAGAGAGAGAGAGAGTTTGTGTGTGTGTGAGATAGAGAGAGTGTGTTGTGTGTGAGAGAGTGTGTGTGGGAGGGGGTGCGTGTGTGAATGTGTGTTTGTGTGAGAGAGAGAGAGAGAGAGAGAGTGTGTGTGTGTGTGTGTGTGTGTGTGTGTGTGTGTGTGTGTGTGTGTGTGTGTGTGTGTGTGTGGTGGTGTGTGAGAGAGTGAGTTTGTGTGTGTGTAAGCGCTTTGATTTGTTGCTTTACAAGATTCAGCGCTATATAAATTCCATACATATTTTTTTTGTGTGTGTGAGAGTGAGTTTGTGTGTGTGTGTGTGTAAGAGTGTGTCTGTATGTGTGTGTGTGTATGTGCTCTGCAAAATAAAAGGGGCAGAGAGAGAGGCGGTGATATATATCATATAGTGGAAGGGAGTGATTTGAGGAGAAATGAATAAAAAGAAAAAATAAGAGGAGGGAGGGAAGATATAAAGTAGATATTCCCCGAAGTCAGAATACAGCTACCTAAATGGGGGTGGGGGGGGGGGGGGGTGGAAACGGTCGCATACACAGAAATCTCACCATTGGTGAACCTCAGAGCTCTAGCTGAGGAATGAAAGGAAAATAACCAGATGTATATGTGATTTGAATAAAGAAAGATGCTTCGATTTGTTTGCTTTACAAGATTCAGTGCTATGTAAATACCATACAGTATTATTATTATCATTATTATTATTGTCGTATCTGTGTGTGTATTTGTAAACAATAACAGTGCAAGGGAAGTAACTGCTATCGAAGAGTAAAAGGAAAAACCGGAAGTGGAACCGGAGAGTTCAGTATCTATGTGGTGTGGATTAAACCAGTGTAAATGTAATACGTTGTTTACCCAAGTGCAATTTGAATGATAGCACATGAATACAACACCAGCCATCCACGCATACATACACACAAAATACAGATAAGACAATTATTGTTATAAACTTTTTTTTTTAAGAGGGTGGGGGTGTTCTATTTTGAAAGGGTGGTTGGCTTGACACAATGTTTGCTAGTTCTTTTGAAAGACAATGTGATGAGAAGGGGGAAAAGTCTGAAACTGTTATTTTGTGTGTTGTGTTGTGGTGTGTGTGTGTTTAGTGTTAGTGCGCGTGCATGTATGTGCGTGCCGCGGATGTTTGTACTGGCATAATTTGTGTCTTTTGGGGCCTCTGGGCAAATACGCTTAAGGGAGAGAGAGCGGGGGGGGGGGGGGGGGGGGGGGGTAGAGGAGTTCTTTTTTCAAAAGAGAAAAAAAAAAGGAAAGGAAATACTTGGACTACAGCTATGTAAGATTGTATAATTGATTTGGTTGGGGTTTTATGTTGTTTCTTGTTGTTGTTGTTGTTGTTGTAATCTTCTACAGGCAGTTGTCCACCCCTACAACCATGCTATCTCTCTCACACTCACACACACACACACACATACATACACACACACACTCACATGGACAATGGTGTTATTATTATTATTAATATTATTATCATTATTCTTCTTATTATTACTATTATATGAATATCATTATTATTATGGTTGTTGAACTTGTTATCATTGCAAAATGATGTGGGGGGTGGGTGAGGGTTGGGTGTTTTTTTGTTGTTTTTTTTTAATTTATAGCAAAATGTTACTATGATATTACAATGTGAACAAGCAGTGTACGAAAAGTGTGGAGTGATATATATGTTATTGTTGTTTCACGTTGTTGTTGTTGTTGTTTCAGAACGGAGAATACCAGTTTGAAAACCTGCAGCCCCTCAGTCAAAAAGGATTCACTGTTGAACCGCAAAAGGTGTGTGTTTGTGTGTGTGTGTGTGTGGGTGTGTGTGTGGGTGGGTGTGTCTGTGTGTGTGTGTGTGCGTGCGTGCTGTGTGGTGTGTGTGTTGTGTGTGTGTGTGTGAGAGAGAGAGGAGAGATGTGTGTGTTGTGAGAGGAGAGGAGGAGAGAGAATGTGTGGTGTGTGAGAGAGAGAGAGAGTGTGTGTGTGTTGTGAGAGAGAGTGTGTGTGTATGTGTGAGAGAGAGAGTGTGTGTGTGTGTGTGTGAGAGAGAGAGAGAGAGAGGAGTGTGTGTGGTGTGAGAGAGAGAGAAAGAGTGTGTGTGTGTGTGTTTATTTATTTATTTTTATTTATTCTTTTATATCGAGGATAATGGAATAAGCACTCATGTGCTTTTTTACATCCAGTCCCCATGTGTATGTGGTTTTGTAAATTCTGTCATCTGTTCCCACCGGCACACAATGGCCCACTCTTATGAAAAGCAGAACAGGATTTAACGTGTGCGCAAGATGTTCTGCATGCGTTCGCACACAGGGCCTCGGTTCATAGTCTCATCCGAAGGATTTTGGGGGAGAGTGGAGTCTACACTGATGTTAACTCCAGGGGAAAATATCCCCTTGAACAGGAATTGAACCCGGGTCATCAGATTGCAAGCGCAATGCTCCAACCACTAGTGTGTGTGTGTGTATGTGTGTGTGTGTGTGTGTGTGTGTGTGTTGTGTGTGTGTGTGTGTGTGTGTGGTGTGTTGTGGTGTGTGTGTGTGAGATTGAGAGAGAGAGAGTGTTGTGTGTGTGCATGCGCACCATGTGTATGTGTTGTGTGTGTGCCGTGCGCGCACACTTGTGTGTGTGTGTGTGTGAAAGTTTTTAAAGTCAAAAGTTCAAATTTTGTCTTTCCTGTTGGTACATTCGAATAAGCAAGGAATTTGTTTTTTTTTTTTTCATTCAGCCATCTAATCTAAAGCAACAAAAACAATGGTATTCAATATTACTTAATACAACTATTATTATGAACAATCCTTAATCAATTGAAATAGACTCAGTTGGAAAAAAAAAATTTTCATTGCCAAAAACTCATGCAATCTCCAGAATGGCCTTTTCGATGTTTTCGTTTTGTTTGTCTTGCAGTAGTTGTTGAACTTACCCTGTTGTTTTATTTTTGTTATTTAGTTTGTTTTGTTAAGGACGGAATAGTCAGTGGTCAGAGAACTCGAGTTTCCCCAGTATGGTTTTATGCCCAGCGCATCGAGCATTGGTTACCAACTTTATGGGTGACCGTCTCACACGCGCCTTGGCTTCAGTACAGTCTCACCAGTTCACAGCTGGTGGTTAAAATGGGTTAATCCTGCCCTCTTTAGGGTCAGGGGATAGGGTAAAAAGCAGCGAGGGTAGATGGTTGCGAGAGTGGGGGTGATGGGCGCCAACCTCTTTATGCTGGCCCCGTGGTGTAGTGGGTGGGTCTATTGTTGGAATCTCGCCTGTACGTATATGTGGGTGGGGTCTACAGCCGGGATCGCGAGGAGGGCACTTGTTTGGTTTGTTTGAGCATTGGGAGGGTTGTCTTGGGGGGTGGTAGCCGTGGGCCTTCGCTCTAGGGTGGGGTGCTGCCTCCTTATTTTTTAATTATTTTTTATGCCCCTTTCTTCTTAGATAATCTGACAATACAGGCAGCCCAGGTAACTTGCTTGGTCTTTCTTCCCTTTGGTCTCTTTCCATCACCCACTACAAAGTTTCGTTGCTCTTTATTATGATTGTGGTGGTCTGGCTTTCCCGTGGAACGTGCCCAAACCAGCGCAGTCTCTTTGTGATACTAAGCTTACCGATTCAGATCATCAACTTGCCATGTATGGGCACGGTTACTTTTTTTTTTTTTTTTTTAGTGTTATGTTTTTCTCCACTAGTTTTGTGTGTGTGTGTGTGTGTGTGTGTGTGTGTCGTGGTCAGGGCATTTTTGTGGAGGGCCTGGGGGGTTTGATAGAAGCCCAGTCATCACCATCACATGGACACACAATGATCGGCTGGGTAGTTGTGTGGTTGTACGGGACTGGAGATGCTGGGACGGTATTGGGGAGGGGGGGCGGGGGGGGGGTGGTGACGGGGGTTTGTGGTGGGGGGTTAGAGAGAGAGGGGTGGGGGGGGGGGTACGTGTGTTGTGGGAGTGTGAACTGGACAGGGTGGGTGGTGGTGGTGGTACGAACAGGTGGGGGCGCGGCGAGGCGGGCATAGTGGGCGGGGGGATGGGGGGGCGCGGACACTCGCAACCAGATTAGACATTACGAAAAGAAAATAATAAAAACATTAGAAAAGAATATAAGTACAATCGAAAATAAAATCAGAAAAGAATAACATAGAAAGAAAAGAATAAAATAGAAAAGAATTAAATAGAAAAGAATAAAATAAAATAAAAGCACTAAAATAAAATAGGACTAGGATAACATAGAAAACAAGAATAAAAATCGACAAAAAAAGAATAAAAAATAGCAAAAAAAGAATAAAATAGAAAAGAAATTAAAATAGGATAGGTAACAATAGAAAGAGAATAAAATCTCCCAACATAGAAAGAGGACATACAAAATCGGAAATCAATGCAATGAAAAAAATAAAATAGAATACACAAGGCCCAACTAAAAACACCCACATGTACATAGAACAGAAAGACATCACACATAGAAACGCCCTCCAACCATCCCCAATTCCAAAGCCACCCATTCCCGTCCCTCCATCCACCCCACTGCCCCACCCTCCACCCCACTTTCCTCCACCCCAACTCCCATCACCCAACTCCCCCCCCCACCCCACTCCCCCCCACCCCACTCCCCCCCCCCCCCCCTCCCCCACTCCCTCCACCCACTCCCCTCCACCCCACTGCCCTTCACCCCATCCCCTCCACCCCACTGCCCTTCACCCCACCCTCCCCTCCACCCCACTTCCCCCCAACCCCACTCCCTCACACCCCAATCCCCTCCACCCCACTCCCCTCCACCCACTGCCCTTCCACCCCACTCCCCTCCACCCCCACTCCCCTCCACCCACTTCCCCTCCACCCACTCCCCTCCACCCCACTCCCCTCCACCCCACTCCCCTCCACCCCACTGCCATTCACCCACTCCCTCCACCTCAACCCCCCCCCTCCACCCCACTTCCCTCCATCCCCCACTCCCCTCCACCCCACTCCCCTCCACCCCACTCCCTCCACCCCACTCCCCTGCCCACCCACTCACCTCCAACCCCACTTCCCCCCAACCCCACTTCCCTCCACCCCACTCCCCTCCCACCCCACTCCCCTCACCCCCCACTCCCCTTCCCCACCCCACTGCCCTTCACCCCACTTGCCCTTCACCCCACTCCCCTCCACCCACTCCCTCCACCCCACTTCCCTCCACCCCACTCCCCTCCACCCCACTTCCTCCACCCCACTCCCCTCCACCCCACTTCCCTCCATCCCACTCCACTCCCCTCCACTTCACACACCCCACATCCACCAAGTTGTGGTTTGGTTAAATTTTCATGTGTACCCCTTGTATTAGGGGTTCTTTCTTGAAATAAAACCTTGAATCTTCAACATGCGTCACGTCTGTGTGTTCGTGTGTATGTCGCAGCCTACAAAGACCGTGTGGAGACGGTAATGGTGACCTTGATGTGTGACGTCAAGCGAAACAGTACTGCTGATGCTTGCGTGCCATGGTCGTGTCGGGTGACAGTGACGACGGCACCTGTGATCGCGATGACTCTCTCATGCCTGTGACAGTGGGGGACAATGACGACAAATTTTTTTTTTTGGGGTGGGTATCTCCTTCGATTTTTTTTTTTTTTTTTTTACAGGTTTTACTTTTGTGTGTGTGTGTTAGTTTGGGGATTTAGAGAAGTGTGTGTGTGTTGAGTGGGTGGGGGGGTTGGTGTTGTAAGGGGAAAGATAAACAGTTGAATTCTATTTATTTAAAGAAATGGTTTTTTGTAAGGGTGAAGATGAGGTCATGTGTTTTTGGGTTGGTTGTTGTTGGTTGTTGTTTTTTGTTGTGGGTTTTTTTTTTTTTGGGTGGGGGGTCCATTCTCACTTTAATCCCATAGGAAAGGTGTTGCATACAATTATACACAGACTCAGGACAAGAAGTAAGGTGGGAGGAAAGGGTGGGGGGGGGGGGGGGGGGGGGGGGGGGTATTCAGGTTGAAATCATGAAATGAAGAAAAGTATTCTACATATATACACAATTTCCTTAAGTGAACCAAATTTTTTAACATTTATATATATGAGTGAATCATATCATGTATATAGATATATATGTAAGTATATATATATATATATACTTACCAGGAAATAATTCCATCTGCGCAGTGTTGGCAAACTCACGTTGTGCTTGATCTCAAAAACAAGATACTTATATTCCGATTCCAACGAAACATAATGGAGAGTACACCTCATCTCGCCAAGGAAAGTTCAGATAACTATATAGTAACAAGTTGGTCATTAACAAATAGTAAAAGCAACAACAATAACCAGGGGGGGGGGGGTGTACAACCAGAAGGAAATAATAATGATAATATATGGAATTTATATAGCGCTGAATCTTGTAAAACAAATACATCGAAGCGCTTTGCACTCAGATCATTTACACGCATGCAACTTTCTTCAAATAACATAAGATAGTTCAAAATTATGTACACACACACACACACACACACTTAGGTGGTGATGAGGGAGATGAAAGACTGTGCAGACTGTGATATTGTTCTTTGATTTGTCTCTGCAAGATATAGCGCTATATAAATTCCATTTATTATTATTATTATTATTATTATATTGTTGGTCATCTCCCATAGCAGGATAGTCTTGGCTCTGTTTCTTGCTGTTAAGAATCATGCTCTGTATATAAAAAATAATAATAAAGCTTTGTTTATGTTACTATACTCATTCTTATTGTTATTTGGGTTTTTTGTTGGTTGGATGGTTTTTTGTTGTTGGGGTGTTTTTTGGGTGGGGGTTGAAGTTTTGGGGGGGTGGGTGTTTTTTTTGGAGGGGGGGGTGGGTCTCTTTTTGGGTTTTTTTTTGTTTTGGGGTGTTATTGTGTTTTTTTTTGGAGGGTACTTGCATTTTTTGTTTGTGGAAGGCAGTTGGTTAGATTTTTTTTTTTTTTTTTTTTTGGGGGGGGGGTGAGGGGGGGAGAAGGGGGGTTCTTTGATTATTCATTTTAAGGTTTTTATTTGTGGGTATGTTTGTGTGGCTGATTTTTAAAAAACGTTTTAGTTTTGTTTTTCTTCTTTCTGCAGCGTGTGTTTAGTATTTATTGATTGTGAGGTTTTTTCTGAAGGGTGTTTTTTGTTGTTTTTACGTTGTTGTTTTTTATTTTATTTATCTATTTTGGGGTTTTTATTTTTATGGTTTTTCTTCTGTAATATGTTTATTTCATTATTTGTGATGTTTTTTTTAGATTTATGTCAAGATACTCGTGAATGTGTTGAGGTGGTTATTCCTTTATGGAATTCTACTCCTTTTCATTTGTTTTCGTTATTGTTTCAGAAATCTTTATATATATATATATATATTTGTGTGCTTTGTTTTGATGAAAACCTGTCTACAGGTGATAAGGAGAAAATGGTTAAACTGCTGAAATTCCCACCCACGACAGTTCCTGGCATCTACACAGGATGGGATGGCTGATTTTTTTTTGGATTTTTTTTTTTTTTGGTGGGGGGGGGGGTGGTATGATTAGGGAAATGAAAGAGGAAGTTTTTTTTTTAATTATTTCTTATAGCAACCAGTAACTGATGTCAGATAGTGAAAGCTGAAATGATAATGCAAATAGCAACTGAAAGCTGAAATGATATGCAGATTAATAGCCGCTGAAAGAATATGCAAATAGGAACTGAAAGCTGAAACTTAGGAAATAACAACTGAAAGCTGAGATTCTGGAAAATAGCAACTGAAAGCTGAGATTCTGGAAAATAGCAACTGAAAGCTGAGGTTCTAGGAAATAGCAACTGAAAGCTGAGATTCTAGGAAATAGCAACTGAAAGCTGAAACTTAGGAAATAGCAACTGAAAGCTGAGATTCTAGGAAATAGCAACTGAAAGCTGAGATTCTAGGAAATAGCAACTGAAAGCTGAGATTCTGGAAAATAGCAACTGAAAGCTAACACTATTCAAATAGCAACTGAAAGCTGAAACTTAGGAAATAGTAACTGAAAGGTGAGATTCTGGAAAATAGCAACCAAAAGCTGAGATTCTAGAAAATAGCAACTGAAAGCTGAGATTCTAGAAAATGACAACTGAAAACTGAGATCTGAAAGCTGAGATTCTAGAAAATAGCAACGGAAAGCTGAGATTCTAGAAAATAGCAACTGAAAGCTGAGATTCTAGGAAATAGCAACTGAAAGCTGAGACTTGGCAAAATGCAACAATAAAATCTTCACTTCATCTACCCTGTAGCGTTGTAGACCGCTAGGGCACCACTGAAAATTTTGCAACCAGCTTTCTCCACTCCTCGCGGTCCTCAGCTATCTGTAGCAAATTGTTCCACTCAAGGCCAGTCTTATAATTATCTTATACAAGCGCTTCGATGTTTGTTTTACAAGATTCAGCACTATATAAATTCCATATATTATTATTATTATACTTACAGTTATATCTTATACTTGCAGGTCAAAGTGTGATTCTCATTTATATTGCCCAGTCTTTAAAAAATAGAATTTTTGTTCAGGAGCAGTACTGATGCTATCTGGTTTGACAAAAACTACAACTTGCTCGTGTGTTTATACGAAATCCGTCCATGTACATATTCACAAAATAAAATTCTATGCATCGCGTTGTCGCTTTTGTAGTATGTGGTGGTGCGTGTGTTTGTGCATGTGCATTTTAAGTAGTGCATATGTTTGTGCATATGTGTTTAAAGTAGTGCGTGTGTTTGTGCATATGCATTTAAATTGTGCGTGTGTTTGTGCATATGCGTTTAAAGTAGTGTGTGTGCATATGCGTTTAAAGTAGTGCATGTTTGTGCATACGTGTTTAAAGTAGTGCGTATGTTTGTGCATATGCGTTTAAAGTAGTGCGTGTGTTTGTGCATATGTGTTTAAAGTAGTGCATATGTGTGTGTGCATGGGGTTTTTTCATGTTCACGTCCACGCATGGTTGTTTCGATACCTTTGCATGGGGTTAAGTGTGCATTTAAGAATACTCAAAGATCTGCATTTTTTTTTTTTGGGGGGGGGGGGGGGGATTTAAGTTGGAGGAGGAAGGAAAGTTGTACTTTCGTGCTGCTTTATTTCATAGTAGGGAGGGGGGGATGTGGTGATGATCATGTTTTATTTTCAGTTGGTGGTTCTTTCAGTCAGTAAAGAGTGGGAAAGGGGAGAAGAGAAAGGGATAGCTCAGTGGTCGGAGCACTCGCTTTTCCCCAGATAGGTTAAGCAGCGTCGAGCGTGGTTACCACTTGGATGGGTGTACGTTTGCCGCGCCTGGCTTCCAGTACTGTCTTCCAAGTCTTCACCAGCTGTAAATTGCGGTTCAGGCACGCTTTAGGGTCAGGGAAGGTAAAGCAGCGAGGGAGAGGAGTTGGGGGCAGACCTAATATGCGGGCCCCTGGAGAAGTGAGGTCTCTGATGCTGGGGGGCTGTTCGTACATCTTAGGGTATGGGTATCCGTGACGTTTGCTGTCTGTTGCTATATGAGTCAGTTGTTGTTGTGGAAGGGGTGGGGGGGGGTCGGCGTTCATGACTGAGAGGACGGGAGGACGGTTGGGGGTATTGTAGGCATTATGCTGTGGGTCGGGGTGGTTAATGTTGTTCAGCTCTATGTGTTCTGGTGTATGTGTGTATATATATGTGTGTATTGGAGGTTTGTTTTGCGGTGAGCAGGGGTGGGGTGGCAGGGTAAGTGGATGAGAGTGTGTTGGACTGTATGGATGCGTGGGGGTGATGTTGTGGTAGTCTGTATGATATATGTTTGTATGTATGTATCATGTGTGTCTGTCGTATGCATCTTGTAGTGTATGTGTGATGTATGTATATATCAGGGTTTTGTATGGGGTATGATGTATAATATATGAGTGTATGTCTTTATATCATGTGTGTATGATGCTCTCTCGGTGTGTCTGGTGAATTGTGTCGGCATGATCTGGGTGTATGTATGTCTGTATCTATAAGTGTGGGGGGGTATGCTGTCGTATGTCTTTATGCTCTCTGTGTAGTATGGTTTATGTAGTAACTCATGGGTTTCTGACTGTAATGACTCTCAGGGTGACTGTCATGGTCTACAAAGTTTCTGACAAGTCTGACTTCTGTGTGATATGCGTGTCTGTACTGGTCAATACTGTGTGTATGAGAGTATTCATACTTCTCACTTAGAGTCAGACATAACTCAAAACAGATATTACATTACACATACACTCATGTTATAAAGGTTCAGACACACTAATTTTTTCAGACAGGACATGCAATCATTGTATCATCTATGACAATATGTACATGAATGTCAGCACATCATTGTGTCTTGATACATACTTACACTACATCAGATTCATGCCAACTACATAGTTAGATCATCAAACATATTATACATTATCCATACACATTTTTATACATACTCACACATATTTTTCATACTACACTCAACACATATATACATACTACAACACATATATACATACAATACATCACACCCATTTATAACATTTACATACACTACACAACACATTATAACATACTTACTCAACATAGATACATATATAATTATTATTACATACATACACACACATAGATACATACATACAAACAATTGTTTTACATAGCATTCACAATCATTTATCTTATTTACATTACATACAACACACATATACATACATACTCTCACATATATACATTTGTTTATACATACACACTCACATACTTAATTATAATTTATTACATACATCATAACATTATTATATAATTACATACTTACACTCACCATACTTATATACAGACATCATACATACAGATATTCTGACATCCAGTACATAAATACTTACATATACATACATTACAGTACACACACACCGCACATAGATATATTATATACACACACACAAACTACTATATATACAACATACATCCTTACCATGTAAAATACATCATCACACACTCATACATAATGCATAATACATCATTGCATACATTGCTTTACACTACTTACCATATACATAAAATCATATACATACTATCATCATGCATTATACACCACATTCATACATACAACCACACACACATGCATACATACATATATATTCGTTTATACTTATAAAAATCATACATATATACATTCACACACATACACACATACATTACAAAAACATACCATATACCACAAACACAGGCATACATACAACCACACTACATCTAATAATAAGTTGCATGGAATTTATATAGACTGAATCTTGTAAAGCACACATACATAAATTCATACTTTCAAAACAATTATATACATACATCCATACACACATCTATACATACACACAGGCATACATCATTTCATACATTCATACACACATACATATATTTTATATATATATTATATATATTTATATTATAATATATATATATATATATTTATACATACATACATTTACCATACATACCATATACACTTACATATATACAGGCATACTTATACATACATATTACATACTTATACATCCATAATATACATCCATACATGCTGCAACATACAATACACACATACATCATACACACACACATTACGTTACACACATAAATCTGACATACATAATCATACATACATCATAACAATAAATAATTCTTATAATACTTTCATTCATACATGCATGCATACATACATACACACAAACATACATACATATATACATTTCACTCCACACAGACCATAACCATACATCATAAATACAGGCATACTTTACACACATATTAGGACATACTAAAAGATATAATTATATATATACACACATACATAACATACATCATACATATATATACATGCACAGACATACATACACACACACCACACATGCATACAATAGATACATACATATTACATACACACACATAACATACATTTGTATATACACACACATAATCATACCATACATACAAACATTTACATACATACATACCTACATACAAGTACATACCTACGTAACTAATACATATAACATACATATACATTACCACACATACATCCACATGTATGGACGTCTTTTATTACAGCGCAATCCGATTCCAAATGCTGAGGAAGAAACCTTAGAGAACTATATATTATGTTTAGGGGTTGTTTTTTTAAATTTCAAAAACTATTATAAACAAGCCGGGTAAAATTTAGTCTTGTAAAAATTCTTTTTTTTCCTTTTTTAGATCAAAAGATGGCAACCATGCAATTGTGGTATTTCACAGATCAAATTACTCTCTCTCTCTCTAACACACACAGACACAGACACATAGTGATGCAGTAAAAATGTTTATTTACAATATGAACACACTTTACATGGTATACAAGAATCATTTTTCCCCCCCAAGAGCAGAAAAAAAAACTTTCCGCTCAATTTCATTCGTTCCAAAAACATAACAGGAAAGGTGGCAGGATGGTTAAGACATTCGTCTTCCTAACAAATCAACCGCGAGGTTCTGGGTTCGATTCCCAGCCTCACCCTTTCTTCCCAGTTTGACAAGAAATCGAACTGAATGTCGGAAGTCCTTCAGATGAGCCTGTAAACTGAGGCCATGTGTTCAAATCCACACAGACCATCTTGCACACACGTTAAAAAAACCCGTTCTGCTTTTCTAAAGAGTAGGCCATTTTGAGCCGGTAGAAACTGATGACATTTTTTTTTTTTTGGAAATGCATGCGCACAGGGTGGCGTGTGTAGACACCATCCCTGAAGATGGAACGCAGAGACCTAAATGGTTGGGGGAGGAGGGGGGTTGAGGGAATCGTCGCCTACGCAAAGATCTCACCACAGGTGAACCTCTGATCTCTAGCCGAGAAACGAGAAGAAAAAAAAAAAGAAAAATTCCAAAACACACAACAATACAATGCATGGGACTAAAAAACAAAAAACTAACCACAACGAAAAACTAACAAAAAAACAAATTTCCATACATGTGCAACAAACGTGACCATCGTGCCAGGTGAACACTATGTCTGTACACACACACACACTCAGATACACACACACATATGATATATACATACACACACACATACATAGACACACACACATACAGACACACCACACACACACAGACACACACACACAGACACACCACACACACACACAGAGATATACAAACACACACACCACACACATACACACACAGATACACACCACTCACACACACAGATACACACACACTCACACACACCTATGTGCTTAAGTCAAACAACACACTGATCAAAACAAAACAAACAAACGTAGCAGACAATTCACAATTTTTTTGTTTAGTTTTAAAAACAAAAACCACACACACACACAACCTCCTCTCTCTCCAAAATTAACAAACATCAACAACAAAAAGACAAATGACACAATAGAATTTTAAAATAAACAATGCAAACTAAAAAAAACAGGGGAAAAAATCCTAATATCCCCCCCCCCCCCCCCCCCCCCCCCCCCCCACCCACCAAACAGGACAAATCACACATGGTTGTTTTTTTCTAAAGACATATAACTTTTTTTTCCAAGGTAAGACACAGTACATTTTTATTTAGACAATCAATTAAAAAAACAAAACTGAGAACAACAGCATAAAAGTTGGGTCAAAACGAATTGGATTTTTTTTTTAAATGTAGTTCGTACTTTTCTTCTTTTTTTAAATTTAAAAAAGTGCATAGGAAGGACTAGCACCCAGACACCTTGCATCACTTCAAACACAAGAGCAAAAACACATAAGGCGACAGACCTCTAACTGTCGTTATTATATTGTTGTGTGTTCCCCAGCTTAACACTCTGGGGGTCACCCAGAATGTGCACTCTGACTCACTCAACTCGTCCCACCTGGGAATCACTGTGAGATTTGAAATTACACATTCGCAGCACACGAATCCAGCTTAACTCAGTCAAGGGCCCAGGGTCCATTTCATTTATTTTTTATTTATTTCATTTATACCACATTTTTAAGTCACGGCAGATTTCTCTGCGTGAAATTCAGGCTGCTCTCCCCGGGGAGAGCGCGTCACCACAAGAGCAGCGCCACCCTTTTTTTTTCATGTCTGCAGCTGTATTTGTTTCCCTATCAGAGTGGCTGTTTTCTAAGAATTTTGCCAGGGACAACTCTCTTGTTGCCGTGGGTTCTTTTACGAGCGCTGAATAATTATGTGTAACACACAGGACCTCGGTTTATCGTCTCATCCGAAAGACTAGCGCCCAGACAGACCACCACTCATGATCTAATGGATGGGGGAAAAGTTTCAGGCCCAAACGGGATTCAAACCACTGCACACTTCCGACCCGGACTTTTCACATTCTAGACAGGCGCGTTACCTCTAGACCACCCATCCAGTGCTAGAATTAGCACACCCCTTCCTTTTACCAAGTCCAAGTGCGGTCAGTTTCTGCTATAATAATCAGCACCAGCTGGGATGGGATGGAGAGCAGCTGAAAGTAGGAGGGGGGGGGGGGGGGAAACTGAAAGTTGAGCACTGGATGAGAAGTTGGCATTGTGTTGACTGTTTTTTTTAAGTACATCGCCATATAAGGTAAAGTAAAGGTAAAGGAGTCCCATAACCTATGTGGTCGTAAGAGAGCGAGGCGTCAGAGACCTCAACTCCTTAGCTGGGGGAAAGCGAGTGCTCTGACCACTGAGCTATCCTGTTCCCTTATAATATTTATATATATATATATTATTATATATATATATATATATAAATATATAATATATATATATATATATATGCAGCTGTACTACCACTTCAGAGGATTTTTCTTTTTTATAGGAAATTTCAGGTTGTTATGTTAAGGGCATGTCATGACTGAACACAATCTCACAACATTGTACAACATAACGACATGATAAAGGGGATGGGACAGCTCAGTGGTCAGAGCACTCACTTTCCCCCAGCCAAGGTTAAGTAGCATCGAGCGTGGTTACCACTTGGATGGGTGACCGTTTGTGCACTTGGCTTCAGTACATTCCCCCAGTTCACCCAGCTGTATATGGGTACCTGCTCTATTTAGGGTCAGGGAAGGTAAAGCAGGGAGGGAGAGGAGATGGGCGCCGCCCTCAATATGCTGGCCCCTAGAGAAGTTGTCTCTGATGCCTCGCTCCCCATTGACTGCATAGGTTATATGACACCTTTACATTTACCTCTTGTGTTGGCATTTGATGGTTTCCAGAAACACACACACACATATGCCCAGCATGCATCCCAAGCTTCGACAGCTCAACTGGCAAAGCATCAGTCAAATGCATGTTCTGCATAAGCCAAAACATCCTTCAGGGGAGGGGGAAAAAACAACCCTAGAGTCAAAAAATCCTTGGGGAAAAAAACCTTGAAAAATTCTTGAAAAACATAAGTGAAAAGGAAAACTCGGGGCAAAATCATTTTACCAAGGTGTAGATTTAGCTCTGAAACGTTTCCTGGAACATGCAGACACCACAAATCAGAGCACAGCATGTTTTCAAACTATTTCATAAATGCTGAATCAAAGCAGTAGCACTGACACATCACATCACATAAGATATGGCAAAAAACAATGGACAAGGCCCCCCCCCCCCTCCACCACAAAAAGAAAAACCTCCAAATAGCAAAAAAAAACCTATCCAAAAAACAACAACAACACATACAAAAAACAAAAGAGAGAGGGAGAGACAGACTCAGATGAGAAGAGAGAGAGAGGAGAGGGGGGGGGGGGGGAAAGACACAACACACACAAGGCAGAAACAAAGAAGCAGCCGTCCCATAACCCTGCTATAATCAATAGCTGTTCTCTCCCTACCCCCACACCTCCTCCCCCCCCCCCCCAAAAAAAAAAGCACACACACACTCACGAATATTACAACAAGAAACAATCATTCACAAAAACAAACAACAACAAAAAGGGGGGAAGGAGGTAACACACAAATAACCCTTAACATAACCCTTACATAATTCACTCGACAACACTACAAGCAAAAATCCCCTGAGATGGTTGCAGGATATGGTATTATTATTATTATTATTACTAAGGACATCGAACAGTGAACACTGAACAAAAAAACAACTTTCATACCAAAAATAACACCACCAACAGTAATTCGACTTCAGACCAACGGCTCACACAAGTCGTCTAATAGCATCCAGAGTGCTGTTGATCAGTTACAAAAATCGTTTGGCTTCTCTGTGAACAGTGAACACAAAAAAAACAGTGAACGCTGAACCAAAAATCCCCAGAACTTTCATTCCCAAAACTGCACCCATGTCAACCTGACTTTAGAATCAACGACTTTCACAAGTCTTCTACTAGCATCTGAGCGAGTGATTTTGATCAGTAACAAAGCGGGTTTGACTTCTTCACGAACAGTGAACGCTGAACAGAAACCTGGAACTTGGTTGTATGCGTATGGGCGTGTTGTATGCTTGCAAGCGCTTTTGATTTGGTTTTGCAAGGTATAGCGCTATATAAACTCCATTCGTTATCATTATTATTATTATTATTATTCCCAAAAATACACCCACATCAACCAGACTCGAGACCAATGACTCACACATCATCTACAAGTATCTGAGAGAGAGCGATGTTGATCAGTTTAAAAAAGTGGTTACTTTTATTTATTTTATTTATTTATTTCATATCATGGATAATGGAATAAGCACTTATGTGCTTTTTTTCTATCCAGTCCCCGTGTGTATGCAGTTTTTGTAAATTCTGTCATCTATTCCCACCGGCACACAATGGCCTACTCCTACGAAAAGCGGGACAAGTGCTTATTCCATTACCCTCAAAATTATAAAAATTATAAACATATATCGCTATCCAGCCAAGACAGACGTATTTTTGGGGAATGAAAGTTCTGGGGTTTTTTGTTCAGTGTTCACTGTTTTTGTAGTACTCCCTCACTTTCCTTTTTTTTTATTTTATAAAAAGATCCCTGACATACACAAATTGCTAACGCTTTTTTTGTCACTTTATAATTTCTTCACAATTATTATTAAAACATATTATCCCTTCTTTTCATCTTTGCGGGCCCAAGCGGTGGTACCCACAAAAATATTATCTATCTGTGGCAGCAAAAAGACATCTAAATTTAAGGAGGGTGTCTTGCTGTTAGGTACCACAGAGGATGAGTGAGGAAGGTTTCAAACACTGCCGGGACCTCTGAAGAGTGCTCAACCAGGAGCCGAAACTCGAGTCAGGTCAGGCCAAAGGCGTGGTCCTTACTCAATTATGCCCCAAATGCTGCCTTCAAAGATTTATCTTGTAGTGGTTTTTGGTGGGGTTTTTAATCTTTGACCCAAAAAAATCATTTTTATGATGAGAATGAAGTTGTAACTGGTTACCTGCATTTGTTTTTCCCACCACTATATTTTCTAAATCATACATATATATGTATATGGGGGTGGGGGGCGGGGGGGACGGGGTAGCTCAGTGGTCAAAGCACTCGCTTTCCCCAAGCTAAGAATAAGTAGCATCGCACGTGGTTACCACTTGGATGGGTGACCGTTTGCGCGCCTTGGCTTCAGTACAGTCCCCCAGTTCACCCAGCTGTAAAATAGGTACCTGCCTCTTTAGGGTTAGGGAAGGTAAAGCAGCGAGGGAGAGGAGATGGGTGCCACCCTCAATATGCTGGCCCCTAGAGAAGTTGAGGTTTCTGATGCCTTGCTCCCCCTATGACCACAAAGGTTATGGGACACCTTTACCTTATATCTATATATATATATATATATATATATATATATATATATATATATCAGATGGTCCTTGAGTTAGGGGTTCAAACCTTAGCAAAGCCCAGTGGGGTCACGGGTGAGAACACACAGAGAAAACCAACCAGACTAAAGATCTTGGCAATCAATTCCTGTCAGCATTCAAAGCACTGCAGAAACACACACACAAAAAGTGACGCACCCAAGGCCATACCTACCACAGCTCTACGTACTAAGCAGGAGGTAGAGTACACGCCTAGCTGATTTCTCGGCAGAGAGTGGTGTATCGTTTATGGAACATCCTGAGCGACGAGATATTGAAAAACTTGACAACCTGATGATTTGCCAAAAATTGGCTGGGAAGTTGTAAGGTTTTGATTCCTTTCAGAACACAAGCTCTCGATCTTGTTTGTAAATCCGGTTAAAAGACGACAATGTCCTTTTTGAAGTATCGGAGTCAGCGTTCTGTCTCGTCGGCACTGTGAGGGGAGGCAACTGGCACACACATCGAGTTAGCTGCCCGTGGATAACGTTCGGATGGAAGGCATGATTCGTTTGCGCGACACACTTTTCGTCTTTAAGGAGAAAGCAGGCAAGCAAGCACAGTCACGTGACGCACGATGTTTCTTGTGGTTTCCTTCTTAAACATCAGAGATTAATTCATCATTTTTGTTCCTTGGCTAGAGCTCTGAAGTTCACCAATGGTGAGATTTTTGCGTATGCCGCCATTTTTCTCCCCCCCCCCCCTCACCATTAAGGTATCCACATTCTGCTTTCAAGGATGACGTCTGAACCAGTGTTCATGAGTTCGCACAAAATTGTGTCATCCGTTCCCACCGGAACACAAGGGCCTACTCTCTTCCAAACAGCAGAGTTTTAACATGCGCACAAGATGTTCTGCGTGCGTTCGCACACGGGACCTCAGTTTATAGTCTCATCCGAAGGACTTTTGGGGAGAGTGGAGTCTGCACTGATGTTAACTCCAAGGGGAAAAAATCCCCATTGAACGGGATTCTTGATGGTAGCTCAAACCCTGGGATCGATCCCTGGCCGTCAGATCACGGGCACAACGTTCTAACCACCAGGCTATCCCGTCCCCCCCCCCCCCCCCCCCCCCCCCCCCACCCACCCAATTATAAATTTCAAGCGAGTAGTTTTTCAGTAACTTTTTCAAGTCAAATAGAGAAGAAGAAAAAATTTGAAAAATCCTAAAAACACAAGATTTTCAAAACACACCTACATGCAAATGAACAACCTTCACCCTCCCCCCCCCCCCCCCCCCCCCCAACCCACCCCCACCCAGTCCTCTCCCTCCTCCTCCCTCCTCAGTCTCCGTAAAGACACCCGTGTCGTCATTTCCAATCTGGACACAAAAAAATTTTTTTTTTTTTTTTTAAAACAATCACTTTCCACTCTTCTCAAACCGTGCAAAACAGAGAGCTGCTGCAAGAATTTGGAACCTAACAAAACACGACACAGCAAAGTCGCCGCAACTTGTCCGGTG
>CM054163.1:36956553-37016553 GCA_028751875.1 Rapana venosa
TTTTGCATGCTTCTTGATCTTGTTATCATCTTTCATCTGAAATGAGAAACATAAAATTCTATGATGTTTGAAAAAAAATGAGTGGTCCTACCTAGAAAGAGACAGACACTGAGACAGACAGAAGGATAGAAAGAAAATGACACTGACAGATAGAGACAGACAGACAGAGAGAAAGACAGAGACAGATACTGAGATAGAGACAGAGGCACAGACAGACAGACAGACTGAGGCAGAGACAGAGACAGACAAACAGAAACTCAGAGTTAGCAAAAGAGAAACAAGATCATCAGATATCAAAAACGACAGACAGACAGAGACAGAGACAGACGTGGGCACAGTGGGTCCTCGCTGTACTTACTGTGCCTGTCCTTTCTTTTTCTTCTTCTTTGGGATTTCGTCTTCAAAAGTCTCCTTCATGCTTTTCCTCTTCTTCTTGTCCTTCTCCCCTTCTGTAAGACATACACACACAAAACCTCTATCAGATCACTGTAATGTTACTTGACTTACTTGACTTATGCCTCTTGGTTCCTTGGGGAACATAGGGCTGCAACAACACCCCTCCAACGAACTCGGTTTTGGGAGATCCTCTTCAGCTCGGCCCATGTCATTCCGGCTGCCTTCGTTTCTTCGTCAACACTTCTGCGCCAGGTCTGTTTTGGTCGACCAACTTTCCGCTTCCCTTGTGGATTCCAGTCAAGGGCCTGTCTGGTGACACTTGACGCAGGCTTGCGGAGTGTATGGCCGATCCATCCCCACTTCCTTTGTTTAATGATGGACTCGATTGACCATAATGTTAAGTTGTAACAAATGTGAAGCAGATGAACAGAAACTTCAGTAATAAATATCCTGAGGGGACGGGATAGCTCAGTGGTCAGAGTACTCGCTTTCCCCTAGCTAAGGTTAAAGCAGCATCGAGCTTAGATGGGTGACTGCTTGCGCACCTTGGCTTCAGTACAGTCCCCCAGTTCACCCAGCTGTCAATGGGTACCTGCCTCTTTAGGGTCAGGGAAGGTAAAGCAGTGAGGGAGAGGAGACGGGTGCTGCCCTCAATATGCTGGCCCCTAGAGAAGTTGAGGTCTCTGATGCTCGCTCCCCTATGACCACATAGGTTATGGGACACCTTTACATATCCAGAATCTCCCCCAAAGAGATGCTGGGGGCCTGTCAGTATAAACAGCATCCCCATCATTATGTGCAAAGAAATTTTCCCTCTTTTCTATCCCTCTCTTTCTCTTGTTTCTTCCCGTCACCTCCTTCTTGTCTATTTTCTGCCTTCTTGGTCCATTCTCCTGCCTTTCTTTCTTTCCCCTAAAGAGACTTAAAAGATAACAATTCTCTCCCACACCGAAGTCAGATGCGCTGGGCCTGACTTGTCAGGCGCTTAACGGCAGCGCAATGCATTTTCACACATATGATTGATGACAATAGTTGCAGTCTGAGTGTTTGACAACAAAGAAGAACATAACATGAAGTCATACATTTGGCAGGTGACTAACCTACTCTAACACAAGAGAGTTCCTTTTCCTGTAACACGCGAGGAATAGGAAGACAGTTGCGCTGATATTCATAGATCGCATTGCAGTATTTCCTGTGATAAAAATATTTTCCCATAATGTACTGCCATGTATTTTCATTTCATTCCATACTGTTTTAACTCACAGCAGATTTCTCGGTATGAAATTCGGGCTGCTCTCCCCTGGGAGAGCGTGTCGCCACAAGAGCAGCGCCACCCATTATGGTTTTTTCCCTTTCCTGTCTGCATCTGTATTTGTTTCCCCTATCAGAGTGGCTTTTATCCTACAGAATTTTGCCAGGGACAACTCTCTTGTTGCCGTGGGTTCTTTTACGTGCGCTAAATAACTTTGTGTAACACACGGGACTTCGGTTTATCATCTCATCCGAAAGACTAACACCCAGACCACCACTCATGGTTGGGGTTAAAGTTTTGGGCCCCAAACAGGGATTGAACCACCGCACACTTCCAACACAGACTTTTCGCTTTCTAGGCAGGCGCGTTACCTCGAGACCACCGATCCACCCATGAATGGCTTGAAACCTGCGTAAATTTCTGTTTTCTGAGATAAATTTATCTCACATGAAATGGGAAAGTACCAAGGTCAACTTCACCACCGCCACCAAAGGTTACACATCACTATCACCTTTAATTAACCTTTTCCCAACAGGTTAACCCGCTACAGGGTAACCAACCATCTACTAGCCCTTCCCTCCGTATCACCCACTATACTGGGTTACTGTAGCAAACAAATGTGTACAGTGCACATGGACTGGGAAAGAGGGGTTCTCTCCCTTAACGTAAGGGATAGTGTTAATTCACCTTTTAACTGCCCAGTGCAAGTGCACCTTATATGCCAGGGAATAAAATTCTCATGTACCACTTGCTATGTTCATGTCCCTCTTACTCAGAAATTACTACATGAATAATCCTGATAGTTTGCCCAATGACAGTATATCATAGATTGCTTTGAGACGAGCTCTAATTAGTTAGCATGATACTTCACTACGAAAATATATTTAAAATGTAAAAAAAAATCGACAAAAAATACACTTTCTTCATCACCACTGTCACTCTGAGTACCCCCCATCTCAATATCATCAAACATAAATCCAGGCAAAATCTCATTCTTTTTTTTTTTTAATGCACTACCTCCTGAATCATACACGATCATTTTCATCAATGTCAGGATTATCTAGTTTTATTTGCCACTTTTTCAGCAGTGTAAAGTTATTGATACCTTCAACGAGAAGTGTCAGCCATTTTGAACAAGAACTGCCCAAGCAGTCATGCATAATAACACAATATACAAGCTAAAAAACAATCATTTTTGCCACGGTTCGGATGTTGCCAAGCAACAGGAGAGTGAACTTCTACAATTTTGGAGTTCTTTCCCTTTAACTGTGTAGTCAAGGAATCTGGCTTGTTTACTTCGGTTTGAAACCCCAGAAATTTTCCGGGTTTTAGGCATATAGAGTGCACACCAGAACATTTCCGGGTTTTAGGCATATAGAGTGCACACCAGACAATTTCCGGGTTGTAGGCGTATAGAGTGCACACCAGAAAATTTCCGGGTTGTAGGCATATAGAGTGCACACCAGAAAATTTCCGGGTTGTAGGCATATAGAGTGCACACCAGAAAATTTCCGGGTTGTAGGCATATAGAGTTCACATCAGAAAATTTCCGGGTTGTGGGCGTATAAAGTGCACACCAGAAAATTTCCGGGGTGGAGCAGTCTAGGGCTTTGATTTGTTGCTTTACAAGATTCAGCGCTATATAAATTCCATACATTATTATATCTCACTTATCTCCAAGATCAGACTAATGCGCTCCCTTGTCATATCCATATTTCTGTATGCCTGTGAATCATGGACCCTGACTGCAGATTTGGAGAGAAGAGTACAGGCGGTGGAGATGAGATGCTTTCGGAGACTCCTTGGCATCTCCTACAAAGACCACATAAGCAACGAAAGCGTGCATAACAGAATCCAGCAAACCATTGGACTCTATGAGAACCTTCTAACGATCGTGAAAAAACGTAAACTTAAATGGTATGGGCATGTCACAAGATCCAAAGGACTTGCAAAGACAGTTTTACAAGGCACTGTCCAAGGAGGAAGAAGAAGAGGCAGACCAAGGAAGAGCTGGGAGGATAACATCAGAGAATGGACAGGCCTAGAACTCAACAAAACCCTGAGAAAGGCAGAACAGAGAGAGGAATGGAGGGAACTGGTTGTTGAGTCTTTGAGGGTGCCCCCACGGTCGTCAGACTACAGGACAGATAGATAGATAGATAGACATTATTATTATTATTATTATTAAGAAACAAAAAAACCTAAAAGACGGCAAGGTTACGTTACTTTTTTTGTCGGTGCTGACGGGTGTCTCTGTCGCTTCCTTCAGCAGTCCCGCACTCTTGTCCTTCAGATCCGCTTCAAAGCGAGCCAGGTCAGCATCCAGCTTACGAATATGCTTGTCCACCTGCGTGTCGTACGAACAAACAACGACAACAATAAATCAAAACAACAACAAAAACAAAACAAAAAAATTGCCCTTCATGGGATGATTAAAGTGTTTTTGACTTGACTTGACTTGACTTGACACAAAAAGGTAAATTCAGTATTCATGATATCCCCCATGGGGATGTCGCGGGCCTGTCAGTGTAAAACAGTATTCCCCACCTTCTGTGCTAGAATTGTCCTCTTTTCTATCCCTCTCTTTGTTTCTGCCTTGTTCCTTTTTCTTCCTCTCACCTCCTCCTTGTCTATTTTCTGCCTTCTTGGTCCATTCTCCAGCCTTTTTTCCACAAAGACTTCAAAGATAACAATTCTCTCTTGTGCCGAAGTTGGATGTGCTGGGCCTGACTTGTCAGGCGCTAAACGGCAGCGTGATGCATTTTCGCTCATATGACAGACAACAGTGGTTGCTGTTTGAGCTGTCCATAAAGAAGAATAAGAATATGACAATCTGGCTTACTGATAGAGTGTGTGTGTGTGTCTCTTATATAAATACAAGTTACAGTGCATGTACGTCACTATCTCTGTGTGTTCATTCGTTCTTGTACTGAGTAATTTACCATACATGTTAACTACAAGTTAAAAGTGTGTGTTTTTATGTGTGAATGTGTGTTTGTGTGTGCGTGCATCTGTGTGTGTGTATGTACTTTGAATGATATAAATTTATTAATGTAAGACTATGGATGAAAGATAGAAAGGGGAGGTGGGGGAGGAGGGGTGGAGATGAAGATCATACCGTTATCCTTGCGAGTATTGTATGAGTATGACCATGTGTACTGTTTACTTAAGATTGAGACAAGTGCAAGTGTTTCTTGGCCCTACCAAATTTTAGACTTTAGACCATATATAATATAAAACAATGACCAAAAATCGCAACTAAAAACCCTTCATCAAATATTATTAAGCCCCAATCCCACCCCCACCCCACCAAAAAACCAAACTACTGCTATTATCCGTCTATGCACATGTATTTAATAAAGAAAAATTACTGAAAGAATAATTACACGGATGGCAACAATGCATTACGCACCATTTAAAAAAAAAAGAAATTACCTGTCCACAGCATCACCACGTTAACAAAATCAAGGAACACGCAACACAGTTAAACACACAATTCCCACCCAAACCCACTCCCACAATCACACACAAATGACACACATACATACTACACACTCTCTCTCTCACACCACTCACTCACACACCCACACACACCCCACCCACCCACCCCTACCCCCCCCCCCCCCCCCCAACCCCCTCCCCCCACACCCACCCCACCACCACCACCACCCCCACCACCACCACACCACCACACCACCACCACCACCACCACCACCACCACCACCACCACCACCCACCACCACCACCACCACCACCACCCACCACCACCACACACACACCCCCAACCAACCAACCAACCAACCGACTCACTGACTCACCAGCTCGTAGGTCTGCATGGCCAGCTGCACCTTGTCGTCAGAGAAGACCTTGCCCTTGGTGAAGAGCTGCTGGATGGTGCCCAGCTGCTGCCGGCGCTTCTCCGGAGACAGCCCGCACACCGACTTGAGGTAGGTCACCGCCAGGCCGTCCAGCTCCGTGATCACCTCTGTCACACACAGCCACACTCTCAGACTACGCAGACACAGCCAGACTTTCAGACTACCCGCAGACACAGCCAGACTCTCAGACTACGCGCAGGGCACACAACAACAGGCGGAACAAAACACCTCCACGGAAAACGGAAAACTGCACCATCTGCTGTGTGCCCCTGTGGAGAAGAAGAACAGGATACGGCCCACATCCTACAAGACTGTCCAGACGCTAAAGGCTGGAAGTGTGGCCTGAGCCCACGCCTCTGGAGCAGAAACTGGTGGATGACCTGCAGTATGTTCTTTCAAGCCAGAAGGCCCGTAGAGCCGGAACGTATCCCGGTTTCTGTAGCGTTAAGCGAACTGATGGTTTTTCACCACCCCTGTGACAGGACGCTAGTCTGTCGCCAGATACTTCCCCAGCAGAGCTGGTACCCACTTGTACACCTGGGTGGAGTGAGGAAAATAGGAGTAAAGTGTCTTTCCCAAGGACACAACACCGAGCCGAGCGGGGATCGAACCCGCGACCTCTGGATCACGAGTTGACCGCCTAAACCACTCGACCACGGTGCCTCCCCTGGATGACCTGCAGGCAACTGCTGAATTCCTCAGAAGATCTGGTCTCACAACATAACCCAGGCAACGCAAAGAAGAAGAAGAATCACAGCCAGACAACCGCGCTGACAGTGACTGACACACTGTGACACTCATACACTGAGAGACATAGCTATGACTGAGAGATGACACACTTGGACCCGAAACTTTCTCACCATCCATGAGACCATGAGTGGTGGTCTGGGCGCTAGTCTTTCGGATGAGACGATAAACCGAGGTCCCGTGTGTTACACAAAATTATTTAAGCGCACATAAAAGAACCCATGGCAACAACAGAGTCCCGGCAAATTTGTAGACAAACACTTGACAGGATACATATGCATATAGACAGAAAAGAAACAAGGTGGCCGCAAACTTTCCACCACTCTACCCCAGAGTGTGGCAGGCCGAATTTCATGAGAGAAAACGCGTGTCCTAGTGGTACTACAAATCTATTTATCTGCCCGTAGCGACGACGGCACACAAGAGCGTTGTCCCTGCAATTCTTTGTAAGCCTCTCTGTGGGAGATCTAGCAGTGTACCATTAATAAAGAATAATCTCGCTGCTCTTGTGCGCGCTCTCTTCCCCGGTGACATGCCGTTGCAAAAACTGTCGTTGAACTTTAAGTGGATCTTTAATTCCATTAATTAAGATAGAGGAGGAACATCAACACAAGCCTTTATCATGCTTGTTCATTTCTTAAATTTCCCCTGTGGGGATGTAGGGGAGGAGGGGGACCTGTCAGTATTATACTATAATTAAAGAGCATCCACACCTTCTGCCCCCCCCCCCCCCCCCAATCACATGATACTGACAATCAATTTGAGAATCAAAATCTAAAAAGAAGCCACACATACGTACATGTACACACATCCTCACACATGTATATACACAAGCACACTTAACACACACATGCAAGCACTCTCTCTCTCTCTCTCTCTCTCTCTCTCTCTCTTACTCACACACACGTTACAACCTGTTCTGCCTTTTTGAAGAGTAGGTCATTTTATTCATGCTAGAAGGATCAGACTCATGACAAAATTGCATGCACACAGGGTACTGGATGGAAAAATAAAGCACATGACAGCTTATTCCATTTTGTTCAAAATTTTTTTTTTTTTAATTTTTTTTAATGACAGTTAACACCCACACACAGAGTACACACACACACAATACACACACACACACACACACACAGAACGACACTAAATATAATGAAAAGTAATGTACAAGTTTACCTTGTGTTCTCTTGTCTAAATCTCGCAAAAGATTAAAATTCCGCTGCAGTTCTGCTGGCAGAGTTTCTAAACCTGAAACAGTCATGGTTTGTTGTTGGTAGTGGGGGGGTTTTTCTTCTCCCAGTAATCAATCAGTATATGACATGACAATGTTAATGTACTGCTGCTACTACTGTACTTACTAGTGCTAATGTTAATGCTATGAAGTAAGTACTGTGTTACTAGAACTTACTACACATACCCATAATATGGAATAATAATTAACAATAATTTATAATTATATATAATGTATGCAATATATTGCTTTTTTAACCTCTTAACTGCCCAGTAGCAAGTGCACCCTATATGCCGGGGAAGAAAATTCTTATGTACCATTTGCTATGTTCATATCCTCTTACTCAGAAATTACTACATGAATCATCCTGATAGTCTACCCAATGACAGTATATATATCTCTCTCTCTCTCTCTCTTAGATTGCTTCGAGGCAAACTCAAATTAGTTAGCGTGATATTTCACTGTGAAAATAATTTAAAATGTAAAAATACAAAAAATACACTTTCTTCATCACCACTGTTGTTCTGAGTACCCCCCATCTCAATAACGTCAAACGTATGTCCAGGCCAAATCTCTTTTTTTTTAATGCACTATCTCCTGAATCATACACGATCGTTTATAAAATATATCACTGTCACTAAGTGTCAGGTAAATCTTAAGTTTTATTTGCCACTTTTTCCGCTGTGTAAATTTATATACCTTCAACAAGAAGTTACAGCCATTTTGAACAAGAACTTCCCAAGCAGTCATGCATAAAAACACAAAATACAAGCTAAAAACCGATTGTTTTGCCACGGTTTCTGCAGCTGGATGTTGCCGAGCAACCACTAATTTTGGAGTTCTTTCCTTTTAACTGTAGTCAAGGAAGCTGGCTTGTTTACTTCGGTTTGACACCCCAGAAATTTTCCAGTTGTAGGCATATAGAGTGCACATTTACTAGATTTTTTTTTTTTTTTTTTCTGCCTCATCTTCTGTGACGTCCCCCGTCCTGCTGTTCCCACGCCGCTCACCCCAATCTCCCCGCCACAACCATACCCAGATTTGTTATGTCTCATCCTCAGAGTCGGAGGTCCACCGGGAGCCAATCACTATCAGGCCGCCGCGGGGCCACCAGCCAGAGAGGCCCTGCACTGCTGCTGGGTCACTTTGGTGGTGTTCAGTGGTGCCTGTTCTGAGCTAACATACGCAGGACACCACCTACTAAGCCCCCTACTAACGACAGTATTAGCTCAGTCGCGGAGCCAGACTGAGTGAGTTGCCCACCCGAGGTGGCAACCACCACAACGTCCTTCCAACGACCGTCCCCCGCGAACCTCCAACCCCAAAGGCTTTGACACAAACTCACCACAGGCACAGAAGTGTATGGGCAAACCGAATCTGAGGTCACCATGAGACCAGAGCAACTGGGACCACCGAATCAGAGGCAATTTTTTAATTGCATGATGATCAATGGCAATGAGGATGACGTAATTATGCTGCTGTGGAAGTGCATATGCTTTGAGACTACTTGACAGGGCTGTACTCTACGCTTACTATCATTATATATCCCGGCGTCAACCAGGCCCGAGAGATACAGACACCTGCAGTGTTGGTCAGGTAATTTGAGCAACACTCTCAAATTCGCATCCGTTAAGTGGATGAAGCTCGACTGTGTGGTCCCAGTCTTCCCACTGAGCCCACAGCACACTCACTCTGGGTAGGAGCCGGCCGGAGTCCGAAAAATCCCTATGACTCTTATGGGATTCGAACCCGCGACATTCCAGTCCGTAACCCAAGGCGCTAACCACTGCGCCATGGCGGCTGGTCCATTTACTAGATTTAGCCCCGGAAAATTTCCGGGGTGGGGCAGTCTAGTGCTGTAGTGGTAAAAAAAAAATTTTTTTTTATCAACTATTTACTTTGAACATTTTTCAACCAAGACAATAGCTATGAAAATTGGACCTTTGGTAGCTTATGCCTACGTAGTATATACATGATATTAACACTGCGAAATTTGAAAGCCATCCAGTTCTAAAGTTGTTCAGAAGTTAGCATTTGTTTTCGAAGCATGCCTGTGTTTTCATGCACACCTGGCTGCACAGCTGGGCAGGAGGAGAAAACTCAGGCGGCACCTATGGCCATGGAGTAGAAAAACTTAAAAAGTAAAGTTGACCCTGAATGTCACAAACTTTCCCAGCCACCCTTAAGGTTAGGAGTAGACACTGGTCTAAAAGGGGCCAAAATCATGTGGGGGGGGTTTAGAATTTTAAAAAATTGCAAGATACAAATATGGAGATTTCCCTGCATGAATTTAAAGAATTTAGGTTGTAAAACATGTCTGATGAAACAGGTTTCTTGTACCTGTTATAGATAAAAACACTTAGGAGTTTGAAACATTTACAAGTGATGCCCTTTCAATGTATCATTGTATGGTACAACTTTTAACATGAGCTTGTAAACAAAATTTCTCAGTTTCGACCTTCACTCACCATACACCAATGAGGAGATTCAAACCCACGAGGGCAAAAAAAAAGTACAACAATCAACTGTTTCAAACAGTGGGACACTTACACAAGTTACAGTAAGTTATACTAGTCCACACTCCGACTACACTACTACCGAAATTAAAACTAATCCGCGCCAAACGTCACTATTCCACAATACGCAGTGATATGCACACAATTTTAGCAATGCGTTTTATACTACAGCCCACTTGTAACCAAGAGACAACATCTCTCGCGTGCATTAAGATTCACACATTAAATTTCATGCCCTAAAAAAAAAACCACACGCCCACAAAAACTTACTGTCAAGGTACTGTTCCAAGTACATCGCCGTCGCCATGATTGCTCTTTCACGTGGAGTTTTAAAAAATGCAAATATGATAGGGGAGAGTACTCTGACATCCGGAAAAGAATTAATGGACCTTGGAAAAATACCCAGCTGAGGAAAAAGACAAAAGTCTTAGCATTATTTGCATGAAACGTTAGCTATTTAATTACTTTACGTTCCTACGATAATTTCTATAACACTTTTAGATACGCGAGAAGCCTTAAAAGCAGAGTTTTGATTTGAGTGGTAAATTGTCAGATACAGTAAGACTGAACAAAAAATAAAATAAAGATGATGAAATAAATACAGAAGAAAGTCTATCACAAATAAATGAATGATTAAATAAAACAGAACAGAAATAAAATAAACATGATGAAATAAATACAGAAGTAAATCAATCACAAATAAATGAGTGATTAAATAAAACAGCAATGTAAAAGAATGACCGAAGAAATCTTTGGCATTTTTTGCAAATTATTCACACGCAATTGTAGGATAAAGCTCAGACATCTTGGACCCTCTCAGATCTTCAAAATGTTGAAGGCAGTAGAGAAAGAAAGAAGAAGGGAAAGGAAAGAAGGGGGGAAAAGACCCTTCAGTTGAATATAGTTATAAGTGTTTGACAATCGTCCTGAGGGCTGGTGACATCATTGGTTCAAATTTGGTAGCAGCATGTGGAAAGTTTCAGGATTTTACAATGTAAGCGTTACCGTGGGCCTTTGATCACACACACACACACACACACGCACGCACACATATGCGCATGCACAAACGAAAGCTCGCACATGCATAAATATTATATGTGAGTGTATTTTATACACACACACATTATATGTGTTATGTGTGTATTTCACACACACACACACACACACATTATATGTGTGCATTTTTTACACACATACACATTATGTGTGTTATGTGTGTGCTTGTATTTTATACACACACACTCACACATTATAGTGTGCGTTTGTATTTTACGCACACACACGCCCGCGCGCGCATTATACCTGTGCGTTTATTTTACATACACACACACACACACACACACACACACAAGTCAAACGTAAAATCCAGTAGTTGATTTCAGTTTTTCAGTGAGATATAATTATATGAAAAAACAAAAAATACCCAGCTCTAGGCCAGCAAGTAAAGACGATGGAAGAAAGAATGATCATGATAAAGAGCCTCATCTGCCGCGGATGTTATTCCATGAGACATGTATTCATACGTATAGCTGAAGATAGGTGCGCTTTTTGTGAGTGTTTGAGTGTGTGTGCAAGTTGGCGTATGTGTGTGCTAGATAGAGCGAGCAAGCAAGCCAGCTAGATAGCGAGCGAGCAAGCGAGAGAGAGAGAAAGAGAGAGTGTGTGTGTCTTTGCGCAGGAGGGGTGGATACTAGTGTATTATTATGTATATCCATGTGCAAGTATTTTAGTTTGCTGCATTTATAAACTTTGCTCATATCTTTCCCAACCACCACCCCACCCCTGTATGTACTTATTTAAGGGGAAACACGTGTTTCCACTATAGAATTTATGTAAGTGTGTGTGTGAGAGAGGGGAAGGAGGGGGAGTGAGAGGAAGGCGAGGGAGAGGGAAGACAATGACAATGACAAATTCTTTTATTTGGAGGATAATGAATAAGTACTCATGTGCTTTTTCACATCCAGTCCCCGCCCGTGGGGATACAGAGAGAGAGGGGAGGGGGGGGGGAGGGATCCGTGTGAAGGAGAGTAAGTGGACATATGATTATTAGAATGCATCCCATTGAGGCTTATATCGGGTATCGGAGAGCTGAAGGTTTTCTTTTCGCCAGGACGAGTGAAGGAAGTTTCGCTTCCTTCCTCCCCCCCCCCCCCCCCCCCCCCCCCCGTATCGATCTCCTCTAGTACAATATTGGTTATGTATGCACATTGATGGTGGCTGTTGTTATCATTAGCATCATCAATATTGATTGCAGTGGTGGTGGTATTATATGTTAGTGGTGGTATTGGTATTATTAGTAGCAGTAGTTGTAGTGGTGGTGTTGGCGGTGGTAGTGGTAGTTGTGATGTAGGCTAGTAGTAGTAGTAGGAGGAGGAGGAGTAGTAGTAGTAGTAGTAGTAGTAGTAGTAGTAGTAGTAGTAGTAGTAGTAGTAGTAGTAGTAGTAGTAGTAGTAGTAGTAGTAGCAGCAGCAGCAGCAGTAGCGGTAGCAGCAGCAGCAGTAGTAGAAGTAGTAGTGGTGGTGGTGGTGGTGGTGGTGGTGGTGGTAGTAGTAGCAGCAGTAGTAGCAGCAGAAGTAGTAGTGGTAGTAGTAGTAGTAGCAGCAGCAGCAGCAGAAGCAGCGGCAGCAGTGGTAGTAGTAGAAGTAGTAGTAGCAGCAGCAGCAGCAGCAGCAGTGGCAGCAGCAGCAGCGGAAGCAGAAGCAGCAGTAGTAGTAGTAGAAGTAGTAGTGGTGGTGGTGGTGGTGGTGGTGGTGGTGGTAGTAGTAGTAGCAGCAGAAGTTTTCGTTGCTTATGTGGTCTTTGTAGGAGATTCCAAGGAGTCTCCGGAAGCATCTCATCTCCACCGCCTGTATTCTTCTCTCCAAATCTGCAGTCAGGGTCCATGATTCACAGGCATACAGAAATATGGATATGACAAGGGAGCGCATTAGTCTGATCTTGGAGATAAGTGAGATATTTTTATCTCTCCAGATGGTGTTTAGTTTTGACAGTGCTGTTATTGTCTGTGCAGTCCTGCATACTACTTCTGGCTTGGATCCCTGGTCTGATACAATGGCTCCCAGGTACTTGAAGCTTTGAACTGTTTCCAGCTTCTCGCCATTAACCCTGATATCAGTGCTAATGCCGTTGGTGTTAATAATAATAATAATAATAATATATGGAATTTATTATTAGTCATCAGTTTGGTCTTCTCTGCACTGATTTCCATGCCGTATGTTTTGGAGGCCTTATTCAGGTGTTCTGTTAGGCTGGCAAGCTCTTTTTCTGATCCTGCTATTCCATCAATGTCATCTGCGAAGAGGAGGTTTGTGATCGTTCTGCCACCAATGCTGACTGATCCTTCATGATGTTCCAGTGCATCAGCCATGATTCTCTCAAGGAAGATGTTGAAAAGAGTGGGTGAGAGTAGACAGCCCTGCCTTACTCCAACTGTTGTTCGAAACCATTCTCCAATGTTGTTGTTGTAGTACACTGCACTGGTGGCCTCGCTGTACAGCTGTTTGATGACTCTGATCAGGTTTGCATTGATGCTGTACAAATTCATGGTTGCCCACAAAGCTGCATGCCACACCCTGTCAAATGCCTTCTTAAAATCGATAAATACGTGGTAAAGGTCTTGTTGATGTTGAAGGTACCGCTCACATAGTATTCTGAGGTTGAATATCTGTTCTGTTGTGCTGCGCCCTGCTCTGAAACCTGGAAAGCATATGCATAAAGCATATGCTTGCAAAAAAAAAAGAAGAAAAAAAGATCTGTTTGCAAGTTACGGTGTAACACATATTCCATAACAGAATAAAATTCATCATCATTTTGAAATGTACCTAATTTATTACATAATCTGCACGTGCCCGCACACCACCACACACACACACACACACACACACACAACAGTGTTTCTCTCTCTCTCACTACACACACACACACACACACACTGTCTCTCTCTCTCACCACACACACACACACACACACACACACATACACACACACACACACACACACACACACACACCAAACAGGGACGAGATAGCCTGGTGGTTAGAGTGATGTATTCATGATCTACTGAACCGGGTTCGATTCTTGTTCAAGAGGATTTTTCCTCTGGAGTTAACATCAGTGCCGACTCCACTCTCCCCAAAAGTCCTTTAGATGAGACTATAAACCGATGTCCCGTGAGCGAACGCACGCAGAACATCTTGCACACGTGTTAAAACCCTTTCCACTTTTCGGAAGAGTAGGCCATTGTGTGCAGGTGGGAATGGTTGACAAAATTTACAAAGCTGCATACACACAGGGACTGGACGAAAAAAAGCACATGAGTGTTTATTCCATCATCCTCGAAATAAAAGAATTAAACACACACACACACACACACACACACACACACACACACACACACACACACACACACAACACACCATGTTTAATATCACTTTGAGTGAACAAACGTAAAATCGAAGCCACAACAGCAACAACAGCAGCAGCAGCAGCAGCAGCAGCAGCAGCAGCAGCAGCAGCAGCAGCAACAACAAACAACAACAACAACAACAACAACCACCACAACAACAACAACAACCACCACCACACACACACACACACACACACACACACACACACCGTGAAATACAACAGTACGATCTTTCACACATTCTTGTTACGCAAAACCCCCCCTGAAAATGGCACACTTCAAGACTTCCAAAAATAGATTTGACAAAAAAAACCTCTCTGGGAATCATTGACATTCAGCCATGTCACAATATGCAATTGTGGCTGTGTGTGGAAAGGCTTGCATATAGTAAGCCACCCATTTGGCAATGCCATGTATCATATAACGCAATACACAATACACGGGGACAATGCCATGTATCATATAAGCAATGCACAATACACGGGGACACCCTACCTCTACCTATCCAGAAGAAGCCTTAAGTGCTATGGATTTACATCACAGACGACAAGTTCCATGAAATGAGGGCAGTAGGTCAGAGATATGACTCATTGGATTAGGAAAGTAGCAGTCACAAGACCAGGTTCAGAACAATCAGTCAAAACACTGTTTAAACATAAGAGAAAAAAAATTCACACACACACACACTCTCACACTCACTCACTCACACACGCGCGCATCCACACAGTCTCTGTATCTCTGTCTCTCTCCACACACACACACACGCACCCACATAGTCTCTCTCTCTCATGCCTCTTAGTGTTGTTGATTTTTTTTTTTAAAGGTGTTCGTTTGTTGTTGTCACTTATGGTTATTTTCGATTCATAGTATTGTCTTGGGGACGGGATAGCTCAGTGGTCGGAGCACTCCTTTCCCCCAGCCAAGTTAAGCAGCGTCGAGTGTGGTTACCAGTTGGATGGGTGACCGTTTGCACGCCTTGGCTTCAGTAGACTACAATTCCCCCAGTTCACCCAGCTGTAAATGGGTACCTGCCCTCTTTAGGGTCAGGGAAGGTAAAGCAGCGAGGGAGAGGAGATGGGCGCCGCCCTCAATATGCTGGCCCCTAGAGAAGTGAGGTCTCTGACACCTCGCTCCCCTACGACCTTATAGGTTATGGGACTCCTTTACCCTTTCCTTTACTAGTATTGTCCAATAACGGCTCCAGGAGTGAACCACAATCCATCAACGGCTCCAGGAGTTAACCACAATCCATCAACGGCTCCAGGAGTTAACCACAATCCATCAATGGCTCCAGGAGTTAACCACAATCCATCAACGGCTCCAGGAGTTAACCACAGTCCAATAACGGCTCCAGGAGTTAACCACAATCCATCAACGGCTCCAGGAGTTAACCACAATCCATCAACGGCTCCAGGAGTTAACCACAATCCATCAACGGCTCCAGGAGTTAACCACAGTCCAATAACGGCTCCAGGAGTTAACCACAGTCCAATAACGGCTCCAGGAGTTAACCACAGTCAATAACGGCTCCAGGAGTTAACCACAGTCAATAACGGCTCCGGGAGTTAACCACAGTCAATAACGGCTCCAGGAGTTAACCACAGTCAATAACGGCTCCAGGGGTTAACCACAGTCAATAACGGCTCCAGGAGTTAACCACAGTCAATAACGGCTTCAGGAGTTAAGTACACTCCAATAATGGCTCCAGGAGTTAACCACAGACCAATAACCACCCCAGGAATTAACCACAGTCAATAACGGCTCCAGGAGTTAACCACAGTCCAATAACCACTCCAGGAGTTAACCACAATCCAATAACGGCTCCAGGAGTTAAGTACAGTCCAATAACAGCTTCAGGAGTTAACCTCAGTCCAATAACGGCTCCAGGAGTTAACCTCAGTCCAATAACGGCTCCAGGAGTTAACCACAGTCCAATAACGGCTCCAGGAGTTAACCACAGTCCAATAACCACTCCAGGAGTTGAGCACAGTCGACAGCTGCTCCATAAGTTATGTATAGTGATTATAACTGCTCCAGAAGTTAAGTGCATTGAATATAAATGCTCCAGGAGTTAAGTACAGTTTATATATATATATATTTTTTTAAACCTGCTCCAGGAATTAAGCACAATTTGTAGCTGCTCCAAAAGTTATGTGCGGTTGATATAGACGCTCCAGGAGTTATGTACTGTGAATAAAACTACTCCAGGGGGTTAAGTACAGTGAATATAACTGCTCCACAAGTTAAGTGCAGTGAATATAACTGCTCCACAAGTTAAGTGCAGGGGGGACACCACTGCTCCAGAATTTAAGCGCAGTGGACACAACTGCTCCAGAAGTTAAGTTCGGCGAATATAACTGCTCCAGAATTTAAGTACAGTGAACATAACTGTTCCAGGAGTTAAGTAAAATCAAGGACTGCTTGTATTGTGAGGTCTGGATTTATTAAAAGAACAAAAATCCTTTTCTATTTTTTGTTCTTTTTTTTAACATAAACATTCTTTTGCATGCTTTTTCTATATCCCTTTTCTGGATTAAAAAAAAAAAAAGCAGAATCTTTTACCCTCAATACTGATCTTTAATTAATTTTTTAATTTATTTATTCTTTCATATCAAGGATACTGGAATAAGCACTCATGTGCTTTTTTACATCCAGTCCCTGACTTGACTTTTGACTCTGGAAACATGACAAAACTGCATGCACACGGGGACTGGATGTAAAAAAACACACGAATGCTTATTCCATTATCCTTGATATAAAAGAATAAATAAATAAATAAATGTTAAAAAAACTCGTGCTTTTTTACATCCGGTTCCCGACTTGACTTTTGACTTGACTTGATCGGAAGAGAAGTTCACATGTAGGTCGTTTTCAAATGCCTCATTATTGAACAGGAGCCTCTGTGGGTGGTTTGACCCCTAGTCATCACATCACACACGCATTGCTCTAACCACCGGGCTATCCTGCCCCCTTATATTCTATGTTTCTTGGTTCTGAGGACACAGTATGTTGGATGGTGGATCTGTGGTTTAGAGGTAATGCGTGCACTCACTCACTCACTCACTCACTCATCCCTTGGTCGGGACGACCGTTGGGGTACCCGCACGGACGCTGCAAGTGGACCGCCAAATGGTTCTGTCCTGGGCTGCTTTCAGGAGGTTTGGTACAGTGAGGCCGGTCCACTCCTTGATGTTGGATATCCGGCTTTTGCGTGGTCGTCCCTGCCTCCTTGCTCCTTCCACCATTCCCTGCAGGACTGTCTTTGACAGGCTGTTATGCCTTGTTGTGTGGCCAAACCACTTCAGTTTCCTCCGTTTGACTGTATCTAGCAATGGTTCTTGTTTGCCAGCCAGTGCCTCGATCTGCTGCCAGACGTAGTCATTGGTTTTACGGTCTCTGTAGGTGATGTTCAGGATCCGCCTGAGGCACTTCATCTCAAAGGCTTGAATGCGACGTTCTAAATCGGCAGTAAGTGTCCATGCTTCACAGCTGTACAAGGCAATGGATGTGACGAGTGCCTTGTACAATGCGTGCACCTGCCTAGAAAACGAAAAGTCGTAAGAGATGGTTCGATCCCCGTTTGGGCAAAAAACTTCCCCCCCATCCACTAAGACCGTGAGTGATGGTCTGGTTGCTAGGTTTTTTTTTGGATGAAACTATAAACTGAGGTCCTGTGTGCAATACTCATTTAGTGCATGTAAAAAAACCCACGGCAAAAAGAGAGTTGTCCCCGGAAAAAATCTGAAGAAAAGTCACTGTAAAAGGACATTGAAAAAATGCAGACAGGTAAAAGAAAAAAATGGGTGGTGCTGTTCTTGTGGTGACGTGCTCTCCCCAGAGAGAGAAGCCCGAATTTCACGTAGAGAAATTTTCTGTGACTTAAAGTGGTGTTCAATACAATACAATACAGTGTTGTGTCATGTGTTTTAGACAACACTGATGTATTGGATGTAATCTGAACTTGCATGTTATTCTCATTAAAAGATTCAATACATTTTTATCATTGTGAACTATGATATTGTGTATCTGTGTTGAATTAATCATTCTCTTGTCCTACAAGAAGAGTGCTAAAATTGTTTCCTATTTATGTTAAGAGATACATAAAGAGACACACTGATATGCACAGAGAGAGAGAGCGAGAGAGAGAGAGCGAGAGAGAGAGAGAGAGAGAGAGAGAGACAGAGAGAGAGAGAGAAACACATACACAAAGATAACCCCCCACCCTCCCCCAAAAAGACAAAAATGACAACAAAACAAGATTTAAGTCCTTTCACCCCTTTTGGGGTATGGAGGATTACAAAGAATTCAACAGGAGAATAAACCTAACAGCAATACACCCCAAAATAATGTCAATACACACACACATACAGATAGACAGACAGAGAAAGAGTTTCTGTAATCATCTATAAACACACTGAAAGAAAGGAAATCCAAACTGTAAAGTAAGAGCACCATTCTTTATTAGTTAAAATGAATAACAAACAATTTTTTTTATTAAATTTCGCTTAAAAAAGAAATACCTTGGTAGTAAACAAGCCATTGGACGGAAAGAGATAGCAAGATCAAGTCAAAACAAGTGATCCCTACAGAGATAAGGTATATATATATATATAATGACCAGAAATAATTCCAAGTATTAATAGTTGTATAAAAATGAAGTATGAAAACCATCTACACAGCACACACAATTTTATGTATAATATATACTACTAATATAGATCTCTCTCTCTCTGTCTCTCTCTGTCTGTCTGTCTCTCTCTCTCTGTCTCTCTCTCTCTATATATATATGTGAAAATTTAACTACTGCTCCACACAAAAAGTGTGCATCGCATCAACAGTAAAACGCCAAATACTGAGCTTTCAATACACATCAACATTTGTCAGACTAGAACAGCAGAAACAAGGTAAAAACAACAACAAAAAGTAAGACAGTATTGCATAACTACTCAAGACATACTGAGACAAGAGCAGTGCAAGTGAAAGCGAAAAAGTGAACACGCTTTGACGCAAAAGAGTTTTAAACACACACATTTCATTTCACAAATCAAAGCCAGCTTGTACAAACATCACGACTAGACTATTTGTTTATTTATTTATTTTTATTTTATACCACTTTAAGTCATGGCAGATTAATAATTTTCTCTGTGTGAAATTCCAGCTGCTCGGCCTGGGGAGAGCTTGTCACCACGAGAGCAGCGCCACCCTTTTAAAATTTTTTTTTATAACTTTTCCTGTCTGCAACTGTATTTGTTTCCCTATCAGAGTGGCTGTTTTCTACATAATTTTACCAAAGACAACTCTCTTGTTGCCATGAGCTCTTTTACATGCACTGAATAATTATGTATAACACACACAACCTCGGCTTATCATCTCATCTGAAAAACTCGCACCCAGACCATCACTCACGGTGTAATGGACAGGGGAAAAGTTTCGGGCCCAAACGGGGATTCGAACCACCGCACACTTCCGACCCGGACTTTTCGCTTTCTAGGCAGGAGCATTACCTCTAGACCACCACTCCACTACAATCTCTGAAATCTATCCAGTCCACTCTACCAACCTGACTGGCATGGGAAATTATTTCCAGTTTTTTCTTTTTTCTGGTGCTGCCTCATCTTCTGTGACGTTCCTGTCCTGCTGTTCCCACGTTGCTCATCCCAATCTCTCCAATTCAGCCAGACCCAGGTTCGTTATGTCGCATCCTCAGGGTCAGAAGTCTACAGGGAGCCCGTCAACTTGTGACCAGTCCATTCTTCTCTACAGCCAATCTTGGAACTGAGTGGACACTGCCGTTTATTCACCGGGGCTTTATCTCTTAAAAAAAGGTAAAGGAGTCCCATAACCTATAAGGTCGTAGGGGAGCGAGGCGTCAGAGACCTCACTTCTCTAGGGGCCAGCATATTGAGGGCGGCGCCCATCTCCTCTCCCTCGCTGCTTTACCTTCCCTGACCCTAAAGAGGGCAGGTACCTATTTACAGCTGGGTGAACTGGGGAAACTGTACTGAAGCCAAGGCGTGCAAACGGTCACCCATCCAACTGGTAACCACGCTCGACGCTGCTTAACTTGGCTGGGGGAAAGCGAGTGCTCCGACCACTGAACAAAAATGTGAGAGGTGGACAAAACACTCGAACAGTCTTAGGTTCAATTCCACCCCAACAACACACATACTCTCTCTCTCTGTGTCTCTCTTATATATCCCTAAGGGCGGGGACTGAATGTAGAAAAAGCACATGGGTGCTCATTCATTATCCTCGAAATAAAAGAACTTGTCATTGTCATTGAGAGGTGGCTTGGTCAGAGCACAAGTACACAGTGTAACAAACAACAGCAAACTAAAAATCTATCAGTGAGGGTTCACATAGTTCTTCTAAGGTTTTGGGGACGGCTAAGTCACAAGTAGGGGACAGCATAGCTCAAAGGTCAGAGCACACGCTTCCCCTCAGCCAATGTTAAGCAGTGTCGAGCGTGGTTACCACTTGGATGGGTGACTTTGCGCACCTTGGCATCAGTACAGTCCCCCAGTTCACCCAGCTGTAAATGGGTACCTAATCTCTTTAAGGTCAGGGAAGGTAAAGCAGCAAGGGAGAGGAGATGGGCGCCACCCTCAGTATGCTGGCCCCTAGAGAATTGAGGTCTCTGATGCCTCACTCCCCTACAACCTCATAGGTTATGGGACTCCTACACCTTTTAAGTTACAAGCACAACAAGAACTTGTCCTCTCTCTGCAAGAAGACAAAATCTGTATTTCAGCAATAATTTATTCATGAATACCATCTACTCTTATTTCAACAATAATTTATTCAGGAATACCATCTACTCTTATTTCACAATAATTTATTCAGGAATACCATCTACTCTTATTTCAGCAATAAGTTATTCAGGAATACCATCTACTCTTATTTCAGCAATAAGTTATTCAGGAATACCATCTACTCTTATTTATACAATAACTTATTCAGGAATACCATCTACTCTTATTTCTACAATAATTTATTCAGGAATACCATCTACTCTTATTTCTACAATAATTCCTTTAGGAATACCATCTACTCTTATTTCGACAATAATTTATTCAGGAATACCATCTACTCTTATTTCAGCAATAAGTTATTCAGAATACCATCTACTCTTATTTCAGCAATAATTTATTCAGGAATACCATCTACTCTTATTTCAGCAATAATTCATTCAGGAATACCATCTACTCTTATTTCGACAATAATTCATTCAGGAATACCATCTACTCTTATTTCAGCAATAATTCATTCAGGAATACCATCTACTCTTATTTCAGCAATAATTCATTCAGGAATACCATCTACTCTTATTCAGCAATAATTCATTCAGGAATACCATCTACTCTTATTTCTACAATAATTTATTCAGGAATACCATCTACTCTTATTTCGACAATAATTTATTCAGGAATACCATCTACTCTTATTTCAGCAATAATTTATTCAGGAATACCATCTACTCTTATTTCAGCAATAATTTTTTATTCAGGAATACCATCTACTCTTATTTCAACAATAATTTATTCAGGAATACCATCTACTCTTATTTCAGCAATAATTCATTCAGGAATACCATCTACTCTTATTTCTACAATAATTTATTCAGGAATACCATCTACTCTTATTTCTACAATAATTTAGTCAGGAATACCATCTACTCTTATTTCGACAATAAGTTATTCAGGAATACCATCTACTCTTATTTCGACAATAAGTTATTCAGGAATACCATCTACTCTTATTTCGGCAATGATTTATTCAGGAATACCATCTACTCATATTTCGACAATAATTTATTCAGGAATACCATCTACTCTTATTTCAGCAATAATTTATTCAGGAATACCATCTACTCTTATTTCAGCAATAATTTATTCAGGAATACCATCTACTCTTATTTCTACAATAATTTATTCAGGAATACCATCTACTCTTATTTCGACAATAATTCCTTTAGGAATACCATCTACTCTTATTTCAGCAATAAGTTATTCAGGAATACCATCTACTCTTATTTCAACAATAATTTATTCAGGAATACCATCTACTCTTATTTCAGCAATAATTTATTCAGGAATACCATCTACTCTTATTTCGACAATAATTTATTCAGGAATACCATCTACTCTAAAGTCACTCATCAGTGATCCTTCTCTAGGCTGGCTGTAGTGTGACATAGTTTAGTTCTGCTACGTGGCCCAGCAAAACGATTCCCACCGGCGTTCCCGACTCCGGATCAATCACGATGGGCTCGCTGCGTTCAACGCTGGACACGACGGCGATACTCACGCCATACATGTTTGCCGCGGCAGTTAAAGTTAAATGGTCTCCCCACGTCCCATCCCGACTCATAGCTCCTAGATAGTCCAGCCAAGAAGAATACCCGCTGACAAAGGAAGGCAAGTGCGCCGACCCGAGAGTCGGGTGCTGCGCATGAAGTCGACAACAGCTCTGCGCACGTCTGCGTGAGACAGCGCCGTGCCTAAGACCTTCTCCAGCTGCTGGGAAATGGCCAGGAACAAGCAGTTGCCCCCTCCCACGTCACCGCTATCCAGCCGCAGTCCTCGCAACGCTGCGTTGCGCTCCAACGCGTCTCTCCCGGTTTCCGGGCCGGTCTGTACGGCCATCAACCGCAAGAGCTTGTCAGCATCCGTGGGCTGTTTGCTGCCCGTGTAATGGGCTTTGGTCAGCGGTCTCATGTTGTCCACTCTGACTTTGACCTTTCTTCCCGCTGGTCCAGACAGCAGGGTCAACGTATACCAAAAATCCGTACGTTCCTGAACTAGGGCAAAGTGTGATTTACTACGCGCGTGTTCTGACTGTTCTTTTGTACCCACCGCCTCTGCTTTCAGGAGGACGATGTCTCCTGGCTGGTATTCTGGATGCTTTGCTAAGCTCCGTTTCGTCCCCGAGATATTCTCAGACCTAGCGCTGTTCCTACCCTCTGATCCAAGCTGTTCCGAACACGTTTGTCTTGCCTGCATCAACGTCTCCGCACCGTCTGTTTCCAACTTTTCACCTTGATCACCGTGATTACCTTCACCATTCTCTTCACCAGTGTCCGCACCCTTGCCATGACTACGGGGCTCCTGAGTTATGTTGGACGGGACAGAAAACATGACCTCATAGGGCGACTTCAAAACAGGCCGGTGGACTCTGGTGTTGTAGTTGCAGGCGATGTAAGGCAACATCGCAACCCAGTTTTCTCCTGCTGACAGAGAATGAAAAAGGGCTTCGTGCTCTCTTTCAAATTTACTCTGTGGTTTCCTGTGAACGAGTTGGATGTTCAGTTTGGAAGCCAAATCGCTGACAGCACCTCGAAATTCTGTCTGTCCGTCCGTTTGTATGATTTTCGGGGGTCCGAATTCCAAATACACCTCTTCTAACTTTTCTGCTATAGTCCTGGACTGCTTGTCGATCAGCGCTCTAAGCCACACGAACCTGCTGAAGCAATCTAGGATACTCAACACAAAAGAATAACGCTGACCTTTGTGTTCAACGGCACTGTTTTCGAAGCTGACCAGATCCACTTCATGTCTGTCCATAACCTGACGAGCTACAACTGGCTGCCACGAAGCCTTGATGTTCAAACTTGGTTTGGATTTGGCGTGTGTGGGAGAAGCGTTTAAAAAAGCGACCACATGGTTCTTGCTGATGCCGTAGTAGTGTTCACCGATCTGTGTCAGGAGTTTGACGGCCCCGGCCCCGGGAAATGACCTGTGAAAGAACTTGATGCAGGGTTGGATTTCATCCACAGGAAGCATGATGCGCCCGTTTCTGGTTATTCTGTGAATACTCTCGCCTCTGTAGGGGTCTGGAAGAAAGGCACATCTCAGCTTGTACCGGTAGATCTGAAACACACAAGAACATGATATTAAAAATGTTTTTTAACTATAATAATGATAATAAAAGGAATTTATATAGCGCTACATTATGCAAAAACAAATCCAAGCGCTTGCATTCAACCTATTCTTACACAAGTCATGCAACCAATAACATTTAATAGCTAAGACTAGACAAATTCAAATGTACACACGCACAAACACTTTTTTTTTCCAGATGCATTTTGTATTCATTCCATCTCTTACACATTCAACTTTCCCCCGTTTTTTCACAGAAAGATATATGTTCCTGAACAGCAGGCTTTAATGGGTTGTATGGTTAAATCCCCCTTTCTTTTGGGTCTTTGCTTAGCTTAAGTTTAGGGGATAGATTTCCTTTTTTTTTGTCTTTTTTTTTGTTTTTGATTTATCAATTCTTGAATGGAACTCGTACAAACTGATTTTTTTTAAGCAAACATAGATTTCCTTTTTTAAAAAACCCCATCTGACCCGGTATGTTTTTGTTGTTTTTAACCACTTGACTGCCCCACCCTGGAAATTTTTCCATGACTAAATCAGTAAATGTGCACTCTAAACGCCAAAAATCCAGAAGATTTCCAGAATTTTGAACCAAAGTAAACAAACCAGCTTCCTTGACAACAGTTAAAGGGAAAGAACTCCAATATTAGTGGAGATCACTCTCCTGTTGCTTGGCAACATCTAGCTGCAAAATCCATGGCAAAACAATCGTTTTTTAGCTCGTATTTTGTGTTATCATGCATGACTGCTTGGGCAGTTCTTGTTTAAAATGGCTCACACTTCTCGCTGAAGGTATCAACAACTTTACACAGCTGAAAAAGTGGCAAATTAAACTTTAGATAATCCTGACAGTGATGAAAACAATCGTGTATGATTCAGGAGATAGTGAAAAAAGAAAAACGACTGAGATTTTGCCTGGACTTATGTGTGACGGTATTGAGATGGGGGGTACTCAGAATGACAGTGGTGATGAAGAAAGTGTATTTTTTGTCAATTTTTAACATTTTAAATATATTTATGAAGTGAAATAACATGCTAACTACCCTCAGCTTGCCTCGAAGCAATCTACGATATATATACTGGCATTGGGCAAACTATCAGGATTATTCATGTAGTAATTTCTGAGTAACAGGGACATGAACATAGCAGTGGTACATAAGAATTTTATTCCCCGGCATATAGGGTGCACTTGCACTCAGCAGTTACGAGGTTAACACAAGAGTGCAGGAGATATTACAGTTTGCAACAGAAGATGGTATACATTCTTAGGATTTTTTTTTTTTTTTTGGTGTGTCATGTGTGTGTGTGTGTGGGGGGGGGGGGGGGGGGGGGGGGCTAGCAACTATCAAAAAGAACTAGCCACCTTGGCAAAGTGGTTAGCCTTGGGTTGAAATGTTGCGAGTTCAAATCCAAAGAGTCATGGGGATTTTTTTTTTTTAATTTACTTCGGCCAGTCCATAGTTGAAGAGCTGTGAAAACTGAATACTAAAGATGAAATGGGAAGACAGGATCATGAATGAAGAACTATGGAGAATGTGCAAAGTTGATGATCTGAAGTCTGTAGCTAGTAGCAATAGACTGCGCTGGTTAGGGCACGTTCAACGGAAAGCAGACCACTACATCATAAAAAGAGCAATGAACTTCATAGTGGATGGAAAGAGACCAAAGGGAAGACCTAGCAAAACCTGGGCTGCCTGTATTGCAGATGATCTTAGAGAAAGGGGCATAAATAAGGAGGAAGCTCAAAACAGAGAGATGGAGAAGGCTCATCAATGTCAAACCTTCCCTGGGAGAAACATAACAAAAAAGGAAGGAGAAGAAGAAGCCAGTCCATACCCAGAGTGAGTTTGCTGTGGGCTCACTGGGAAGACTGGGACCACACAGTCCAGCTTCCTCCACTTTACGGAGGTGATTTTGAGAGAGTTGCTCAAAATTTCTAGACCAGCACTGCAGGTGTCTGTATCTCTCAGGGCCCGGTTGATGCCGGGATATATCATCATGATAGGAAGCGTAGAGTACAGCCCTGTCACGTAGTCTCAAAGCAGATGCCCTTCCATAGCAGCATTGTAACATCATCTTCATTGATCATCATGCAGTAAAAGAAAACGGTCTCTGAATCGGTGGCTCACAGAAGATGAGGCAGCACAAAACACACACACACACACATTACCCAAAAGACTTCCCTGAACAAAGGGTTTCATAGTGTGATAGCGCCTGGTGACAAGCAGGTATGTGACTTCAAGTATCAGAACTCCTTTCATAGACACACACACACACACATATATATATATATATATATATATATATATATATATATATATATATCTATAGATAGATCTCTCTCTCTCTTTATATATATATATATATATATATATATATATATATATGCAGGAATTTTTTTTTTTTAAATGCATGTTAAAGATCCTGCACTAACAATTTTTAAAATTTATTATATACCGCTTTAAGTCAAGGCAGATTTCTCTGCATGAAATTCGGGCTGCTCCCACCCCCTTTTTAAAAAAATCTTTTCCTGTCTGTACAGTTCACCCAGCTGTCAATGGGTACCTGTCCTCTTTAGGGTCAGGGAAGGTAAAGCAGCGAAGGAGAGGAGATGGGCACCGCCCTTAATATGCTGGCCCCTAGAGAAGCTGAGGTCTCTGACGCCTCACTCCCCTACGACCTTATAGGTTATGGGAACACACCTTTACCCTTTACATACCTTACGTCTTAAGATTTTCTCCTTTGGATCCTGCCCAAATTTCCGTTCACCGTTCAGAACAGCTAGGACAAGTCTGTAGTCCTCAGCTGATAGGTGCGGAACTCTCTCTCGTGTTGGCCGATTTTTCTGTGGGAAGACAGACACATGAGAAAAAGAGACCCATGAGAAAAAGAGACACACGAGAAAAAGAGACACATGAGACAAAAAGACACATGAGAAAAAGAGACACATGAGACAAAAAGACACATGAGAAAAAGAGACACATGAGAGGGGACGGGATAGCCTGGTTGGTTAAAGTGATGCGCATTGCGCTCGTGATCTGCTGACCTGGGCTCGAATCCCGTTCAAGGGGATATTTTTCCCTTGGAGTTAACATCAGTGCCAACTCCACTTTCCCCAAAAGTCCTTTGGATGAGAATATAAACTGAGGTCCTCACACAGAAATCTTGCGCACACGTTCAAACCTGTTTGAAGAGTAGGCCAATGAGTGGTAGTGGGAACAGGTGATAACATTGACAAAAATGCATACACACGGGGACTGCATGTTAAAAAAAAAAAGTGCATGAGTGCTTATTCCATTGTTCTTCAAATAAAAGAATAAATAAATAATAAAACAAGGACTTGATTTGTTCTTTACACAATTCAGAGCTATATGAACTCCATATGTTTTTTTAAATTATTAATGCCCTGTGGTGCGAAAGTGAAACCCTTCCCCCTTTCACACACTATGCAAGAAAATGAGTGTTATGCCACCATTATTTATCCATTCTTTTATTTCAAGGATAACGGAATAAGCACTCTTGTGCTTTTTTACATCCAGTCCCTGTGTGTCTGCAGTTTTGTCAATTTTGTCATCCATTCCCACCAGCACACAATGGCCGACTCTTCTGAAAAGTGGAACAGGTTTTAACACGTGCACAAGATGTTCTGCGTGCATTGACACAAGGGACCTCGGTTTATTGTCTCACCTGAAGGACTTTTGGGGAGAGTGGAGTCAGCACTGATGTTAACTCCAGGGAAAAATAGTTCCTTGAACAGGATTTGAACCCGGGTCAGCAGATCACGAGTGCAATGCTCTCACCAACCAGGCTATCCCAACTACTGCTTGTTGACTGTTCGTCACAGAATAAGTTCCTATGCTACGGGTATATAATATTAGATCATTGCTGTTCTCCCCATCGTGGTACAAAGTCATGCTCTTTGCTGGAAGCACAGTTTCTGAACTTCAAATTCTCAGGTAAAAGTTCTTTTAAGTAAACAAGACCAACATGATGTCATTTAGCACAATGGTCACTCTTTCAGATAACTGCCACAGTTGACATTGGGAGTCTTCTGGATATCACATTTATTATCAACTTTGAATTCTGAGTGAAGTGATTTCTGAGTGGTCAGAACTGAGAATAGGGTGACTAATTTCTCAACCTCATTGAATTTACTTTCAGAAATTGTAAGCATGCTTCCAAAAGTGATGTTAAATATGCATGAAGTTTTCAACATTTTGATGCGGTGCGCATTCTCTGACAGGTTGTTTGATGGGATTAATTGTTAGCTGAACACGGTAAAATATTAAAATCTGCAGCTAACTCCAGAAAAATCCCATGCCTGGAGACACACATTATTTTGTGTATAATCATCACTGAAACACTATGCCAAATAATGTGATATTACACAAATTTTCATAAACAGGAACAAATCTTTCTGACAACAAGGAAAACAACACTGGTTCAGACACATCACAATCCAGACACAAACCAAAGAATACTGTCATTTAGTTGTGATGCACTTGTTGCATGCTTTTGAACGTCAGGATTCAAACAAACCACTGTCAGCCGTCGCTCTTTCTCTACTCGTGGTCCATCAACCTGGAATGAGCAGAGCACTTGCTTCCCCCCAGCCAATGTTAAGCAGCATTGAGCATGGTTACCAGTTGCATGGGTGACCGTTTGCTGCCTTGGCTTCAGTGCAGTCCCCCAGTTCAACCAGCTGTAAATGGGTACCTGCCCTCTTTAGGGTTAAGGAAGGTAAAGCAGCGAGGGAGAGGAGATGGGCGCCGCCCTCAATATGCCGGCCCCTAGAGAAGCCGAGGTCAACAGCCACCGTCACCCTGCCTAAATGTTCTGCGCATGCACATGCATGTGTGTGCGTGTGCCATAGATTTGATGAACATTATTAATGGGCGAGTGCATGGGTGTAAATGACTTAAATGTAAGCGCTTGGATTAGTTGCTTTACAAGATTCAGCGCCATATAAATGCCAAACATTATCGTTATTATTATTGCACCACTCTTTTCCCCTACCTGGGTGTTAACTTTGCGCTGGCCGGTAAAGGATCCGGGTATGCTGCTGTATGCCGTGACCTGTTCACCTGTAGTGACAACAACATCACCACGGCTGCTGCCTTCAACTGGTTCCATCTTGATGACAAGACCGCTGACGTCAGCTTCCATCGGTTCACTGGTGATGACATCACTGCTGACGTCAGCTGCGACTGGTTCAGTCTTGATGACATCACTGCTGACGTCAGCTGCGACTGGTTCAGTCTTGATGACATCACTGCTAACGTCGGCTGCGAATGGTTCGGTCTTGATGACATCATAACTGTAGGTCTGATCTCCACAGCCTTCATCACTGGGGTCGGAAGACTCGACCTTCACAACGGACATGTTGACGTCAGGCACTGTGTCCATCTCCCCGCTGATGTCCACTGACAATGACCGCTGACCTTCACTCCTTGTCACATCCCCATCCACGGCCATTTCGGCTTGACCGCCCTGACCTCTGTGTGTCTGTCTGCCCCCTGACGACCTGGGGGCAGCTGCTGATGGACAGGTGTCGGCTGTGCCCTTGCTGCTCACCTCTGACCCCTCACCTGTCCGACCTTGACCTGCTGCAACACGCAGTTCTGAATTACTTATCCATGTTTCGTACCAGTCTGGTCATAACACATGATGATAATTATAACAAAAGATATGCTCGAATTACTTATCGATGTTTCGTACCAGTCTGGTTAAAACACATGACGATAATTACAACAAAAGATATGCTCGAATTACTTATCAATGTTTCGTACCAGTCTGGTTAAAACACATGACGATAATTACAACAAAAGATATGCTCGAATTACTTATCGATGTTTCGTACCAGTCTGGTTAAAACACATGACGATAATTACAACAAAAGATATGCTCGAATTACTTATCGATGTTTCGTACCAGTCTGGTTAAAAACACATGATGATAATTACAACAAAAGATATGCTCTTTTTTTGTTCCTGTGTACCATTCTACTATGGGGATGAGATAGCTCAGTCTTGTACAGTCTCCCCGAGGGGATGCCGGGGGCCTATCAGTATAAATAGCATACCCACATTCTGGAAATTCTGTGCTGGAAATTTCCTCTTTTCTATCACTCTCTTTGTTTCTGCCTTGTTCCTTTTCTTCCTGTCACCACCTCCTTCTCGTCTATTTTCTGCCTTCTTGGTCCATTCTCCTGCCTTTTTTCCAGAAAGAACTTAAAAGGTAACTATTCTCTCTTGTGCCGAAGTCGGATGCGCTGGGCCTGACTTGTCAGGCGCTTAACGGCAGCGTGATGCATTTTCGCTCATATAACAGACAACAATAGTTGCTGTCTGAGCGTTCGACAAAGAAGAAGAAGAAGATAGCTCAGTGGTCAGAGCACTCAATTTCCCCCAGCTGGTTTGAATGGATGGCAGAAAAAAACCAACCAACCCAGCATGTACACAGGTGTCGTGTTTCTAGAGACGCCATCCCGAAGTCAGAATATGGCTACCTAAATGGCTGTAGTGGGGAGAGACAGTTCTTCTTCTTCTTCTTCTTCTTCTTCCTCCTCTTCTTCTTCTTCTTCCTCTTCTTCTTCTTCCTTTTTGTCATGTTTCTCCCAGGGGAGGTTTGACATTGATGAGCCTTCTCCATCTCTCTCTGTTTCGAGCTTCCTCCTTATTTATGCCCCTTTCTCTAAGATCATCTGCAATACAGGCAGCCCAGGTCTTGCTAGGTCTTCCCTTTGGTCTCTTTCCATCCACTACGAAGTTCATTGCTCTTTTTATGATGTGGTGGTCTACTTTCCGTTGAACGTGCCAAAACCAGCGCAGTCTATTGGTACTAGCTACAGACTTCAGATCAAGACAGTTGCACATGCAAAAATCTTACCTTTGGTGAACCTGAGAGCTTTAGCCAAAGAATGAAAATTTTTTTTATTATCAGTCTCAGTAACAGCACTGATAATACCACAACACATAAAATTCTCTACAGTACTACCCTTTACTGTTCTGGATTATGTGTAAATGTCCATAACAGTCACAGTAATAAATTCAGAAGTAACACATAGTAAAACAGACATTTTCTATTCCCCTGTATTAGTGTTCTACATCACTTCTGAAAATCATTGGTAATATCAAAGTCATAACACACGATACAACAGGAAATACTCTATCTGTTCACTGTACACTTGTACTCTACTGATTAACATTCATATCAAAGTCACAATAATGACATACAATATAATAACACATGTTCTCTATTCATTCCTAGGTACTAATAGTTTCTATGCATAGTCCTACTTTTACAAAAACATTTCTTCTTCTTTTTTTTCTCTTTTTGTTTTGTTTTGGGGGGGGGGGGGGGGGGGGGGGTAGTGGCTTGCTCATCTTCTGTGAAACGCCAAATCAGAGACAGTTTTCTTTTATTCCATGATGATCAATGACCATAAGGTTAATGAAGTAAAGATGTAGAATGTGTATTATTGATGGTGTGGTATGAAGTAAAGATGTAGAATGTGTATTATTGATGGTGTGGTATGAAGTAAAGATGTTGAAGTGTATTGTGGTGTGGTATGAAGTAAAGATGTAGAAGTGTATAGCGGTGTGGTATGAAGTAAAGATGTAGAAGTGTATTGATGGTGTGGTATAAAGTAAAGATGTAGAAGTGTATTGTGGTGTGGTATAAAGCAAAGATGTTGTAGTGTACTGACAGTGTGGTATGAAGTAAAGATGTAGAAGTGTATTGATGGTGTGGTATGAAGTAAAGATGTAGAAGTGTATTGATGGTGTGGTATGAAGTAAAGATGTAGAAGTGTATTGATGGTGTGGTATGAAGTAAAGATGTAGAAGTGTATTGATGGTGTGGTATGAAGTAAAGATGTAGAAGTGTATTATGGTGTGGTATGAAGTAAAGATGTAGAAGTGTATTGTGGTGTGGTATAAAGTAAAGATGTAGAACTGTATTTCCTATCTAGGATCTTCCTCCATCATTACACCTCAGATCTGTCCCTATTTTCAATAAGCCTCCTCCATTGCCTTGCCATAGCATGTGCGAGTGTTCTGTGTGTGTGTGTTTGTGTGTGCCTGTCTGTCTGTTTGTGTATGTGTAGATGTATAATTTGTTAAATCTTATTTGTGAACAGTTACATACATGTGAATGATGAGAATGCAAGTGCTTTGATATGTTGGCTTTACAAGATTCAGTGCTATATAAATTCCATGTATTATCATCATCATCATCATTATTATTATTGCAGTGTGGTATGAAGTAAAGATGCAGAAATGTATAAAAATAAAAATCACACTTCACAGACCTGACCATCGCGGCCGTGTCCTTCCTGGGTCCCCAGATGACGGCTGGTTCTGCGTCCACTCTGGGTAGTCTGGGTCATCAGCTGACCCCTGAGACTGGGTACCCTCTGGGTAGTCTGGGGCGTCAGCCACATCAATCTCCCCCACCCACCTCTCCCTCCCTTCAACACAAGCCATTGTCTCTCCAGATCTGAAAACACAAGCATTTATTTTATTTATCTATTCATTTTTTAGTTTATTCTTTATCTTTTATTTCCGTTATATTTTATTTATCTATTCATTTTTAGTTTATTCTTTATCTTTTATTTCTGTTATATTTTATTTATCTATTCATTTTTAGTTTATTCTTAATCTTTTATTTTGATAACGGAATATGCACTTGTGTGCTTCTTTACATCCAGTCCCCGTGTGCACACAGTTTTGTAAATTCTGTCATCCATTCCCACTGGCACACAATGACCTACTCTTCTAACATGTGTGCAAGATCATGTTCTGTACGCATTTATATACAGGGATCTCGGTTTATAGTCTCATCAGAACGACTTTTGGGGGGAGTTGAGTATGCACTGATGACAGTGATGTTAACTTCAGGGGATATTGTCTGCACTGGAAAAAAAGCATGGCTCATACACACTTCACTTTTAAAACTCAGACTCAAGGTTAGGTTTTTTTTCCCCTTTTAAGCAAATTTATGGGTATGCTTCATACAATATAACTTCATTTGCAGCCTACCTACAAATCAGCTCTACCTTAAAATGTCAGCCAAAATGAAATTAACAATTCATGCGCAAGCACTGATCAACACTTTTTAATGGTTATTATGTTATGTTGCCCTATACTAGCGTACACAATGTTTATCTCTGTTACTATTGCATACCTCATCTTTAAAAAAAAAATCATAGCAAATAAGTTAAAGGTTGTGAAACTAAAGGGTACAGTTGTAAATTGAACAATCAACTCAGAGTGTAGTGTATATTAGACTTGCTGAAAAATAATATATCTCTGCCAAGGAAAACACTGTCACCCACCATTATGGAAGGGAAAAAAATCCCACTACAAAACTAAAACCCATTAGGGCATCAGGCCTAACCATCCCCCCACTTCCTCACTAAATAAAAAGCATCACTCTGACATGCATACTCTAGTAAGCAAAGCCTTGTGGATTAACACAACTACTTTATAAAAATGATTAGCCCACTACTATCACACACACACACACAAGGAGACAGAGTGATGGGGGTTGTCTCCTGCCCTAGATTACTCAATCTCTTCTTCAGGAAAAGTTAAGCCTATCACAGTGTAGCATACATCGACGTTGACCTCGGTAAGAAAAGATTTTTGATTAGCCCGAAATTGCAACCCAGATTAACAAGACAGGTTTGGCAATCTGGTTTGCATTCCGTAAAAATGTGTGGGTGTTCCGAGAGTGACGTCAGAATATAGGTCAAGTTTTCAACAGTAATAATTATATACACGAGAATTCGATTCGCTTTCTCTAATTACCCTATAACCTAGTTGTGATAGGCCTAGGCTAGGCTAGTTGTTTTGTGGTAGCCTACAGTCCCTATAGGCCTATCGCAGGGACTTCCATAAAAGCAAACCAACTTACGAGTGCTGTCTTGTTCTAAAGGCAGATGCAAACAAAAGTAAAAACTGCTTCAACTAATTACAGTGGAATTTCGCACAACGGCGAATAAAATCCCATGCCTGCTTAGTCTCCTAAAATTTAAAATCAACAAGAATAAACCATACAAATCGGCTTTTAAATTGAGGAATTCGGACTAGCCTTGTCTACATGCAGTAGGCCCTAAGGACTAGCCTAGCACAAACGACGCACGCACGCATCGCCAACCGGATTACACAAGAAGGCCAGAGAGCAAAAGATTGAGGTCAAACTCGAAAATTATGTGACAGGCCTAGCCTATTTTCCTCGTATAGGTTGGTCGGTTGATTGCGTAAAGTCCCAGCCGAATAATCCTATTTCGGTGTTGAAATTTCCAAAGCAACACGATTTAATAGGCCTGTGTCACACAGCCACCTGTAAAAGGGTAGGCCTGTTGTCTACCACTTATCGGTAAAGCGTGCGCATAGCCATTTTCTGTTTTGTGACGATCTTTTATTTGATTAAAACTTATCTATTTTTGTTCTGTTTGGTCTTGTTCCATCAATCATAATAAACAAACAATGAGCTTCGTCGCTTAAAATTAATTTCTGGTTCTTTCATGCAAAGATTTAACAGTTGAACGTTATGTACCAGATAGCGATAGCGGAACCAGTTAACACGATCGGCTAGCTAGGCCTGTTACACCTGCACACTTCGTAACCGCACTTAATTCATGCCCAGACTTCAACAAACTGATCCTCCTAAATACTTTGACATACCAGTACCGATTGCTTATGTACTCACCGTTGAAAGATGCTTTAGATCTGCATTTCAAGTTGGGATGACGAACAGTCGAATACACCCTTACAAATCGTGATCGTCTGCGACAGAACTTGGCTAAGCCCTATACGCATGCCCAGAACTTGTGTCGTAAAGTGGTGCTTTGTCGCGAAGTGGGCAAGTTCAAGAGAGATAACAACGCCTCCCTGATCTAGAAACTTCCTCTGGAGACTTTTTCTCCTTTCGTGTACACAGAACGGTTCGATTGAGGCACTTTCCCTTCTATGTTCCTATTATATCACTCTTGCATTCGTGCTGCAATTACAAATCATCCAAAAGAAATAAAAACCACTTTTTGTGTGTGAAAGACTAGCTCTTGACCCAAAACTCGGGTCAGTAGATCACGAGGGCAAAGCGCAATGCTCTAACCACCAGACTAATATCCCGTCCCCCCATTAAACAGAGACTGGAGAGGGTGGAAGCCAAGGATCCCCGAAGTCGTATGCGTCTACCTTCAATGGTGGGATGCGAAAACGGTCGCATACGCAAAATCTCACCATTGGTGAACTTTGGAGCTATAGCCAAGGAACAAAAATGAAAAAACCCTCCCCCAAAAAACAACAACCTCACAACAACAAACAACAACCCCCCCCCCCCCCCCCCCCCCCCCACCCCCAAAAACAACACAACAAAACCCCAACAACAAAACACACACACACACAAAATCGTATTGTATCCTATAGGCCTACCACTTTTAAGTCACGACAGTTTCTTTACGTGAAATTCGGGCTGCTCTCCCCATGGAGAGCGCATCGCCACAAGAGCAGCGCCACCCAGGTTTGGTGTTTTTTTTTCTTTTTCCTGTTTGCAACTGTATTTGTTTCCTTATCAGAGTGGCTTTTTTTCTACAGAATTTTGCCAGGGACAACTCTCTCGTTGCCGTGGGTTCTTTTACGTGCGCTAAATAATTATATGTAACACACGGGACCTCGGTTTATCGTCCCACCCGAAAGACTAGCACCCAGACCACCACTCATGGTCTAATGGATGGGGGGAAAGGTTTCGGGTCCAAACGGGGATTCGAACCACCGCACACTTCCGACCCGGACTTTTCGCTTTCTAGACAGGCGCGTTACCACTAGATCGACCACCGTCCACAACGCCACCCAGTATTTTATTTTATTTTATATTTGCTGCCTGCGTATGTATTTGGTTTCTTATCTGAAGAAAATTAATGTTGATGTTGTGGTGATGGAGGAGGAGGAAGAGGAAAAGCAGACAAGTTTAAGATCCGGGTTCGATTCTCATCCAAGAGGATTTTTTCCTCTGGAGTTAGTTAATAATAATAATAAATGGAATTTATATAGCGCTGTATCTTGCACAGACAAATCAAAGCGCTTGTCAGTGCCGACTCCATTCCCCCCAAAACTCCTTCGGATGAGACTATAAACCGAGACCCCGTGCGTTGGGCGCACGTAGAAACCCGTTCCGCTTTTCGGAAGAGTAGGCCATTGTGTGCGGGTGGGAATGGATGACAAAACTGCATACACACGGGTCTGGATGTATAATAAAAAAAAAAACTTCTAAAAAAAAGGACACGAGTGCTTATTCAATTATCCTCGAAATAAAAGAAATTTTGAGAGAGAGAGAGAGAGAGAGAGAGAGAGAGAGAGAGAGAGGGAGAGAGAGAGAGAGAGAAGAGAATGAATAAATTTTGAATGAGTTTTATTGAAAGAGGGTTATGGCATAAGCAAACACGCTTTTTTTTACAAGCCCTCTGGGTTAAAAGAACACAGAGAGAGAGAGAGAGAAAGAGAGAGAGAGAGAGAGAGAGAGAGAGAGAGAGAGAGAGAGAGAGAGAGAGAGAGAGAGAGAGAGAGAGAGAGAGAGAGAGAGAGAGAGAGAGTAAAAGCCACCCGTCTGTTCCCCTCTTGACAGATCCACAGACATCATCATTATCTGATTGCGAAGGAAGGTGGCAAGATGGTTAAGACGTTCGCCTGCCAACAAGTAAACCGTGAGGTTCTGGGTTCGATTCCCAGCCTCGCCCTTTCTTCCCTGTTTGACTGGAACAATCGAACTGAATGCCAAGTCTTTCGAGAGGAGACTGTAAACCAGTTGAATCTGTGTGCTTTACACAGTGAATATAATTCTGAATTAAGGGAAGAAAAAATATTATCTTTATAAAAGACCACCCCCAAAAAAAACTGAGCTGAAATTTTTTATTATCAAGGTGTAAGGTGTGTTGTTGGTATTGTTGTTGTTGTATTTTCTGGGTACGCCAGCAAAAAAATATGTAACACTGTGTAATACAGCACACTTGTTCTTTCAAAAACAATAACAAGTTTGACAATCACCACAACCTGACGCACACAAACTTTCTGTAACAACAATGATGATACAATTATAATATAAAAATGTGACACATTCTCGTTGAATTTATGAAACAAACGCTCCAGTGCATATTTCATTGGCTTTTATTGATTTAAAATTTTTTTTTGATAATTATATTGCAAATGATATTGTATACAAATCCACAAGATTGGTGAAGATTGACATCATCTTTATATGAAAAAATGCATATGTAAAGTCATGTAAACAATGTTGCATAAGAGATATATCACTAAACTGCAACTAAAAAAATTATGTGCGTGTATTATATATATATATATATTATATATATATATATTATATATATATGCAACACATAATTACTTTTTAAAATCTGACCTGAACATTTTGTGTGTGTTTTGTAGACAGGAAAAGGGGGGGGGGAAGTGGGTGGCGCTGCTCTTGTGGCGACACGCTCTCCCCCGGGGAGAGCAGCCCAAATTTCACGCAGAGAAATCTGCCGTGACTTAAAGTGGTATACAATACAATAAAAAATATATGGGTCACAGCATTGTTTGTCTCAGCCCATCTTAATCATCGACATTAAAAAAGGTAAGTAAAGGTAAAGGTGTCCCATAACCTATAAGGTCATAGAGGAGCGAGGCGTCAGATACCTCACTTCTCTAGGGGCCAGCATATTGAGGGCGGCGCCCATCTCCTCTCCCTTCCTGCTTTACCTTCCCTAACCCTAAAGAGGGCAGGTACCCATTGACAGCTGGGTGAACTGGGGGAACTGTACTGAAGCCAAGGCAGCTCAAACAGTCACCCATCCAAGTGGTAACCACGCTCGATGCTGCTTAACCTTAGCTTGGGGGAAAGCGAGTGCTCTGACCACTGAGCTATCCCGTCCCCATAATCATTGACATAAGCTAAGTGAAAAGGTCTGTGTATCAAAATGTTGGAAACTGTTACATCCAGACTGTCTTCAACCATGACCAGCTCATACCATAAACAGCCTACACTCCCCTTTAAAGGGGAAAGAAAGGAAAAAATCCTCTGAAGTCGCAGTACGGGTGCCTATATGGCGAGGTATACGTAAAAACAGTCCAACACGCAAACTTTCTCCTTCAGTGTGCAATGTTTAATCTCTACAGTGATTCCCAGGTGGGATGAGTTGAGTGAGTCAGAGTGCCACATTCTGGGTGACGCCCAGAGTGTTAAGCTGGGGAACGCACACCACCAACAACAACAGCAACAACAATGCTAAAATCAACGCTACATCTACAAACCGCCTTTTCTCTTGTATTCGAAATTCTAGCGCTCTGCCCAGCAAGTATTGCAACCCTCTAGTTTGTAATCACAAATGGTGATTTAACCAAAAAAAATCCCAAGAAAACCAACAACAAAAACCAAAATCCAGTCTTACTCCAGTCAGATCTTTATCAATTTTTCCAATCTCTGTCGTAACGTTTAAGAGGAAAGAAAATAAAGCACATGTACAGCTGTGCTTATATATGAAAGGCTTTCACTGATGGAAAAGGGCAGAGGTGGGGGTGGGGGGGGGGGGGAGTATTTTCTTTTACTTTAATTTTATTTTTATTCCTTTATTTCGAGGATTTATTTATTTATTTATTCTTTTATATCGAGGATAATGGAATAAGCACTTATGTGCTATTTTCCCACATCCAGTCCCCGTGTGTATGCAGTTTTGTCAATCTTGTCATCTGTTCCCACCGGCCTACTCTTTCCAAAAGCGGAACGGGTTTTAAAGTGTGCGCAAGATGTCTGCGAGCGTTCGCACACGGGACCTCGGTTTCTAGTCTCATCCGAAGGACTTTCTTTTGGTGGTGTGATGATGTGGTGGTGGGGGAGGGGATGGGGGGGTGGGGGGGGGGGGGGGTTATGGATCGGCACTTATGTTAACTCCAGAGGAAAAAAAATCCCTCTTGAACGAGATTCGAACCCGGGTCAGCAGATCTCGAGCGCAATGCGCATTACTCTAACCACCAGGTTATCAGGAGGGATGGTGGTGGTGGTAATCTTTTCTTTTTGTGTGTGTGTGTGTGGGGGGGGGGGGGGGGGGGGTTAGAAAGTGTCGGGGTATAAAGAAGACTGAGTCTGTCATCTGTGTGTGAAGTGTCTCACAGACATTTAGTATGTAGGCGTAATAAATAATACACACTGAGCCACTCACCCACAATTTTCACACAGTCACATAAATAAACGCATGCACGCACGCACCCGCCCGCCCACACATACACGCTGTCTAATATCACGTTTTAGTGGATAGACGTTGAAACGAAAACATGCGCACGCACGCGCGCACACACACACTGTCTGATATCACTTTCTATGGTTTAACGTTGAAAACGAACACACACACACACACACACACCACACACACACACACCACACACACACAACACACACACACAAACTGTCTGATATCACTTTTTATGGTTTAACGTTGAAACGAACACACACACACACACACACACAAACTGTCTCATATCACTTTCTATGGTTTAACGTTGAAACACACACACACACAAACTGTCTGATATCACTTTTTATGGTTTAACGTTGAAACGAACGAACACACACAAACTGTCTGATATCACTTTCTATGGTTTAACGTTGAAACGAACACACACACACACACACTCACACACACACACACACACACACACACACACACACACACACACACACACACACACACACACTCTACCATCCCGCAGACGTCAACACACGTGCATTCATCATAAACGGGTACATGAGACTTTAAGCACACCCATTCTCTCTCTCTCTCTCTCTCTCTCTCTCTCTCTCTCTCTCTCTCTCTCTCTCGTCACCCTGAGATTGTGCGCAGCCTTGCTTTATATTTGTGTAAAGCCTTTAGAATAAGAGATATCTTGGTTTCTTAAGTCATAATTTTTGTAACTGATTTTTATTGTGGTTATACAATAACATTTTGGGTTTTTTTGGTTTTGTTTTTTTATGCTTCCTTATTTTTCGCACTAAAATACTAAGCAGCTCGGAAACCCCCCTTCATGTATGGGCCAATGGCCTTTTTGTGAATAAATCCTTCGAGGTCGAGTCTCTCTCTCTCTCTCTCTCTCTCTCTCTCTCTCTCTCTCTTCTCTCTCTCTCCTCCCTCCCTCCTCAAACACATTCACACAAACACATAATTATTATCTCGTTCTCAAGGACGTGCGCGCGCGCACACACACACATGCACACTCCCCCGCACACACATACACACACACCCGCACACACACACATACACACACCCGCACACACATACATACACACACACACCGCCCACTCTCTCTCTCTCTCTCTCAGGGCTGGATGTTAAAAAAACCCCACAACACCCCCGTATTTATTCTATTTATCCTCAAAAAATAAAAGATCTCTCTCTATCTCCCTCTTTTTCATACGGGTGTTCTGAAGGCAATCAATCCTGTTCTCCCCCCCCCCCCCTCTCTCTCTCTCTTTCATACGGGTGTTCTGAAGACAATCAATCCTGTTCTCTCTCTCTCTCTCTCTCTCTCTTTCATATGGGTGTTCTGAAGACAATCAATCCTGTTCTCTCTCTCTCTCTCTCTTTCATATGGGTGTTCTGAAGACAATCAATCCTGTTCTCTCTCTCCTCTCTCTCTTTCATATGGGTGTTCTGAAGACAATCAATCCTGTTCTCTCTCTCTCTCTCTTTCATATGGGTGTTCTGAAGGCAATCAATCCTGTTTTCTCTCTCTCTCTTTCATATGGGTGTTCTGAAGACAATCAATCCTGTTCTCTCTCTCTCTCTCTCTTTCATATGGGTGTTCTGAAGACAATCAATCCTGTTCTCTCTCTCTCTCTCTCTTTCATATGGGTGTTCTGAAGACAATCAATCCTGTTCTCTCTTTCATATGGGTGTTCTGAAGGCAATCAATCCTGTTTTCTTTCTCTCTCTTTCATATGGGTGTTCAGAAGGCAATCAATCCTGTTCTCTCTCTCTCTCATATGGGTGTTCTGAAGGCAATCCATCCTGTTCTCTCTCTTTTTCATATGGGTGTTCTGAAGGCAATCAATCCTGTTCTCTCTCTCTCTCTTTCATATGGGTGTTCAGAAGGCAATCAATCCTGTTCTCTCTCTCTCTCTCTCTTTCATATGGGTGTCCTGAAGGCAATCAATCCTGTTCTCTCTCTCTCTCTCTTTCATATGGGTGTTCAGAAGGCAATCAATCCTGTTCTCTCTCTCTCTCTCTCTCTTTCATATGGGTGTTCTGAAGGCAATCAATCCTGTTCTCTCTCTCTCTCTTTCATAAGGCTGTTCTGAAGACAATCAATCCTGTTCTCTCTCTTTCATATGGGTGTTCTGAAGACAATCAATCCTGTTCTCTCTCTCTCTCCGAAGACAATAAATCCTGTTCTCTCTCTCTCTCTCTCTTTCATACGGGTGTTCCGAAGGCAATAAATCCTGTTCTCTCTCTCTCCTCTCTTTTTCATATGGGTGTTCTGAAGGCAATCAATCCTGTTCTCTCTCTCTCTCTCTCTCTCTTTCATATGGGTGTTCTGAAGGCAATCAATCCTGTTCTTCTCTCTCTCTCTCTCTCTCTCTCTTTCATATGGGTGTTCTGAAGGCAATCAATCCTGTTCTCCTCTCTCTCTCTTTCATTATGGGTGTCCTGAAGACAATCAATCCTGTTCTTCTCCTCTCTCTCTCTTTCATTATGGGTGTCCTGAAGACAATCAATCCTGTTCTCTCTCTCTCTCTCTTTCATATGGGTGTCCTGAAGACAATCAATCCTGTTCTCTCTCTCTCTCTCTCTTTCATATGGGTGTCCTGAAGACAATCAATCCTGTTCTCTCTCTCTCTCTTTCATATGGGTGTTCTGAAGACAATCAATCCGGTTCTCCTCTCTCACACACTCTCTCTCACACCCACACACACTCTCTCTCTCTCACACACACTCTTTCTCTCTCTCACACTCTCTCTCTCACACACACTCTCTCTTCTCACACACACACACACTCTTTCTCTCTCACACTCTCTCTCTCTCTCTCACACACACACCCTCTCTCTCACACACACACACATTCTCTCTCCGCTCTTCTCTCTCTCATCTCTCCCCCCCCTCCTTCTCTCTCTCTCAAACACACACTCTCTCTGACACACAACACACAACACTCTCTCCACTCTTCTCTCTCTTTCGCTCCTCTCACCCCCCCTCCCCCCACTTTCTCTCTCTCTCTCTCTGACACACACACACTCTCTCTCTCTGACACACACTCTCTCTCTCTGACACACACACACACTCTATCTCTCTGACACACAAACACACACACTCTCTCCACTCTTCTCTCTCTCGCTCTCTCACCCCCACCCCCTCTCTCTCACACACACACACTTTGTGACACACACACACTCTCTCTCCACTCTTCTCTCTTTCACTCCTCTCACAATCCCCCCCCCCACTTTCTCTCTCTCTGACACACACACACTCTCTCTCTCTCTGACACACACACACACTCTCTCCACCCTTCTCTTCTCCTCTCACCCCCCCCCCCCACCCTTCTCTCTCTCTCTGACACACCACACACTCTCTCTTTCTCTGACACACAAACACACACTCTCTCTCCACTCTTCTCTCTCTCTCTCCTCTCCACCCCAGCCACCCCCCCCCCCCTCTCTCTCACACACACTTCTCCCCCTCTCTCCTCCCCCCTCCCCTCCTTCTCCCCCTCTCTCTCTTCTCTCTCCCCCTCTCCTTCACAGGGGTGGTGGGGAAGGCACAATGACTCCTGGTCCTTCTCTCTCGTCAAAGGAATGCCCACATGCAGTTTGTTCATCTCGATCCTGCAACACCACACAATTCATCAATAACATCACCAATAGCCTAGCGGTTAGAACATTGCGCTCGCAATCTGATGACCCGGGTTCGAATCCCGTTCAAGGGGGATATTTTCCCCTTGGAGTTAACTTCAGTGCAGACTCCACTCCCCCCCCAAAAAAGTCCTTCGGATGAGACTGTAAACCGAGGTCCCGTGTGCGAACGCACGCAGAACAGCTTGCGCACGCGTTAAAATCCTGTTCCGCTGTTCGTTAAGAGTAGGCCATTGTGTGCCGGTGGGAACGAGATGACAAAATGTACAAAACTGCATACACACGGGGACTGGATGTAAAAAAAAAAGCACATGAGTGATTATTCCATTATCCTCGATATACAAGAATAAAATAAAATAAAATAAAATTATAATTCCCTCCTAGTTCTGCGGTACTGTAATGCTTTGTGGGGACGGGATAGCTCAGTGGTCAGAGCACTCGCTTTCTCCCCAGCCAAGGTTAAGCAGCGTCGAGCGTGGTTACCACTTGGATGGGTGACCGTTTGCGCGCCTTGGTTTCAGTACAGTCCCCCAGTTCACCCAGCTGTAAATGGGTACCTGCCCTCTTTAGGGTCAGGGAAGGTAAAGCAGCGAGGGAGAGGAGATGGGCGCCGCCCTCAATATGCTGGCCCCTGGAGAAGTTGAGGTCTCTGACGCCTCGCTCCCCTACGACCTTACACTCACCCCCCCCCCCCCCCCCCCCCCCCCACCCACACTACATACTCCCCCCCCCCCACACACACACACCACAAATACTCACCCCCACTTCCACACACATACACCCCCTACACACACACATAAACATCCCCCCCCCCCCCACACACACACAACACACCCCCCCACACACACACACACACAAGTAATAATAATAATAATAATGTATGGAATTTATATAGCGCTGAATCTTGTAAAGCAACAAATCAAAGCGCTAAGTCCTTCGGATGAGACTATAAACCGAGGCCCCGTGAGCGAACGCACGCAGAACATCTTGCGCACACATTAAATCCTGTTCCGCTGTTCGTTAAGAGTAGGCCATTGTGTGCCGGTGGAAACGGATGACAAATTTACAAAACAGCATACACACGGGGACTAGATGTAAAAAAAAAGCACATGATTGCTTATTCCATTATCCTCGATATAAAAGAATAAAATAAATAAACAAAATGAATAAATAAATTAACACACACACACACACACAAACACCCCCCCCCCCCACACACACAACCCCCCCTCACCCCACTCCCCCCCTCTACCCCCCCCCCACCACACACACACACACAACAGAGCACCACATCACTCCACACACACATATAAACCATAACTATAAATGGATAAAAGCACACGTTTGCTGGGTGGAGGAGGAGAGGAGGGAGGTCATTGAAGGCAATAATTATTGTCAGTAATGACGCAACGAATGCCTAGTATTTTCTAACGTTTTGTTCCTGTACCTTTTTATTATCTAAAGTATAAACGTGAAAGAATGGATGAAACAGTAGGTGAAGTAGTTTGTTTGTCCTGACGTTTCATGATTATTCTTTTTTTAATTCTTAAAACATTCTTTATTTAAGTGTGTGTGTGTGTGTGTGTGTGGACGTGAGCGCGCACGCGCGCAGGTGTGTATGAGTATGTGTGTGCGGGTATATGTATATGTGGTAATTTGTATTTTTCAATGCATTATCTTATCGATTTTCCTCTTTTTACTGGTTAAATTTAAGCTAAAGGATGCAATAATGTATTATTATTTCAGTATAATCAATAGAAATTTGTTCTTTAGATAGATGGCTTGATGACAAAAAGCAAATGCATTGCTTGCTCAATGTACCAGCTGGAAATAAAATTTTGACTTGACTTGACTAACCTAATCCTCCATAAAAAAAAAGGTAAAGGAGTCCCATAACCTATAAGGTCCTAGGGGAGCGAGGCGTCAGAGACCTCACTTCTCTAGGGCCAGCATATTGAGGGCGGCGCCCATCTCCTCTCCCTCGCTGCTTTACCTTCCCTGACCCTAAAAGAGGGCAAGGTACCCATTTACAGCTGGGTGAACTGGGGGAACTGTACTGAAGCCAAGGCAGCACAAACGGTCACCCATCCAACTGGTAACCACGCTCGACGCTGCTTAACTTGGCTGGGGGGAAAGCGAGTGCTCCTACCACTGAGCTATCCCATCCCCTTAGATAGATGGCTTGATGACAAAAAGCAAATGCATTGCTTACTCAATGTACCAGCTGGAAATAAAATTTTGACTTGACTTTGACTAGCCTAATCCTCCCTACCCACCTGGACAGCTGAAGGGGTACCATGGACCGGAGCGTGAAGCGGTCGGTGTATTCGGAGAACTCGGGCCACAAGCCTGTGCGACGCAAGACCTGTCTCTTCTCCCGGTTCCACTTCTCTTCGTACTGCCACAGCGGTTTGGGCCGAATGTCCCTCAGCACATCCGTGCGGTTCAGCTGGTGGCTAGACCCGAACCAGGTGACTGTGTCTGAAGCATGATAAAAACGGTGGTGGTGGTGGTGGAGGAGGAGGAGGAGGATTAGGAGGAGGAGGAGGGGGAGGAAGAGGAGGAGGAGGAGGACGAGAAGAAGAATGAGGAGGAGGGGAAAGATGAAGGAGAAGCGGAGGAGAGGATATGATGATGATGTGTCTGAAACGTAGAACGGTGAGGAGGAGAAGATGGAGGAGGAAGAGAAGTGAGGAAGAGGAGGAGGAGGAGGCTGAGGAGAGGGGCGAGGAGGAGGAAGAGGTGATGATAATGGTGGGTGGCACCGAACAGGGGTGATGTGTCTGAAACATAATACAACGATGCTGGTGTGTGAGGAGGAACTTGGGCAGGAGAGGAAGAGGAGGAGGTGGAGGAGGTAGAGAGGAGGAGGAGGAAGAGGAGGGGAGGACAGAGGAGGAGGTGGTAGGAGCAGAGGAGGAGGAGGAGGAAGCGAGGAGGCGGAAGCAAGAAGCGGTGGAGGGAGGCGGAGGAGAGAGGAGGAAGAGGAGGAAGGGGTAGCGGAGGAGGAAGACGAGGAGGAGGATGCGGAAGAAGCGAAGAGACGAGGAGGAGAGGAGGAGGAGGGGAAGAAGAGGAGGCGGCGGAGGGAAGAAGAGGAGGAGGAGGAGAGGAGGAGGAGACGAAGAGGAGGAGAAGGAGGATGAGGAGGGAGGAGGAGGAGAGGAGGAGGAGGAGGGAGAAGAGGAGGAGAAGAGTAAGAGGAGAAGGGATGTGGAGGAGGAGGAGGTAGAGGAGGAGCGAGGAATGAGGAGGAGGAGGAGGGTAGAGGAGGAGGAGGTAAGAGGAGGAGGAGAAGGAAGAGGAGAAGGAGGGAGGAGGAGAGGAGGAGGAAGAAGAGGAGAAGGCTGTGGAGGAGGACGCGGAGAAGAGGAGGAGGAGGAGGTAGAGGGAGGAGGGAGGAAGAGGAGGAGGAGAAGGAGGGCGGCGAAGGGGAGGAGGAAGAAGAGGAGGAGAAGGAGGAGGTAGGAGGGAGGAGGAGGAGGAGGAGGTAGAGCGGAGGAGGAAGAGGAGGGAGGAAGAAGGAGGAGGAGAGGAGGAGGGGAAGAAGATGGAGGAGACAGGAGGAGGAGGATGGGAGGAGGAGGAAGGGAGGAGGAGGAGGTGAGGAGGAGGGAGGAAGAGGAGGAGGAGAAGGGGGGAGGAAAGGAGAAGGGGAAGAGAGGAGGAGAAGGTGGCGGAGGAGGAGGAGGAGGAAGTGGAGGAGGAGGAGGGAGGAAGAGGAGGAGGAGGGGAGGAGAGGAGGAGGAGATGGAGGCGGAGAAGGAGGAGGAGAAGAGAGGAGGAGAAGGAGGAGGAGGAAGGGAGGAGGAGGAAAGAGGTAGGGGAGGAGGAGGAAGAGGAGGCGGAGAAGGAAAGAGGAGGACGGAGGAGGAGGAAGAGGATAAGGAGGAGGAGGAAGAACGAGGAGGATGGTGGTGAGGAGGAGGAGGTAGAGGCGGAGAGGAGGATGTAGAGAGAGGAGGAAAGAGGCGGAGGAGAGGCGGAAGAGGAGGAGGAGGAGGAGGAAGAGGAGGAGGTGAGAAGAGGTGGAGGTAAGAGGAGGAGAGGGGGAGGAGGAGGAGGAGGAGGGGAGGAGAAGAGAGGGAGGATTTGAAGCGGAGGAGGAAGCGGCGGAGAGGAGGAGGAGGAGGAGGAGGATGAGGAGGAGGAGGAGGAGGAGGAAGAAGAGGAGGAGGAAGAGGAGGAGAGGAGGAGGAGGAGGAGGAGGCAGAGGCGGAGGAGGAGGAGGAAGAGGAGGAGGAGGAAGAAGAGGAGAAGGATGTGAAGGAGGAGGAGGTAGAAGGCGGAGTGGTAGAGTAGGAGGAGGTAGAGGAGGAGGAGGAGAGGAGGAGGAAGAGGATAACTGTGGGTGGTAGCCAAACCAGGTGGCTCTGTCTGAAGATAATCAAAACGGTGGTGGAGGAAGAGGAGAAAGGTGGAAGAGGAAGAGGAGGTGGGGGAGGAGGCGGAGGAGGAGGAAGAGAGAGGAGGACGATTGATGATGCATGATGGTGATGATGATAAGGATTAACTGGTGGGTGGAGCCGAACAGGTGCCTGTGACTAAACCTAATAAAAACGGTGGGAAAAGGGGGGGGAGGAGGAACGAGGACGAGGTGGGGAGGAAGAGGAGGAGAGGAGGGAGGAGGCGGAGGCGGAGGAGGAAGAGAGGAGGAGGGAAGAGGAGGAAGAGGAGGAAGGAGGAGGAGAGAGAGGAGGGAAGATGATGAGCGGAAGAGAGGGTAGAGAGGAGGAGGAGGAGGAGAGGAAGAGGAGGAGGGAAGGGAGGAGGAGGCGGAGGAGAAGGAGGAGGAGGGAGGAGGAGGAGGAGGAAGAATGAGAATGAGGGAATTGAGAAGAGGAAGTGGAGGAGGAGGGAGGAAGGGGGAAGAGGATGATGATGATGGGGTGGTGGGGGATGGTGGTGGGCTGTGACTGATGATGATGATGTAGATGATGTGTTTGTGATGTGATGAGGGTAACTGGTGGCTGGAGCCGAACCAGGGACTGTGTCTGATACATAAAGAAACGGTGGAGGAGAAGGATGATGATGATGGTGATGATGATGATGATAGCTGGTGGCTGGAGCCGAACCAGGTGACTGTGTCTGAAACGTACACGGTGGAGAGGAGGAAGATGAAGATGACGATGATGGTTGTTGTTGTTGTTCTTCTTCTCCTCATTATTAACCATTATTATTATTTATCATATTATTATAAAAATTGTTATCATTATCATTATTATTGTCATCACTATATATCATTTATTATTGTTGTTGTTATTATCTTTATCATTAAAAACATTATTATTATTGTCGTCATCATCATCGTCATTATTATTCTTATATTCGTCGTCATCGCTTCACTATTATTATAGTTTATTCATCATTTTTTTTATTTATTATTGTGTGTTGTTATTGATTATTAGTGTTATATTTATTATAATCATTTTCTTTATCCTTATGTTTTATTTTATTTCGAGGATAATGGAATACGCATTCACGTGCTTTCTTATTTTTACATCAAGTCCCCGTGTGTATGCATTTTTGTCAATTCTGTCCATCCGTTCCCACCGGCACACAATTGCCTACTCATCTAAAGCGGAACGGGATGGGGTTTTTAACGTGCGTTGCGGCAAGATGTTCCTGCGTGAGTTTCACACACGGGGCATCGGTTTATAGTCTCATCGAAGGACTGTCAGGGGGAGTGGAGTTGCATGATGTTTGTTAACTCAGAGGGAAAATTCCCTTGAACGGGATTCGAAAACCCGGGTCGCCAGATCGCGAATACATTCACTGTAACACCAGGCTATCCGTCACCCTGTGTGGATTGTGTGGTCTAGTGGTAACGCACTTGCCTAAGACAGCGAAAAGTCCGGGTTGGAAGTGTGTGGTGGTTCGATCCCCTGTTTGAGCCAGAAACTGTCCCCTCCACCATCCATTAGACCGTGAGTGGTTGTCTGGGTGCTAGTCTTTCGGATGAGACGATAAACCGAGGTGTGCTACACATAATTATTTAGCGCACGTTCAAGAACCCATGGCAACAACGGAGTTGTTCCTGGCAAAAATTCTGTTTTAAAAAACCCCACTTTGACAGGGAAACAAAGTACAGTTCCAGACAGGAAAAGACAACATAAAAATGGGTGGCGCTGCTCTTGTGGCGACGCGCTCTCCCCTGGGAGATTGTGGTCAAATCTGTTGCAAAAGTTGATTGCTGAAGCACAGAAACTACGACATTTACAGCTAAACACCAGTTAGTTTGATGTTTTGTGTGACACATCTAAAGACACGTTTACATTCCGTAATCTCCAGCAATATTTATGACCCAACAAAAAGAAACATTGACAACTATGCTGTAATCTCCAGCAAGAATCAATCATCAACCATTACACCCAGTGGTGTGTAGGGCAGCAACAAAAGCGCTTCCACTCCTGCCTATCCTGGGCCAACCTAGTCACTGATCCCCAAGAGTGCTGCATGGCCTTCATCTCCCTCTCGGCTTTGGCCATCAGCATTCATACGAGTCTCACTGGACCCGGGAGGTCCTTCGCACGCAAAAATACTTATTGAAAATTTCACGTAGACTTTGGTTGGATGGTCTGATATAGCATTCTAGAATGTTCTTGCTATTATTTTAGTTGTTTTTTTTTAATTGGTTCATATTGTTGTTGTTTTTAATTGGTTCCTGTTGTTTATCCTTGACATTACTCTGTGTTCAGTTTGAAGCAGAGTTTACGCCAGAGTCGCATCAATTTATACAGAGCTCTTGTCTTTTCGTTACGTTAAATGCATCGTGTAATTTTTTTGGGGTATTTATTTGTATTTACAAAAGAAAGTCGCGTGTAACCCCCCCTTGTCAATAGGCCACATTGGGCAATGACAATAACTTGGTGAAAGCCTCTCTCTCTCTCTCTCTCTCTCTCTCTCTCTCCTCTCTCTCTCTCTCTCTCTCTCTCTGTATATCTCTCTGGGGGACGGGATGGCCTAGTGGTCAGAACATTGCGCTCGCAATCTGACGACCCGGGTTCGATTCCCGTTCAAGGGGATATTTTCCCCTGGAGTTCACATCAGTGCAGACTCCACTCTCCCCAAAAGTCCTTGGGATGAGACTATAAACTGAGGCCCCGTGTGCGAACGCACGCAGAACATCTTGCGCACACGTTAAATCCTGCTCCGCTTTTCGAAAGAGTAGGCCATTGTGTGCCGGTGGAAACAGATGACAAAATTTTACAAAACCGCATACACACGGGGACTAGGATGTTAAAAAAATAACATAAGTGCTTATTCCATTATCCTCGATATAAAAGAACAAATAAATAAATAAATAAATAAATATACACTGTCAAAGATCCGGTAAGTCATGTCAGCGTTTGGCGGGTTACGGAAACACGAACATACCCAGCATGCAATCCCCCGAAGTCGGAATATTGCTACCTTCATGGTGGGGGAAAAAAACCGGTCGCATACGCGAAATCTCACCATTGGTAAGCCTCGGAGTCGACGACAAGCGAGTGTGTAGCGAGCGAATTATTGCCAGAAAGACAGGTTCACAATACTTATCCTGACGTTGAATTAGATGATAAAAGATAGGTAAAGGTGTTCCCATTATAACCTATGTGGTCGTAGGGGAGCGAGGCTTCAGAGACCTCAGCTTCTCCAGGGGCCAGCATATTGAGGGCGGCGCCCATCTCCTCTCCCTCGCTGCTTTACCTTCCCTGACCCTAAAGAGGGCAAGGTACCCATTTACAGCTGGGTGAACTGGGGGACTGTACTGAAGCCAAGGCGCGAAAAACCTCGGAGCTCTAGCCGAGGAACGAAAAAAAAACAACCTGCCCCCCCCCCCCCCCCCCCCAACGTTCTGATGATGGGTAACACCTCACTGACATTGATATTTTATTAATTTATTTATTTACACCACTTAAAATCACCGCAGATTTCTCCTGCGCGAAATTCGGGCTGCTCTCCCCGGGGAGAGCGCGTCGCCACAAGAGCAGTGCCACCCATTTTTTTCTTCTTTTTCCTGTCTGCAACTGTATTTATTTTCCTCTCAAGAGTGGCTTTTTGTTCTACATAATTTTGCCAGGAACAACTCTCTTGTTGCCGTGGGTTCTTTTATGTACGCTAAATAATTATGTGCAACACACGGGACCTCGGTTTCTCGTCTCATCCGAAAGACTAGCACCCAGACCACCACTCACGGTCTAATGGATGGGTTGAGGCGGGGGAAGGGAGGGGGGGGGGAAGCTTCGGATCCAAACGGGGATTCGAACCACCGCACACTTCCGACCCGGACTTTTCGCTTTCTAGGCAGGCGCGTTACCTCTAGACCACCGATCTACCGCGTCACGATGACGTCATTCTCCACTTCTGACGTCATTACTTACGCGGCTTTCTCTGGTGGTAGTAGCTAGGGGCTCGGCCAAATTTGCAGACGACGGGTTCCACGATGTTTGAAGGGGGACGACCGTACACCTCAATGTTCAGGTAGCGATGGATGTCTTCGCCGTCAAAGTGGCTGTAGGTCCTGCATCCTGCATTACAGACAGACTCAGACAGACAGACAGACAGACAGGCACACAGACATAGCGCACGCACGCGCGCACACACGCAGACACACACACACACATAGCACACACACACACACACAAAGCACACAGATAGACAGACAAACACACACTCATACACACACAAAGGACATAGACAGACACACACAGACATACACACACATAACAAAACACACAGACACACACACACACACAGACAGACAGACAGACACACACACACACACATCAATTTGTAAGGGCAGGATGGAAAAAAGTTATGCAAACTTACTCTTTTACCATCAATAAAGATCCTTTTGACTTGACTTCACACACACACACGCACGCGCGCGCGCACACACACACATAAACGCTCTCTCTCTTCTCTCTCTCGCTCTCTCTCCTCTCTCACACACACACACACCACACACACACACACACACACACTCACACACACACACCACACACACACACACACACACACACACACACACACTCACACACACTTCACCTATCCTGTAGTCCGATGGACCGTGGTGGGCACCACTGAAGATTTTGCAACCAGCTTCCTCCACTCTCCACAATCCTCTGCTTTCTATATCAAATCGTTCTACTCAAGGCCAGTCAGTCCGCTCTCTGATGTTGTCTTCCCATCATTTTCTCTGTCTGCCTCTTCGTCTCCCTCCTTGTACTGTTCCCTGTAGGACAGTCTTGGCCAGTCTACATATTGGTGTGACGTGCCCGTACCACTTTAGTTTGCGTTTTTTCACTGAAGTCAGGAGCTCTTCCTATGGTCGGATGGCGTTTTTAATTCTGGTTTTCACTTCCTGATTAGTGATGTGATCTCTGTATGAGATACCAAGGAGTTTGCGAAAGCACCTCATCTCCATTGCCTGTATCCTTCTTTCAATGTCTGCTGTTATGGTCCACGTTTCACATGCATATAAAAAAAAATATGGACATGATCAGGGAACGCATCAGTCTGATCTTGAAGCTGATGGGATGTTCTTGTCGTTCCAGAGGACTTTCAGTTTGGTCATTGCAGCTGTGGTCTGGGCTGTCCTGGAGAGAATTTCAGGTTTTGATCCTTCATCCGATACTATAGCTTCCAGATGTTTGAAGCTGTGGACGGTCTCTTGTCGTCGATAATAATGTCAGTGCTGCTGCCATTGGCACTATTTGTCACCAGCTGGGTTTTCTCTGCACTGATCTGCATGCCACATGCTGAAGAGGCTTCATCAAGGTGATTGACCAGGCTGACCAGCTCTTGCTCTTCTCTAGCTAGGCCGTCAATGTCGGCAAAACGTAAGTTTGTAAATGTCCTTCCAACTTAAGTTAATATTCAAATTTTGTCCCCCCCCCCCCCCCTCACACACACACACACACACACACACACACACACACACACACAACACAACACACACACAGGGGACGGGATAGCTTAGTGGTCAGAGCACTCGCTTTCACCCAACTAAGATTAAGCAGCATCGAGCGTGGTTACCATTTAAATGGATGACCGTTTGCGCGCCTTGGCTTCATCACAGTCCCCCACTTCACCCAGCTGTAAATGGGTACCTAAGCCCTCTTTAGGGTCAGGGAAGGTAAAGCAGCGAGGGAGAGAGGAGATGGGCGCCACCGCCCTCAAATACGCTAGCCCCCTAAAGAAACTGAGGTCTCTGATGCCTCGCTCCCCTACGACCTTATAGGTTATGGGACTCCTTTACCTTTTACCTTACAGTTTTACATACATCTATAATTATGAATTCTTTGTCCCCCCCACTGACCCATTTTCTCCACCCCCCAGGGCACAGAGGCACCGAAGCGACTGGTGTCGTGGAGGTCCGGCGGTTCCCTCCTCCACTGCTCGTCCAGCCAGCACCAGCGGTTCGATCCCGGCTGCCCCCGCAGCTGGTACTGACTGGTGCTGGTGGCGTAGCGGTCCATGTAGAATCGCTTGTCGGGCACCCGGGCTTCTTCCTCGTGGTGGAACACGATGCCACTGCGCTGTGTGAGGGGGTTGGGGGTGGGGGGTTGGGGGGTGGGGGGGGGGGGGGGGGGGGGGGGGTAAGAACAGCCAGCAGAGATGTTCGTTTGGATGGTTGGTCAGTTAGTGGGTCGGTCGGTCGGTCGGTCAGTCAATCATGAGGTGGCCACTGCATGATCAATCAATCAATAAATGAGATGGTTACTGCATGGTCAATCAATCAGTCAATTAATCAATCATGAGATGGTCACTGCATGGTCAATCAATCAGTCAATTAATCAATCATGAGATGGTCACTGCATGGTCAATCAGTCAGTCAGTCAGTCAATTAATCAATCAAGAGGTGGCCACTGCATGATCAACCAATCATGAGATGGTCACTGCATGATCAATCAATCAATAAATGAGATGGTTACTGCATGGTCAATCAATCAGTCAATTAATCAATCAAGAGGTGGCCACTCTATGATCAACCAATCAATCAATCATGAGGTGGCCACTCTATGATCAACCAATCATGAGGTGGCCACTCTATGATCAACCAATCAATCAATCATGAGGTGGCCACTCTATGTTCAACCAATCAATCAATCATGAGGTGGCCACTCTATGATCAACCAATCAATCAATCATGAGGTGGCCACTCTATGATCAACCAATCAATCAATCATGAGGTGGCCACTCTATGATCAACCAATCAATCAATCAAGAGGTGGCCACTCTATGATCAACCAATCAATCAATTAATGAATTACTTCACCAATGTGCCACAAAGCCTATAACGTGGTAACCACAGAGGCTTCATCATGTTTTCTAACAACAGAGACCTTATCCAATAACAACAGAGACCTTATCCAACAATAGAGACCATATCCAACAACAGAGACCTTATTGAACATGTCGAACAACAGAGACCATATCCAACAACAGAGACCTTAACCATATCTAACAACAGAGACTTTATCCAACAGCAGAGACCTTAACCATATCTAACAACAGAGACTTTATCCAACAACAGAGACCTTAACCATATCTAACAACAGAGACTTTATCCAACAACAGAGACCTTAACTATATCTAACAACAAGAGACTTTAACCATATCTAACAACAGAGACCATATCTAACAACAGAGACCCTATCTAACAACAGAAACTTATCTAACGACAGAGACCTTACCCAACAACAGAGACCTTACCCAACAACAACAGAGACCTTATCCAACAACAACAGAGACCTTATCTAACAACAACAGACCTTATCTAACAACAACAGAGACCTTATCTAACAACAACAGAGACCTTATCTAACAACAACAGAGACCTTATCTAACAACAACAGAGACCTTATCCAACAACAGAGACCTTATCTAACAACAACAGAGACCTTATAGAACAACAGAGACCTTATCAGGTTGGGAGGGGGGTGGGAGATGAATAGTTTGATGGTTAGAGTGATGCGCATTGCGCTCGTGATCTGCTGACCCGGGTTCGAATCCCGTTCAAGGGGACATTTTCCCCTGGAGTTAACATCAGTGCAGACTCCACTCTCCCCAAAAGTCCTTCGGATGAGGCTATAAACCGAAGTCCCGTGTGCCAACGCACGCAGATCTGGCATACACGTTAAAACCTGTTCCGCTTTTATAAGAGTGGGCCATTGTGTGCCGGTGGGGAAGGATGACAATTTTTTTTTACAAATTGCATACACAGGGAAATTGGATGTAAAAAAATTTTAAAACGCACACGAGTGTTTAATATTCCGTCATCCTCGAAATAAAAGAAATAAAATAAATAAATACCCCCACACCCACCCACCTCCCCCAAAGGCAGTCTGACAAGTCAGTCAAGTCAATCACACGATAGTGTGACTAAAACATATTAAACCAGTCTTGTACACAGAACAACAACAACAACAACAACAAAACCCCTGATCATCACCTACACTGTGGCCGTTGCAGATTCTTAATCTGGTGCCTGTTCATGTGGGAATAAGGTAAAAAGGTAAAGGTGTCCCATAACCTATGTGGTCGTAGAGGAGTAAGGCGCCAGAGACCTCAACTTCTCCAGGGGCCAGCATATTGAGGGCGGCACCCATCTCCTCTCCCTCGCTGCTTTACCTTCCCTGACCCTAAAGAGGGCAGGTACCCATTTACAACTGGGTGAACTGGGGAACTGTACTGAAGCCAAGGCAGCTCAAACGGTCACCCATCCAAGTGGTAACCACGCTCAATGCTGCTTAACTTTAGCTGGGGGAAGGCGAGTGCTCTGACCACTGAGCTATCCTGTCCCCATGTGGAAATAGTGTAACAAAAACCTCTTAGACAAGTCTTACGCAAAACAACAACAACAACAACAAAACCTGACCACTCACACTGTGCCCTTGCATAATCATCTTGAATCTGATGCTCAGTCATGAGGGAATAGTGTGACAAAACCCTTTTAACCCAGTCTTACATTAAACAATCAGAGTCATCAAACAGCTGTACAGCGAGGCCACCAGTGCAGTGTACTACAACAACAACATTGGAGAATGGTTTCGAACAACAGTTGGAGTAAGGCAGGGCTGTCTACTCTCACCCACCCTTTTCAACATCTTCCTTGAGAGAATCATGGCTGATGCACTGGAACATCATGAAGGATCAGTCAGCATTGGTGGCAGAACGATCACAAACCTCCGCTTCGCAGATGACATTGATGGAATAGCAGGATCAGAAAAAGAGCTTGCCAGCCTAACAGAACATTTGAATAAGGCCTCAAAAACATACGGCATGGAAATCAGTGCAGAGAAGACCAAACTGATGACTAATAACACCAACGACATTAGCACTGATATCAGGGTTAATGACCAGAAGCTGGAAACAGTTCAAAGCTTCAAGTACCTGGGAGCCATTGTATCAGACCAGGATCCAAGCCAGAAGTAGTATGCAGGACTGCACAGACAATAACAGCACTGTCAAAACTAAAACACCATCTGGAGAGATAAAAATATCTCACTTATCTCCAAGATCAGACTAATGCGCTCCCTTGTCATATCCATATTTCTGTATGCCTGTGAATCATGGACCCTGACTGCAGATTTGGAGAGAAGAGTACAGGCGGTGGAGATGAGATGCTTTCGGAGACTCCTTGGCATCTCCTACAAAGACCACATAAGCAACGAAAGCGTGCATAACAGAATCCAGCAAATAATTGGACCCTATGAGAACCTTCTAACGATCGTGAAAAAGCGTAAACTTAAATGGTATGGGCATGTCACAAGATCCAAAGGACTTGCAAAGACAATTTTACAAGGCACTGTTCAAGGAGGAAGAAGAAGAGGCAGACCAAGGAAGATAACATCAGCGAGTGGACAGGCCTAGAACTCAACAAAACCCTGAGAAAGGCAGAACAGAGAGAGGAATGGAGGGAACTGGTTGTTGAGTCTTTGAGGGTGCCCCCACAGTCGTCGGACTACGGAACAGATAGATAGATAGACATTAAACAACAACAACAGCCACAACAAAAATCGACCATTTACTCACGCCCCGCCGTTGCAGATGTTCAATCTGATGCTCGTTCATGCGGAATACGGGTCATTGGGGGTGCAGGGCCGCTTTCGGATCATGTCCCACTTGGGAGGTTCCGGTTCTGGCTTGGGCTTTCCCGTCCAGTCCCTTACCGCCGTTTGCCACCGGTCCAAAGTCAGGTTGGTGGCGCCGGTCGGTTGGCGAAGGATTCCGCGAACCTGGGTCTGAAGTTAGGATGCGTAGTGCGAATACGAAATCTTAGATATCTCAAAAGGGCGAGACATTCAATGTGGGTTACAAGCAAGCATGCATGGAGGATCGGTGGTCTAGAGGTAACGCGCCTGTCTAGAAAGCGAAAAGTCCGGGTCGGAAGTGTGCGGTGGTTCGAATCCCGTTTGGGCCCGAAACTTTTCCCCCATCCATTAGACCAAGAGTGGTGGTCTGGGCGCTAGTCTTTCGGATGAGACAATAAACCGAGGTCCCGTATGTTACACACAATTTGCAACGCACGTAAAAGAACACACGGCAACAAGAGTTGTCCCTGGCAAAATTGTTATAAAAAAGCCATTCTGATAGGGAAACAAATACAGTTGCAGACCAAACAACAACAAAAATGGTGGCGCTGCTCTTGTGGCTCGTGCTCTCCCAGGGGAGAGCAGCCCGAATTTCACGCAGAGAAATCTCGTGACTTAAAGTGGTATAAAAAAAATTTTAATAAATAAATAAGCCTAGCTAAAAACAATATTCAACAAGTAAACATAAAATAGCGGAAATCAGCATCACAGACCCAGGCAACTATTTCCCCCACTTAAACATTTTTTTCGTCCATATATGGACACATGCATAAAAAACAACAACACGTAATCATGGGCGCATGCACGCGTGCACACACACATACATACACACACACGCCACCACACACACACACCACACACACACACACACACCACACACACACACACACACACACACACACACACACACACACCGCACACACACACACAGAGAACAGATGACAGAATTTACAAAACCGCATACACACGGGGAGTGGATGTACAAAAGCACATAAGTGCTTATTCCATTATCCTCGATATAAAACAACAAACTAAAAAAAAAACTAAACTAAACTAAACACACACACACACACACACACACACACACACACACACGTGCGCGCGCACACACACCACACTCCACACTCCACAAACACACCTATGCGTAAGGACATACGCACACACATGAGTTATCATGACATTTTGTATAATAAAATGTAATATCTATTACATTAAAATATATATTAAAAATCTGGCAAATAAATGAGTTTGAAAAAATGTCAATGAAAAGAAAAGTTTAAAAAGAGTGGAAGGGGGATGGTCTAAACCTGATACAATCTCTCTCTCTCTCTCTCTCTCTCTCTCCATCCCTCTCTCCTCCTCTCTCTCTCCATCTCTCTCTCTCTCTCTCCTCTCTCTCTCTCTTTCTCTCAGGGTATGGGTATTGGGTTATTTTATTATCATATAATGTATCCTTAAGGGCGAAGACTGGACTAAAAAAGCACATGGGTGCTTATTCGTTATCCTCGAAATAAAAGAATGTCATATTCTCTCTCTCTCTCTCTCTCTCTCTCTCTCTCTCTCTCTCTCTCTCTCTCTCTCTCTCTCGCACAGTATAGGGTTAGGTCAAGTCAAGTCGAAAAAACTTTAATCATCCCATGAAGGGCAATTACAACACTGACAGGCACATTGAAACGTATCATTATCTAGAAAGACACAAGAAAGCTACATTTCACACTGGTTTAAACATTCCCAGATAACTTCAAATAAAAATGTTACACGCACGCACGCACACATGCACGCGCGCGCCACACACACACACAACTTATACACACACACACACGCACGCACGCACGCACGCACGCACGCACGCACGCACGCACACACACACACACACACACACACACACACACACACACACACACACAACACACACACACACACACACACGATTTCAGTGACAGAAAACCTTGAACACTTACCTTATAAGGATCATGTTTCGATGGTTCATTTTCTGGAGGTTGGGGAGGCTTGGTAGCTGTGTCAATGGGTGGAAGAACTGATGCTGATGTCATCTTGTACCTTGAGGCCTTTATTATGAGGCTTGTAGCTCACTGGAAAGTGACCAACATTACTTCATACAGATTTTGTTTTTGTCATAAAGTTATAAGGGGTGGGTGTGGGTGTGGGGGTAGGGGTGGGGTAGATAAGTATGTGGGTGTGGTGGATGTGTGTGTGAGAGAGAGAGAGAGCGAGCGAGTGAGCGAGAGAGAGTGGGTGTGTGTGTGTGCGAGTGTGGTGTGTGTGTGTGTGTGATTGTGAGAGAGAGTGAGAGAGAGAGGTGTGTGTGTGTATGTGTGTGTGTGTAATAATTATATGTGTGTGAGAAGTGAGAGAGAGAGAGAGAGAGGGGAGGGGAGGGGAGAGAGAGAGAGAGAGGGAGAGAGAGTGAGAGAGAGAGAGAGAGAGTGTGTGTGTGTGTGTGTGTGTGTGTGTGTGTGTGTGTGTGTGTGTGTTGTGTGCATAAAATAAAATTTGATATATGTTCATCTTATTTATGTGCGATTGCATATGCGTGTAAATGATTTGAGAGTAAGTGCTTCGTTTTGTTGCTGTACAAGATTCAGCGCTATATAAATTCAATACACCTTCTTCTTTTTCTTACCATTCTTATTATCATGATCTTCATTGGTAGTTGTAGTAGTAGTAGTATCATTATTATTATTATGTAGATTTCTCT
>CM054163.1:37021553-37036553 GCA_028751875.1 Rapana venosa
TCGGTTTCGAATCTTTGTGTACACAGTTTGGTTTCAAATCATTGTGTACGCAATTTGGTTTCAAATCATAACATATAATGGATGATATATGAAGCAATTACATAATCACTCACATCGTTAGATATAAGCACACAATCTGACACTCGAATGGTTACATGTACATCAACTGGAACATTTATTACATTTATGTACTAAGAATTCACCAGGCTGCGAATGTCCATTACCAAACACACTCATACACAACACCACACACCAACACAACAACACAACACGCGCACGCACGCACGCACGCACGCGCACACACACGCACGCACGCACACCACAACACGCGCGCACACAACACACACACACACAACACAACACAGACGGTACTATCCCAAAATACTATCCTCAAAGTAACATATTCTTGCGACTAACTCTCTCTCTCTCTACTCTTCACTCTCTTCTCTCTCCTCTCTCTCTCTCTCTCTCCATAGGTTCTGAAAAAGCCGTGGTACGCTGAAGGCCCTCCCTCCAGGGGTCCGAAGAGTTTGTCCCTCATCGGTCGTTAGGTCAGTAGGCCAGATATCGGCCAGTCCTCAGGTTTTGGTGTGTTGGACAGACAGGTCTGGAGGAGGAAGTGTTCTTCACTGTCATGGGAGAAGTGCCACAGGGGCACAGACGCCTCAGAATCACCAATGTGGAACTTGGTGACCATGGGATGTCTGAGAGTCTACAGTGTCCAGTCCTATTGTTTGCGTTGTTTGAAATCAGTATTTTGATGCACACACATTTTTTAAATACCAGCATACATATGTTTACTTAACACCCCCCCCCCCTTTCCTTCCTTATCACCTCCTACACCCCTCCTTCCTTGTCTAAGAATTATCACTTTAAGAAAACAGACATAAAATCGAACGCGCGCGCGCGCGCGCACACCACAACAAAACACACAACACACACACACACACACCACACACACACACACACACACAGAGCACTATCCCAAAATATGCCATCCTCAAAATAACACAATCTTGCCAACTAACTATAACTATAAATATACTACACAACACACACAACACACACCACACCACACACACACGTCTAATATCACTATTTAGTGGGAGGACGTTAAACTGAAGAACTAACACACACACACACACACACACACACACACACACACACACACACACACACACACACTGAGGTTTAAAAACAACAACAACCAACAACCCAATAACTCATGATTACCTTTCATTCATTTTTCGCCCTGCTGTTATTTTCTCCATTGTTGTTCCTTGAAAACGGAACCAGACCACTGCCGAGATATCATGTACTCCCATGTAACATGTGTTCCCTTAGCTTCCATTACCAAAATTTATTGTGATATATTATGTAAACACACACACACACACACACACACACACACACAGCAAAGGTCGAACGGGTTTTAATGTATGCCCAAGTCGTTCTGCGTGCGTTTTGCACACACGATTATTGTCTCTTCTGAGTGGGGGGGGGGAGGGGGGGGGGGGAGGGGGAGAGTGGGGGGAGAGGGGGAGTAGAGTCGGTACTGATGTTAAGGGGGGGACGGGACATCCTGGTGGTTAGAGTGATGTATTCGTGACCTGCTGATCCGGGTTCCAATCTCGTTCAAGAGGACTTTTCCTCTGGAGTTAACATCAGCGCCGACTCTACTCCCTCCAAAAAGTCCTTCGGATGAGACTATAAACCGACGGCCCGTGTCTCTCTCACACGCACGCAGAACATCTTGGGCACACGTTAAAACTCGTTCCGCTTTTCGAAAGAGTAGGCCATTGTGGGAAGGGATGATAAAATTTATAAAACTGCATACACACCGGGACAGGATGTAATTGCTTATTCCATTGCCATCAAAATAAAAGAATAAATAAAAAATAAAACACACACTCTCTCTCTTACACACACACTCACTCTCTCTCTTCTCCACACACACACACACACATACCACACACACACAAATCTCTCTCTCTCTTTACACACTCTCTCTCTTACACACACTCTCTCTCTCACACACACACATGCACGCACGCACACGCGCGCGCGCACACACACACACACACAAACACACACACTCTCATACACACTCTACCTCTTCTCTCTCCCTCTCTCTCACACACACACACATTCTCTCTCTCCTCTCTCTCTCTCTCTCTCTCTCTCTCGCTCACTCTCTCTCTCCTCTCTCTCTCTCTCTCTCACACACACACACATCCATCTCATCTCTCTCTCTCTCTCTCTCTCTCTCTCTCTCCTCACCTCCTCTCTCACTCTCTCTCTCTTTCTCTCTCATTTCTCATCCCTCCCTCCAACCCCTCCCCCCCCCCCCCCACACACACACACTCACCTACCCCCACACACTCACCCCATGATAATAATAATAATAATAATAATAATAACTAAAAAACATAGAATTTATAAAGCGATATATCTTGCAACAATAACAAACAACAAATCAAAGCACTTCACCCCTTACTTCCTCCCCCCCCCCCCCTCCCACACACACACACACTGACCACCACAACAAACTTCTCCACCAACCCTCCTCACAGAGTTCCTTCCCCCCCCCCCCCCCCCCCCCCCCAAGCAGTCCACTAGGGGTCATACAGCAGCAAGGTCACCGAAGCCAGGACACCGGAAACGGAAGCCACCAGCAGAGGAGCCCCGTCATTTCCGGTCAGGGAGATGAGAGGCCCACTGAGGGGGAAGACGGTGCAGTAGTTCAAGGACACCATGCAGGCCATAACGGCCATGGCCCTGCCCACGCACGGTCCCTCTTTGTTCAACTTCTGCACCTCGGTACTGGCGATGATGAAGGGCACAGAGAAGAGAGCGAGCGTTGGAACCCGAACAGCGCACAACACAGGTAGAAGGCCGCCACGTCCTGAACAGGAACCAGGGACAGGATGGCGCAGACATCAGGGTGTGGGAGAGGATGAAGTCCACTTTGAGACCCCAGAAGGCGAGGAGTCGGTTGTGGACCAGCCCCAGGCCCATGTAGCAGCTGAAGAAGATGAGGAGGCCTTGAGCGCCCGTGCTCATGGCGTCTTCGTACAACTGAAGCTCCGGACTGCCCTGAGGTGTGGAGGAGTCTCCGCCCATGACGGCCTTGCCCAGAAAGTGAGGCACGCACATGTTGTAGGAGAAGTTGACCGTGGCGCCTAAGTAGCACGTGATGCAAGCGATGAGGAAGTTGAGCTTAGGCTTGTTGGGATTTTCGTTCTGGTTTTTTTTGGGGTTGTGAACATCTGTTTTCAAGTTCCCAACTCCCTCTTTTCTTCTCATGGGGAGATTGAGGGTGGTGGTGGTGGTGGTGGATGCTGGCGGAGTTTGCTGCTGGCACGGTTTCTTTCAGGTGCTGGCTTGTTCTGCTGTGTACACGAACACACTGGGAGTTCTCCTCCTCTTCCTCCGACTGTCCTCACACCAGATGCTCTCTAAGGACGTGCTCTGGCTGTGGGTGCTGTAGCCCTGATCCTCCACCTCCTCCAGGCCAGGCTTGTCTCTAGGCTGGAAAGAGCTGTAGACTCCCTCCTCCTGTGTGCGGGAATGGTTCTCCACGTTCTCTGCTGCCTCCTCCACGAACAACAGCCGCGCGGTCAGCACAGTGGAGACGACCGAAATCACCAGACCGACACTGCAGGCCATCAGCTGCGCCGTGGTTTGCGAGGCCAGCATGTCCGTGAGGTCGAAGACCCCGACAGGTCCAGGGTGCCCAGAAACGAGCTCAAACAGCCCCCGGCAGCCGCCATCACCAGACACAGCACCAGGATGGAGTGGTGATCCTGGGGAGGAGTGTGGACCAGGATGCAGGAACGGCTGGCGCCGATGTTGAGGTCATACCCCAGAGCCATCAGGGAAAAGCCCACCAATCCCATAATCCCTGTAGCGGGTAAGGAAAGCAAGCCCAGTTCCTCTTCAGACTCTGTCACACTGGGATCTCCACCGTTCCTGTACAAAGTGGTGTTAGGAAAGGGATATGACGAAAAGATGTCGGGTAAGTCTTGCAGATCCTCGGTTATGTTGGTGGCAGAGGCTGTGACCGCGTTACCCTCACAACAAGACAGCAGAAAGTTGGCGCCGATCAGCACAACCACGCCCGACAGAACGATCAACGAGTTGGCCACCACCGCCGCCACCTTTTTCTGGCAGTGGTTGTCCCCCTTGTCCGCGAAGTGGCCTTGCAGGTTCATCAAGGTCATGGACACGGGGCCGGTCACCACTGAGGCCAAGGACGCCAAGGTCACCGGAACGCCCAGAATCTGAAGCAAGGGCAGGACGTAGAGCTGTTCGAAAGCCACGCACAAGTCACCACCCGCCATGACAGCGCACAACAGCAACTTCCGGTACAGTGGGGGAGAGTTGTCGTTGCTGGCAGAGTCTATCAACTGGTACCTGTGAGATTTTCCCGACATGTGCCATTTTCCCGACATTTTGGCTTTGTGAGATTTTCCCGACATTTTTGGCTTTGTGGGATGTTTTGTTGTTGTTGTTGTTTGGTGGCTTGGTGGGATTTTGTGGGTGGTGTTGGTTTCGGGCGTCTCGTAGCGTGTGTGGTCCTGTGTATGAGACTATAGAGAGCAAGCCAGAGAGAAGAGGCAGAGGCAGCGAGCGAGCTTGCTTTCTTCCCCGCTGGGCAAGAGACATAACATAACGGCTGGTGATGTGGGGGTTTGGGTTGGGACACAGATAAAGGCTCTCTATCCACCCACACCTGTCTGCGTGACTGACAGTTTGTGCAGTGCAGTGCAGTGCTTAGAGAGAGGCCAGATGTCGAGGGAGTCAGACAGAACGTGATACGAGATATGTGTGTGGGGTGGGGTGGGGGGGGGGGGGGGGGAGGGGGGAGTGGGGGATGGGGGGGTGGGTTGGTGGGGGGGGGGTGGGGGTTAGGGGGGTGTGGGGGGGGTGGGGGATGGGGGGGTTGGTGGGGGTGGGGGGGGAGGGGAGGGGAGGTTTGTGTTGTTGTTTGTGTGGGTGGGGAGTGTGTGTGTGTTGTGTGTGTGCTGGTGTGTGTGGTGTGTGTATTGTGTGTGAGGGTTGTATGTGTGTGTGTGGGTAAGGGGGGAAGGAGGGGTTGTGTAGTGTGTGGGTGGGGGTGGGGGGGAAGGGGGGTTGTGTATATGTGTGTGTGTGTGTGTGTTGTTGTGTGTATGTGTGGTGTGGGTGAGGGGGGAGGGGGGGTTGTGTAGTGTGTGTGTGTGTGGGGGGGGGGGGGGTTGTGTTGTGTGTGTGTTGTATGTGTGTGTGTGTGAGTGGGGGGGGGGAAGGGGGGTTGTGTAGTGTGTGTTTGTGTGAGTGTGTGGAGGGATATGTTGTGGTGTTGTGTGTGTGTGGGGGGGGGGGGGGGGGGGGTTGGGTGGGTTGTGTGGGGGGGGGGGGGGGGGGGGGGGGGGCGGTGTGTGTTTGTGTATGTGTGTGTGTTGTGGTGTGTTGTGGTGGTGTGGTGGTGGTGTGTGTGTGTGTGTGGGGGGAGGATTGTGTTGTGGTATGTGTGTGTGTATGTATGTGTGTGTGTATTCCTTTCCTCACATCAAAGTGGGCAGACTTATGCAATCATCACTCAACAAACAACCACCCCCCACCCCCACCCCCACCCCTTAAGTGAAACAGCTGAAGTCTCCAATAACTTTTCAATCTAGCCCACTCACCTACAGCTAAGTGAGAGCAGCATCCACCCCACCCCACCCCCTGTTATTAAAAAAAAAAACCCAAAAACAAGGAAAAATGTGCCCAGCCCCCTTTTTTTTTTCTCTTTTTGTTGTACTTTTCTTTCAATTTTCTTTTTTTTTAAACTTTTTTATTCAGTTTTTTTTTCTTACATTGCACAGATGTAAGGATACAAAACATGTCAACATATTTAGAAAGGAGAGGAGAGGAGGGGGAGAGAGAGAGAGAGAGTAGAGAGAGAGAGAGAGAGAAAGAGAGAGAGGAGAGAGATGAGAGAGAAAGAGGGAGAGAGGAGAGAGAGAGAGAGAGGGGGAGAGAGAGAGAGAGAGAAGAGAGAGAGACTGTCAGGTAAGCAGAAAGAGACTCAGAGAGAAAGAGGGACAGCCTGACAGCAGACAGACAGACCGAGTGGTCCCAAATGGGCACAAAGCTCAAAACAGGCATGACATGTATCGGTTGCTATACATTCTGTGCACTAAAACAGAGCAATCAGGTTTGTCTGTGTTTGTACACATTTCGTACTAGTGTCATTTTTTTTTCAACAGAAGGCCTCCACTGGAAGGACCGTAGACAACATTGATATTCACAAATGCTGACTGTTTTGACTACTGTTATCAAACAGAGGTTGATATGGAATCCATCTAATAATGAACTTGTTATGTGTAAAGTTCTTTCAGTTTTCTGTTGTGCTTTTAAATCAGGTCTTGCCTTAGCGGTGAAAATGAGCATAGGGCGATCCCGCTGTTTCACGATCCAAAACTGCACTGTCATCAACTGAGGAAAAGGTGAAGGTGTCCCATAACCTATGTGGTCGTAGGGGAGCGAGGCGTCAGAGACCTCAACTTCTCTAGGGGCCAGCATATTGAGGGCAGCGCCCATCTCCTCTCCCTCGCTGCTTTACCTTCCCTGACCCTAAAGAGGGCAGGTACCCATTGACAGCTGGGTGAAATGAGGGGACTGTACTGAAGTCAAGGCGCGCAAACGGTCACCCATCCAATTGGCAAGCTTGTTACATCTCTTATTGTCTCACGTTTGGACTTCCGCAATTCTCTTTTGGCTGGTCTACCAGCAACATCTATCCACTCCCTTCAACGTATACAAAACTCTGCAGCTCGACTAATCCTAAGAAAGAAAAAATCTGAACACATCACTCCTCTCTTGCGATCTCTTCATTGGCTCCCTGTCTCACAAAGAGTGAAGTACAAGATATGTACCCTCTGTTTCAAATGTCTCCACAAATCTGCACCCTCTTATCTCTGCAACTGTCTTCACCTGTACACTCTATCCTGTTCCCTTCGTTCAGCTGGGATACTCTGTGCTTCCGAACATTGAGATTCAAACAAACGGCTGTTGGCCCTCGCTCTTTCTCTGTCTGTGGTCCATCCATCTGGAATGACCTTCCTCTGTCCCTTCGCCAAAAGCCTACATTCGATACTTTCAAATCCAGCCTCAAAACACATGTATCTTCTTACTAAAACCTTCCCTCTCATTATCTAGACTATCCATACTCTTCAGCGGCCACCCCCATCTCCATCACTGTGTATAGGCATGCTGTGCGTGCGTGTGTGTGTATGCGCGCGTGCGTGCGTGTGTGTGTGTGTGTGTGTGTGCGCGCGCGGGCGCGTGCGGGCGTGTAATATTAATATATTTTCATTTTATTCATGAATGATTGCATAAGTGTAAATGATTTGAACCTAAGCGCTTTGATTTGTTCCCTTGCAAGATTCAGCGCTAAATAAATTCCATACATCATCATCATCATCATCATTATATTATTATTATTATTATTATTATTATCTTCTTCTTCTTCTTCTTACCTCCAAACTCTCTTCAGTCTTCCTCTGGTTTCTTTCCTGGCCCCAAGTTGAGCCTGTTTTTGTGCTGTTATGACTTCGTGGAGTCTTTGTCACTAAGGAAAGCCCCTGTGAAGTATGTCAGAGAAATTGCCATGCCTTCAAGAATTTCTCCGAGCCTACTGCACACACACACACACACACACACACACACACACACACACACACACACACACACACACACACACACACACACACAAACACACACACACACACACACACACACACACACACACACACACAGGGGTCAGGATAGCCTAGTGGTTAGAACATTGCGCTCGCAATCTGACGACCCGGGTTCGATTCCCGTTCAAGGGGGATATTTTCCCCTAGAGTTAACATCAGTGCAGACTCCACTCTCCTCCAAAAGTCCTTCGGATGAGACTATAAACCGAGGCCCCGTGTGCGAACGCATGCAGAAGACCTTGCCCACAGAAATGAGAATAAATCAGAGGTTCATAGGAGAGTCGTGGGGGGTGGGTTGGGGGAGGGTTGGGGGGGAGGGTGTTGTGGTGGTTACCCTCTCCATCCTCATCCCCCACCCCCCTCCCCTGTGAATGAAATTGAAAGTGCACATGTGGGTGAGAAGAGACAGGCTGTTGTGGTGTGTGTGTGTGTGTGTGTGTGTGTGTGTGTGTGTGTGTGTGTGTGTGTGGTTGTGTGAGTATGTGTGGTGCGGGTGTGTGAGTGTGTGCGCGGCGGTGTGTGAGTGTGTGCGGGTGTGTGTGTGGTGTGTTGTGTTGGTGGTTGTGTGTGTTTGTTTTGATTTATTTTGTGTGAGTGTGTGTGTGTGAGTGTGTGAGTGTGTGGTGCGTGTGTGTGTGTGTGTGTGTGTGTGTGTGTATGTTGTGTGTGTGTGTGTGTGTGCGTGTGTGCGCGCGCGCGCGCGTGTGTGTGTGATATGAGTTTGCACTTAATAATAATTTAGATGTCAGTCCATGTACTGCTTCAGAAAAAATAAATTTTAAGCTAAAAATGTTAAATTAGAGTGAAGGAACATCTGCCGACAGATAATGGCTTGTTCACAGAAGACTGACAATACCCCCCCCCCCCCCCACACACACACACACACACGCGCGCGCGCGCGCGCGCCACACACACACACACACACACACACACACACACACACACCCCACACCACACACCTAGATAGATGGCTTGATGAAAAAAAGCAAATGCGTTGCTTATTCAATGTACCATCTGCAAATAAAAATTGGACTTGACTTCACTTGACTTGACTCACAGATGTATTCGTGATCTGCTGACCCGGGTTCGAATCTCGTTCAAGAGGATTTTTCCTCTGGAGTTAACATCAGTGCTGACTCCACTCTCCCCGAAAGTCCTTCGGATGAGACTATAAACCGAGGCCCCGTATGCGAACGCACGCAGAACATCTTGCGCACACGTTAAAACCCGTTCCGCTTTTCGTAAGAGTAGGTCATTGTGTGCCGGTGGGAACGGATGACAAAATGGAAAAAAATGCATACACACAGGGACTGGATGAGAAAAAAAACAATGAATGCTTATTCCATTATTCTCGAAATAAAAGAATAAATAAATAAAATTACACACACACTCAAAGTGATCATATCCATGACACAATCATAAACTTGGGCCCAGGCCAAAAGCTGTGTCAGTTATTGATGTCAGCTAATTGCTAAGGCCTGCACTAAAATGTTGTTATGTTGTAAAATGTTGTGTTTGAGATTGCCTTCAGCCATGACAAGCTCTTAACACAACAACCCGCACTCTCCTTTACAGGAGTAAAAAAAATCCTCTGAAGTCGGAGTATGGCTGCCTGTATGACGAGGTACTTAAAAATGGCCAGATCATACAACACAAACTTCTCACTCTGTGCAATTTCAATCTCACAGTGATTCCCAGGTGGGATGAGTGAGTGAGTCAGAGTGCTCATTCTGGGTGACCCCCAGAGGGTTAAGCTGAGGAACACACAACAACAACAGCAACAACAACAACAATAATCAGAGACTGTGATTCGACTGTTTGCGAGCCTGAGGTCGACCCACCACCCAGACTATACGCTTTGTATTATGATATATAAACAAAGTATTATTACTCTTCTCAAGTTCTTGATGCCAGGTCTATGAAATCTCTCTTTTCCCTCACATCCACTCTTCATGGATCTGCGAAGGCTAGCCCTCTGCCTTCTATCCACCACCACTCTGAACTTCCTTCTATATTTTCGGCATTCTTTTCTGACAAAGTCCGCAACATTCGCTCTAGTTTGGATTCAGCCAGCAATTTCTGAGCCCCAATTTTCTGGCGCTCCTCTCCTTTTCTTTCATCTGACAAGCGAGAAAGAAATCGCGACAATTCTGAAAGAAATGACAATAAAATCATGTGATCTTGATCCTATACCTGCTTCTCTTTTTACTCAGTGCCTTCCACAGCTTATACCCACTACCACAAAAATAGTAAACTCATCACTTCTTTCAGGAATTTTTCCAACAGCTCTCAAAACTGCAATAGTTACACCTCTACTCAAGAAGCACGACCTCGATCCTAACACTCTGAAGAATTATAGACCTGTATCCAACCTACCGTTCATCTCTAAAGTCCTTGAAAAAGTTGTTCTGAAACAACTCAACAGCCATCTTCATTCAAACAGTCTCCTCCCCCCTTTTCAATCTGCCTATCGTGCCAACCACAGCACCAAAACCACCCTTGTCCACACCTTAAACACGCTTCTACATGCGTCTGACTCAGGAAAAATCTCCCTTCTCACTCTTCTCGACTTATCTGCAGCCTTCGACACTATAGACCACTCAATTCTTCTCTCCCGTCTCCAAAAGACTTTTGGTATTAAAGGCACAGCCCTCACCTGGTTCAGTTCATACCTTACAGACCGATTCCACACAGTTGCAGTAAACAAGATTCAATTAACACCTGCCAAACTGGAATGTGGAGTCCCACAGGGATCAGTTCTTGGCCCTGTTCTTTTCACACTCTACACTGCTCCTCTTTCACACATATTAAATCGTCATCAAATCAATCATCATTTCTATGCAGACGACTCTCAAATTCTTAGCAGTGATACTCCTGAAAATCTGCCTTCTCTCTTGATTAATATGTCCTACTGCCTTCAAGATATCCAAAACTGGATGATACAGAACAAGTTACAGCTAAATGCAGATAAAACCGAAGCCATGCTTTGTAGGGACCAAACACAAACTCTCTTCCGTCACAACAGCTTCAATAGAATTTGGCAATACGTCCGTCCCTCTATCTACTGCTGTGAAATATCTAGTGGTCATTATAGACAACACACTCTCCATGCAAAAATTAATCACCCAAACCTGCCAGTCGTGCTACTATCAAATACGGCGCATCAGTGCAGTTCGAAAGTACCTGTCCACTGATGCAACATCCAAACTAGTCATGTCTCTCATTCTCTCAGGTCTGGACTATTGCAATTCTCTTCTGGCTAGTCTGCCAGCATCATCTATCCATTCCCTTCAACGTATACAAAACTCTGCAGCTCGCCTAGTCCTCAGAAAGAAAAAATCTGAGCACATTACTCCTCTCTTGCGATCTCTCCACTGGTTGCCTGTGCCAAAGAGAGTAAACTATAAGATCAGTACCCTCTGTTACAAATGCCTCCACAAAACAGCACCTTCCTACCTCTGTGAATGTCTTCACCTGTATACTCCTTCTCGTTCCCTCCGCTCTGCTGCAGATAATAATAATAATAATAATAATAATAATAATAATAATAATGTATGGAATTTATATAGCGCTGAATCTTGTAAAGCAACAAATCAAAGCGCTCAGATTTTATTTCATACCACTTTAAGTCACGGCAGATTTCTCTCCGTGAAAATTCGGGCTGCTCTCCCCGGGGAGAGCGGGAGAACGCGTCGCCACTTAGCGCTGCGCCACCCTTTCACCCTTTTTTTTTTTTTTTTTTCTGCAGCTGTATTTGTTTCCCTATCAGAGTGGCTTTTTTCTAAGAATTTTGCCAGGGACAACTCTCTTGTTGCCGTGGGTTTTTTTACGTGCGCTAAATAATTACGTGTAACACACGGGACCTCGTGCTTAAGAATACCTAGATTCAACCAGTCCACCGTTGGCCGTAGCTCTTTCTCTGTTACTGGTCCATCGATCTGGAATGATCTCCCTCTCTCCCTTCGTCAAAAGCCTTCTTATGACGCTTTTAAATCCGGCCTCAAGACACATTTATTTCAAAGCTAAGATTCTCCCCTCTTGTTCCATCCCATTTTGTCCTGCCCTCAACAGCCAAAACCCCATCACCCTGCCGAGTGTACAACCTTTAAGTGTGTGTGTGTGTGTGTGTGCGTGCGTGCGTGTGTGTGCGTGCGAGCTTGTGTGTATACATTTGAATTTGTAAGGCTGCATGTGAATGAGTAAGATGAATGAACGCGCTTTGATTTGTTTTTTTGCAAGATATAGCGCTATATAAATTCCATTTCTTCTTCTTCTTCTTATATTAATATATCCTGGTGTCAACCGGGCCAGAGAGATACAGACACCTGCAGTGTTGGTCAGGTAATTTGAGCAACACTCTCAAACTCGCATCTGTAGATTGGATGAAGCTCGACTGTGTGGTCCCAGTCTTCCCACTGAGCCCACAGCACACTCACTCTGGGTAGGAGCCGGCCGGAGTCTGAAAAAAAATCCCTATGACTCTTATGGGAATCGAACCCGCGGCCTTCCAGTCCGTAACCCAAGGCGCTAACCACTGCGCCATGGTAGCTGGCCACGCAGAACATCTCGCGCACACGATAAAACCTGTTCTGCCTTTCAGAAAAGTAGGCCATGTGTGCTGGTGGGAACAGACGACAAAATTTACGAAACTGCCTGCACACTGGACATGGATGTAGAAGGTATCTTCGGGGAGAACGTTTGTATATAATAATAATAATAATAATAACGTATGGAATTTATATAGCGCTGAATCTTGTAAAGCAACAAATCAAATAATCATATGGCCTTTTTTTCCCCCCACAGAGATAACATACACATTATGCATTTTTATTTATTTTATTTCATTGACTTTATTCTTTCATTTCGAAGATAATGGAATAAACACATGTGCTTTTTAAAAAAAAATTTACATCCACTCCCTGTTGTGTATGCAGTTTTCTCAATTTTGTCATCCGTTCCCACCGGCACACAATGGCCTACTCTTCCGGAACGGATTTTTAACGTGCGCGCAAGATGTTCTGCGTGCGTTCGCACACAGGGTCTCGGTTTATAGTCTCACCCGAAGGACTTTTGGGGAAGAGTGGATTCGGCATTGATGTTAACTCCAGAAGGAAAAAAAAATCCTCTCGAACGAGATTCGAACCCGGGTCAGCGGAGATCACGAATACATCGCTGTAACCACCAGGCTGTCCCTGCGTCCCCCCCCCCCCCCCCCCCCCACCCCAAATGCATGACATACGAACTGTCTGTGTGAGAGTGCATGCATTCAGCTGTCACGTGGGTGGCAGTCAAGATTGATTTACTTTGTTTGACAGCAAGGTGCCAAATGCAATTTAGCTGAATTTTTTTTTTGTTAAAAAAAAATTTTTGGGTTTAAAATGTTTTTGTTTTTGTTTTTATTAACCGCATTCTGACTTCTAGGCTACTGTCTATACACACGACACCACTGTGCGCGCGCAACACACACACATACACGCGCGCGCGCGCCGCACAGAGAGAGAGAGAGAGAGAGAGAGAGAGAGAGAGAGAGAGAGAGAGAGAGAGAGAGAGAAGAGAGAGAGAGAGTAGGAGGAGAGAGAGAGAGAAGAGAGAGAGAGAGAGGAGGAGAGAGAGAGAGAGAGAGAGAGAGAGAGACAGACAGAAGACAGAGAGGCAGGCAGGGGGAGAGGACAGACAGTCAAGTATGCAGGTAGGCAGACAGACAGACAGACAGACAGGAGAGAAGAGAGAGAGAGAGAGGAGAGAGAGAAGAGAGAAGGAAGAGCAAGAGCAGAGTAGGCAGAGAGAGAGACAGACAGACAGAGAGCAGAAGAGAGGCAGGCAGAGAGAGAAGAGAGAGAGAGAGAGAGAGAGAGAGAGGAGAGAGAGAGAGAGAGAGAGAGAGGCAGACAGGAGGCAGGCAGAAGAGAGAGCAGACAGGACGACAGACAGAGAGGAGACAGACAGTAAAGTAGCAGGCAGGCAGAGAGACAGAGAGAGAGAGCAGGCAGAGACAGAGAGAAGAGGACGACAGGCAGACAGAGCAGGAGGAGAGAGAGACAGACAGACAGACAGACAAGAGAAGACAGACAGTAAATTGTGCAGGCAGACTGGTGCAGAGAGCAGCAGAGAGAAAATGCCACATTTGCATAGAAGAACGCCACATTTTGCATGAAGAACAGCCACATTGCAGAAGAACTGCACAGAGAGAAAACGAGCCACATTTGCATGAAAAACTGCACATTCTGCATGAGAAAACTGCCACATTTTGCATGAAAGAACTGCCACATTTTGCATGAGAAAACTGCCACATTTTGCATGAAAGAACTGCCACATTTTGCATGAGAAAACTGCCACATTTTGCATGAGAAAACTGCCACATTTTGCATGAAAGAACTGCCACATTTTGCATGAGAAAACTGCCACATTTTGCATGAGAAAACTGCCACATTTTGCATGAGAGAACTGCCACATTTTGCATGAGAAAACTGCCACATTTTGCATGAGAGAACTGCCACATTTTGCATGAGAGAACTGCCACATTTTGCATGAGAGAACTGCCACATTTTGCATGAAAGGACTGCCACATTTTGCATGAAAGGACTGCCACATTTTGCATGAGAAAACTGCCACATTTTGCATGAGAAAACTGCCACATTTTGCAGGAGAAAACTGCCACATTTTGCATGAGAAAACTGCCACATTTTGCAGGAGAAAACTGCCACATTTTGCAAGAAAGAATCGCCACATTTTGCATGAAAGAACTGCCACATTTTGCATGAGTGAGCAGCAACATCTTGCATGAAAGAACTGCCACATCTTGCATGAAAGAACAGCCACATTTTGCAGGAGAAAACTGCCACATTTTGCATGAGAGAGAACAGCCACATTCTGCATGAGAACAGAACAGCCACATTCTGCATGAGAGAGAACAGCCACATTCTGCATGAGAGAACATCCACAGTCTGCATGAGAGAACAGCCACATTCTGCATGAGACAACAGCCACGCTGTGCATGAGAGAACAGCCACATTATGCATGAAAGAACAGCCACACTCTGCATGAGAGAACTGCCACATTTTGCGTGAGAAAACAGCCAAATTATGCATGAGAAAACAGCCACATTTTGCATGAGAGAACTGCCACATTCTGCATGAGAGAACAGCCACATTTTGTATGAAAGAACTGCCACATTTTGCAGGAGAAAACTGCCACATTTTGCATGAGAGAACAGCCACATTTTGCATGAGAGAACAGCCACATTTTGCATGAGAAAACAGCCACATTTTGC
>CM054163.1:37039053-37071553 GCA_028751875.1 Rapana venosa
TGAGTGCTTATTCCATTATCCTTGATATAAAAGAATAAATAAATAAAAAACACACACATATATATATAGATATATCTATATATAAAAATACATACATAAACACACATACCTATCTATCTTATCGATCTATCTATCTATCTATCTATGAAGGGGTCGAGATAGCTCAGTGGTCAGAGCACTCGCTTTCCCCCAAGCCAAGGTTAAGCAGCATCGAGCATGGTTACCAATTGGATGGGTGACTGTTTGCGCACCTTGGCTTCAGTACAGTCCCCCAGTTCACCCTGCAGTAAATGGGTACCTGCCTTCTTTAGGGTCAAGGAGGGTAAAGCAGCAAGGGAGAGGAGATGGGCGCCGCCCTCAATATACTGGCCCCTGGAGAAGTTGAGGTCTCTGATGCCTCGCTCCCATATGACCACATAGGTTATGGGACACCTTTACCTTTTCATTCGTTCCATAATGTTTACAGCTCTACCAACAAAAAAAGCCATATCAGGGCTGTCTGTCACCTCATTCAGTTTCAGTGGCTCCAGTAACTTTCACTTCAAATTCAAAACAAACACCTCCTAATACCTTCAAATATCTAACACTGTCCTTTTGAAAAAAAACAACCAACATTAAATGACACAACGCCTAAACCATGTCATTCCTTAAGGCTGATAAACCAGGCTGTGCTGAGGACGCCAGCCATTCCGCTTAATTTATCATTCCCAGATTACAAAAAAGTGTTTTAAAAAACAAACTATAGAAACATTTTAAAGTACAAAAAACATACTTAACAAAGTGCCACATGGGCAAATAATATCTAGTTATCTAATATATATATATATATATATATATATATATATATATATATATATATATATATATATATATATATATATATAATCTATATATATATATAATTGAGAAAGATGTTTTGAAACAGAATCTGTTTATAATACTGTGCACATCATCATGCAAGGTGAACTGTAAGAGAGAATCTTTTAGATCAATCATCACCATTATTAGATCAATCATCATCATTATTAGATCAATCATCATCAATATTAGATTATTCATCATTATTATTTCAATCATCATCATTATTAGATCAATCATCATCATTATTAGATCAATCATCATCATTATTTCAATCATCATCAATATTAGATCAATCATCATCAAAATTAGATCAATCATCCTCATTATTTCAATCATCATCCTCATTATTAGATCAATCATCATCATTATTAGATCAATCATCATCGTTATTAGATCACTCATCATCATTATTAGATCAATCATAATCATTACTGGATCAATCATAATCATTATTAGATCACTCATCATCATTATTAGATCACTCATCATCATTATTACATCCATCATAATCATTATTAGATAAATCATCTTCATTATTACATCAATCATCATCATCATCATTGAGCGCTTTGATTTGTTGCTTTACAAGTTTCAGCGCTATATAAATTCCATACATTATTATTATTATTACATCAATCATAATCATCATTCCCCTGTGTGGATGCTGGGGGGCCTGTCAGTATAAATCAGCATCCCCACCTTCTGGAAATTGGACGCTAGAAATTCCCTCTTTTCTATCCCTCTCTTTGTTTCTGCCTTGTTCCTTTTCTTCCTGTCACGTCCTCCTTGACTATTTTCAGCCTTCTTGGTCCATTCTCCTGCCCTTTTTCCCCAGAGAGACTTCAGATATAGCAATTCTCCCCCACGCCAAAGTTGGATGCACTGGGCCTGACTTGTCAGGCGCTTAACGGCAACGCATCACACTTTTGCTCATATGACAGACAACATTAGGTGCTGTCTGAGCATTTAATGAAGAAGAAGAAAAATCATCTTTTTTTTTCTCAATTCATCTTTCATTCTTTCACATCGACAAATTATCCAAACTATCAGAACCATATTGCAAACTATCCAAAATATCAGAACCATATTGCAAACTATCCAAAATATCAGAACCATATTGCTGATGCATACATGAATAATACTGCACCATCCCTATCTATTATCTATACTACACACATTATCAGCAAACTTCTTCTCTACCGAACGCTCAGACAGCAACTATTGTTGTCTGTTATATGAGCGAAAATGTGTCACGCTGCCGTTAAGCGCCTGACAAGTCAGGCCCAGCGCATCCAACTTCAGCATAAGAGAAAACTGTTATCTTTTAAATCTTTCCAGAAAAAAGGGCAGGAGAATGGACCAAGAAGGCAGAAAATCGACAAGAAGGAGGAGGTGACAGGAAGAACAGGAACAAGGCAGACACAAAGAGAGGGATAGAAAAGAGGAAATTTCTAGCACAGAATTTCCAGAAGGTGGGGATGCTGTTTATACAGACAGGCTCCCGGCATCCCCATGGGGGAGTATCAGCAAATGATAAACATGGCACCGAGGGTATGGACATAAATGTGACTGAGTTAGTGAATGCACTGACATCTCCTCACATATGTCACTCACAAAAGGTCTAAGCTACCCACTGTGTGAAAGTATCTTCACATTATGTCACTTACTAAAAGGTCTAAGATACCCACTGTGTGAAAGTCTCCTCACGCTATGTCACTTACTAAAAGGTCTAAGATACCCACTGTGTGAAAGTCTTCTCACATATTCTTTGTCTCTCTCCTTGGTTTAATAATGTCTGTTCACAACTAGGCCATTTAAATAAAAGCCAAAATTTATACAACAAAACTATTGATGAAAGGAGACGGGAGTATGCAAGGTCCTGGGAAAGACTGTAGTAGTCTTCCTTCCCACTGTTGAATGACGCAGAACTTCAGCTATTGTTGTTATATATTGCCGAGATTCGTATATATTATACTTTGAACGCCCCCATGTTATGTACTGGCGTCCCTTCCCTTCTTTGTGTAATTTTTTTTTGAGAATAAGGAAATCAAAAGTACATGCTGGACTGTAAGAGAATGAGAACAGGAGCGTGTCACATTTTTGGAGTATTTTGTGTTCCAAGAATTTAGTCATGCTTCATACACAACTGTCTCTATATTTCTTTAGGAAGACAGACTTTCAAAATCGAAATTTCTGAAGTACAGAGAATACAGAACTTGTCATTCAATACTGATATGATTTCAGCTGGTGAACATTTTTTTTTTTAAAAACCCAGTCGTATTCAATTTGTTGTGTATTCAAACTTTCTGAAACTCCTTGTTCAGCAAGAGCTTTGACCACTGTCTCACTGCAGTACAGTCCGCAATGGGATGGTATGGAGCAAAACTCTAACTCTGTGCCTCTGGACTGTGTACAGTGCACCAAAAAAGGGATTCCAAATAATTATAAATAATATCAGCCCTCAGCTTACCCTGACACTTTTGTATGGCTAACAGAACTGATGTTGAATCAACACAGAATGTTTCGCGATTTAAAAAAGGAGGATGAGTTGTATTGAAAAGTGCACAAAATTCAGCTGTAATCCCCCGTGGGGATGCCAGGGGCCTGTCAGTATAAACAGCATCTCCACATTCTGGAAATTCTGCGCTAGGAATTCCCTCTTTTCTATCCCTCTCTTTGTTTCTGCCTTGTTCCTTGTCACCTCCTTCTCTTCTGTTTTCTGCCTCCTTGGTCCATTCTCCTCCTGCCTTTTTTTCCCCAGACAGACTTCAAAGATAACAGTTCTCTCCCATGCTGATGTCGGGTGTGCTGGGCCTGACTTGTCAGGCGCTTAACTGCAGCGCAACCCATTTTCGTTCAATGACAGACAGCAACAGTGGCTGTCTGAGCGTTTGACTGAGAACAAGAAGATTCTTCTTCTTCTTCCTCCTTTTTTGTCATGTTTCTCCCAGGGGAGGTTAGACATTGATGAGCCTTCTCCATCTCTCTCTGTTTCTCCTTATTTATGCCCCTTTCTCTAAGATCATCTGCAATACAGGCAGCCCAGGTCTTGCTAGGTCTTCCCTTTGGTCTCTTTCCACCCACTACCAAGTTCATTGCTCTTTTTAATGATGTGGTGGTCTGCTTTCCGTTGAACGTGCCCAAACCAGCGCCGTCTATTGGTACTCGCTTACAGAAGAAGAAGATTCTGCCGTCAAACTATGTCCTCACGTATAAATACCTCTCACACACACACAAAAGGTCGGAGCTACCCCGTGTGTATCAACTTGTGTTCCGTCAAATCCACCGGCTGAGTGAAAGTCAGATCACACACGTCGCACTCCAGCTTGATCTGAGCTGCGTGCGTCGACTGGTGGATCTTCAGCCCCCCCGCCCACGTGAACGTCTTCTCGCACCGGTCACACGCGTACGGCCTCTGCGCCGCGTGGATCCGCTTGTGCCGTTTCAGCCCCGACGCCCACATGAACGTCTTGTCGCACAGGTCACAGGCAAACGACCGCTGGCTGGTGTGGTCGTACATGTGCTGCTTCAAGGTCAGAGCCCGGCCGAACGTCTTGCCGCAGACGTCGCAGGAGAAAGACGTCTCCCCCAGCGTGGATCAGCTTGTGCACTCTCAGCATGGAGGCCCCGATGAAGGTCTTGCCGCACAGGTCGCACAGGAGGGGTCTCTGGTCCGTGTGAAGGAGGCGACGGTGCTGCTTCAGCAGACCGGGCTGAAGAAACGTCTCCCCGCACACGTCACACGGGAGGGTCGCTGCTGAGCGTGGACCAGCTTGTGCTCCTCAAGCTGACGGGCCAGCGGGAAAACCTTGTCACAGGCGAGGCAGGCAAACGACGAAGGATCGCCGTGGGAGCGCCGGTGGAGCATGAGACTCGTCCGCCAGAGGTAGCTCTTCCCGCACACCTCGCACGCGAACGGTTTCTCGCCCGTGTGCAGGAGCCGGTGCCGTTTCAGGTAGGGCTTGCTGGTGAACGTCTTCCGGCAGACGCCACAGGCGAACGAGGGCCGGCGGCCCGTGTGGGTCAGTTTGTGCTGGGCCAGGCTGCTGGGCCAGGGGAAAGCTTTCTCGCAGCTGTCGCAGGCGAACGGCCTCTGCCCCGAGTGCTTGGCCGCGTGCTGCTTCAAGTAGTACTCGCTGGTGAACGACTTCTCGCAGGCCCCGCATGGGAAAGGCTTCTCGCTGGCGTGGCGCAGCGCGTGCCTTCTCAGGTACACCGCCTGCGCGAAGACCTTACCGCAGAACTGACAGGCGAAAGCGCCCTTTCTGGTGTGGATCACCCTGTGCTGCCGCAGGTACGACTCCAGGACAAAGGTCTTGCCGCACTCCTCGCAGGCGAAGGGCTTCTCGTCCGTGTGCGTCATCCGGTGCTTGTTCAGGTAGAACGCCTCCGGGAAGGTCTTGGGGCACAGGTCGCAGGCAAACGACCGGTGACCCGGGTGGGTCAGCCTGTGCCGCTTCAGGCTGGGCCCCGTCCTGAAGGTCTTGGGGCACAGGTCGCAGGCAAAGGGTTCCTTCCCCTTGCGGGGGGGCGCCTGCCGGCGTCCCCGACGCTTTCTGCAGCGCGGTGTCTTCTGCTCACTGAGGGGAGATGCTGGAGGAGTAGTAGTAGCGGTGGTAGCGGCAGAAGCCTGTGCATGGGTGTCGCTGCTTGTGAAGGGGCGCTCATCAGCTGGTAGGAATTTGCCCTCGGTCTGCTGCGGATCTGACGCTGGTGTCACTGTCTGACTGACGGTGCGGCGTCTCAATGACCTCTGACCCGAGCCAGATGCCGAGGCGCCGACAGAGGACGGTTTCTGGTCACCCTGCAACAGTCAGGAAGAACTGGCATCATCTGTAACTGCTTAACTTCTGCAACAGTTAGGAAGAACTGACATCATCTGTAAATGCTAGCTACTTCTGCAACAGTCAGAAAAACTGACATCCTTAACTGCTAACTCTGCAACAGTTAGAAGAACTGCATCACGTTAAATCTTAACGATGATTCTTCTTCTGCAACAGTCAGAGAACTAGCTCATCTGTACATCGCCCGTGGGAACTAATAACCAAGTCCATTGCAAACCGCATGCAAACACTTGGAACATGTAATCCTGTTCGTTTCGAAAGAAAGGCCATTGTGTGCGTGAACGGATGACAAAATTACAACCGAATACACGGGACTGGATTTTTAAAAAGCACATGAGTGCTTATTCCATTATCCTCGATATTTAAAAAAAAAAAAAGTCATCTGAGTGCATTGATTTGTTGCTTTACAAGATTCAGCGGTATATAAATTCCATACATTATTATTATTATGTGTTCAACGATGACTTCTTCTGCAACAGTCAGAAACAACTGACATCATCTGTAAATGCTTAACAACGACTTCTCCAGCAACAGTACCTTACTTCCCTTTGTGTATATACACACATGTATGCAGAAGATCAAAATATGCACGTTAAAGATCCCGTCACTCATGTCAGCATTCAAGTGGGTTAGGGACACACGACCGCACCCAGCATACATCCCTGAAGTCGGAATGTGGCTACCTTCATGGAGGGCAATAACGGTCGCATACGCTAAATCTCACCATTCGTGAACCTCGGAACACTAGCCGAGGAATGAAAAAAAACAACAACCTGAAATTCTACACAATACAACCAGCCGCCTTGGCGCAGTGGTTAGCACCTTGAGTTACGTACTGGAAGGTCGCGGGTTCGATTCCCATAAGAGTCATAGGGATTTTTTTGGACTCCGGCCGGCTCCTACCCAGAGTGAGTGTGCTGTGGGCTCAGTGGGAAGACTGGAACCACACAGTCGAGCTTCATTCGCTTTACGGATAAGATTTTCAGAGTGTTGCTTGAATTCTCTGACCAACACTGCAGGTGTCTGTATTTCTTGGGTCCTGGTTGACACTGGGATAGATTATGACAGTAAGCGTAGAGTACAGCCCTGTCAAGTAGTCTCAAAGCAGATGCACTTCCACAGCAGCATTGTTACAATCATCCTCATTGATCATCATGCAATAAAAGAAAATTGTCTCTGATTCTGTGCCTCACAGAAGATGAGGCAGCCCCCCAAAACAACAACAAACAAAAAAAACACTATGCAAAATAATACTCAAACTTTCATAAACTGGGACAATTCTTTTTATTTATTTCATTTATCTATTCTTTTATTTCAAGGATAATGCAATAAGCACTCTAGTGCTTTTTTTTTTTACATCCAGTCCCCAGTGTGTATGCAGTTTTCAACATTTCGTCATCCGTTCCCACCGGCACACAATGGCTTACTCTGCCTTAAAGCGGAACAGGTTTTAACGTGTGCGCAAGATATTCTGCGACAAGTAATCTGCAACGATTGGATCTAAACAGACCAAAATATAAAAAATACATAACACAAAATTGTGCTGAATGTTCAAGACTGTAGCACTCTTCTTCTTCTTCCTTTTTTGTCATGTTTCTCCCAGGGGAGGTTTGACATTGATGAGCCTTCTCCATCTCTCTCTGTTTTGAGCTTCCTCCTTATTTACGCCCCTTTCTCTAAGATCATCTGCAACACAGGCAGCCCAGGTCTTGCTAGGTCTTCCCTTTGGTCTCTTTCCATCCACTACGAAGGTTCAGTGCAAGCGCAACGCATAGCCTCTCCTGAACAAGTCATCCCTTACCTGCTCGTGGCGAGGCCTGCTTTTGGCAGACAAGGGCAACGGCGAAGGGCAAGTGTTCAGCGCCCTTTAAAAAAATAACTGTTCACTCCATTGCCTTGTGGATTAGAGTTTTCACTCAAAGGCTACGTCTCATTGCAGATACCAATGAGTCGGCGTCAGGAAGGGCATGAAAGTTCTCGCTCCAGACAAAAACAAACGATGAGTCAACTTCAGACGGTAGCACCGATACCCGTTTTTCCACCTACCTGCCTGGTTTTGCCTCGGTGTCGGAGGGTGCGGGGTTCGGGTGTGCTGCTCTTTGCTGTGGCTTGTCTCCTCCGACCACATCACAGGGGGCGGTGGCATCGATCCGTTCGATCTTGATGACGAGCCTGCTGACGTCAGCCGCGTCTGGTTCGGTCTTGATGACATCACCGCTGATGTCGGCTGAGACCGGTTCATGTCATCATGCTGATGTCAGTCATGATGTTCGGCTTGATGACACCGGTTCGCCATACGTTCATGTGCACATCACCAGCTGAAGTCGGCGCTGATGAACCGTGTTCAGTCTGTTGACAACATCACCGCTGACATCAGCCATGACCGGTTCAGTCTTGATGACGACATCACTGCTGACGTCAGCCGCGACCGGTTCAGCCCTGACATCCTCATCATCACTGGCGTCAGGCGTAGCTGGGTCTCTGCCCAGCTCTCTGAAGCTCATCTCTGCGGTGGTCATCACCGGAAGTGGACGCCTCGACCTCCGCAGTGGACCGGTCAGCGCCGGACACCGGCTCCTGCCTCATGTCCACCGGCAGGATCTGCTGACCGCTGACCCCGGTCAGGTCTTGACCCACGGCCAGTTCGGGTCGGTTCTGCGTCCATTCTGTCGGGTCTTCAGCCACGTCGATCTCTATCTTCCCTTTCCAGTCCTCTTCTTCTTCTTCTTCGACACAGGCCATCGGGATTGTCTCTTGTCAGGGAGCAAGGTCTGAAAGCACGAGCACGGTTTGTTTAGGTCTAAGATAGGTGTCTTCTTCTTCGTCTTCTTCGTCGTTGTCTTCGTCGTCGTCACACGCTCAGACAGCAATTATTGTTGTCTGTTAGATAATGATAATAATAATAATGATAATAATTAAAAAACATATATAATAAAATAATAATAATAATAATAATAATAATAATGAATGGAATTTATATAGCGCTGAATCTTGTACAGCAACAAATCAAAGCGCTCAGATGACTTTTTTTTTTTCTTTTTTTAAATATCGAGGATAATGGAATAAGCACTCGTGTGCTTTTTTTTTTACATCCAGTCCCCGTGTATATGCGGTTTTGTAAATTCTGTCATCTGTTCCCACCGGCACACAATGGCCTACTCTTTCGGAAAGCAGAACAGGACTTAACGTGTGCGCAAGATGTTTTGCATGCGTTCGCACACGGGGCCTCGGTTTACAGTCTCATCCGAAGGACTTGAGCTATATGAACGAAAAGTGTACCACGCTGCCGTTAAGCGCCTGACAAGTCAGGCCCAGCGCATCCGGCTTGGCGCCAAGGAAGAATTGTTATCTTTTAAGTCTTTTTTGGAAAAATAAATAAAGGCATGAGAATGGACCGAGAAGGCAGAAAATGTACAAGGAGGAGGTGGTGACAGGAAGAAAAGGAACAAGGCTGAAACAGAGAGAGGGATAGAAAAGAGGAAATTGCTAGCACCAAACGTCCAGAAGGTGGGGATGTTATTTATAGTAACAGGCCCCCAGCATCCCCACAGGGGAGATAGATGTCTCAGTATAGAATGTAAAGACTTTTCATCTTTTCAAAAACAAACAAAAAAACAATATATATATCTATCTATATCTATCTATCTTAGTATCTCTCTCTCTCTATATATATATATGTATGTATATATATATATATATATATATAAATATATATATATACATACATCATATATATATATAATATATATATATATATACATCCATATATATACATACATATATATATATACTATATATATATAATATATATATATATATATATAATATATATATATATATATATATATATATATATATATATATTATATATATAATGGGTGTGCCTAAAACAGCAATGAAAGCCTGTATATATATATACACAGTTCCCGTCCCATTAAATGTCAGTTAAAATAAAATTCGCGACATCCCTTTTTCAGTATCTTTTTTTCAAAATATGAAAATTCTTACAGGGGCAGACTATTAACTCGGAACAAGCACCACTGAGGACTGAGGTGACCCAGTAGCATGGGGACTGGATGTAAAAAAAAGCACACGAGTGCTTATTCCATTATTCTCGAAATAAAACAATAAAGTAAATAAATAAATACATACAAACATGCATGCACACACAGAGTCACACACACACAGAGTCACACACACACACCCATGCACACACACACACACACACACATGCACACACACCACACACCCCATGCACACACACACACACACACACACCCATGCACACACACACATGCACACACACACCCATGCACACCCATGCACACCACACACACACAACACACACACACACACACACACACACACACACACACACACACACATGCGGGGTAGCCTGGTGGTTACAGTGATGTATTCGTGATCTGCTGACCCGGGTTTGATTCTCGTTCGAGAGGATTTTTCCTCTGGAGTTAACTTCAGTGCAGACTCTACTCTCCCCAAAAGTCCTTCAGATGAGATTATAAACCGAGGCCCCGTGTGCGAACGCATGCAGAACATCTTGCGCACACGTTAAAACCCGTTCCGCTTTTCGTAAGAGTAGGCCACTGTGTGCCGGTGGGAACAGAAAACAGAATTTACAAAACCACATACACACAGGGACTGGATGTAAAAAAGCACACGAGTGCTTATTCCATTATCCTTGATATAAAAGAATTTTTTAAAAAAAAAAAAAAAAACAATAAAAAAAACCCACACCAACACACATGCGTGTGCACTGTATACATGTTCACTCTCAGTCTTATATATATATAAATATATATATATATATATATTATTGAAAGAGTTTGCGACATATGTGCATAGTACACACCCACACAAACATTGAAACAAACAGTAAAGTTTTCTTCTATACCTGTTTTCTGCTAGGTTTAAAGTATCAAACTTTCTGCATGCATAGTTTGTTTTAGTAATTAGTGTTAGATATATTATAAACTGTCTGTTCATAATAAATTTTTTTTTAAATCAAGGGTCCCAATGTTAAAAAAAGTTTCCTTCATAAACTATTATCTATCTATCTATCTATCTATCTATCTATCTATCTTTCTTTCTTTCTATCTATCTATCTATCTATCTATCTATCTATTATCTATCTATCTATCTATCTATCTATTTATCTATCTATCTATCTACCTATATGTTATGCTCAATTCAAAGACCTGTATAATCCCAGACAAAGCAAATAACTTCATGTACATTTTAGTTTTTTACATAACTGATGAAGCAACAAACTGAAACAGTGCACAAAAAACCCTGTATGCTTCTGTGGAACTGCCGATTTTTCTTTTAATTCAAGTATATTTATGAATATGATATGCAGAAACATGCTGTATACATGCAGGCATGTGGCCACATGAACACAGACACACACTCAGACACAAACACACACAGAGAGAGAAATATATATATTTCTCTGTGTATATATATATATATATGTATGTATATATATAGTTACCAGTTGGATGGGTGACCGTTTGTGCGCCTTGGTTTCAGTACAGTCCCCCAGTTCACCCAGCTGTAAATCAAATGGGTACCTGCCTCTTTAGGGTCAGGGAAGGTAAAGCAGCGAAGGAGAGGTGATGGGTGCCGCCCTCAATATGCTGGCCCCTAGATATATATAAAACACACACAAACACACAGACAGCTTTAAATCCAGCCTCAAAACATACCTATTTCAAACCTAAGATTTTTCCCTCTTGTTTCATCTCATGTCTGTCCCTGCCTTTGAAAGCCAAAATTCCATTACCCTGCTGAATTTTAATGTACAACCTGTGTGTGTGTGTGTGTGTGTGTGTGTGTGTTGTGTGTGTGTGTGTGTGTGTACATTTGAATTTGTTAGAATATTGTTAATCATTGTTGGTTGTTTGTGTGGGAGCGGATTGAATGGAAGCGCTCTGATTTGTAATTGCAAGATATAGCGCTCTATAAATTCCATATATTATTATAAACACCACAAGCACACACACCACACACACACACACACACACACACACACACACACACACACCATGACAATGGTCTAAAACCAGTATTAATTACCTATTATCATACTAAACTTTTGTAGTCTGGTCTTGATTCTAAAAATAGAAAATAAGGTAAAATTTCATTTCATCATAATTCATGACTGATTCAGTGATTGAATCATTAACTCGATAAATATTGAAAATGAAGTGATGTAGATCATGTACTGTCACAGTAATAATTTATATTAATTCTTATTATCATTAACTAAGCTATCCCAGTATATAATAGTATCTGAGTTCATACAGAGCTAATACTAGTATTGTAGTAATAGGAACCACACTGTTCTTCAACATGAAAAAAAATCTGTTTAGTTATCAAACAAGAAAGAACTATTGCCATATGATATTATCATCATCATTATTTTCATTGGATGTAAAGCTACTTCATAACCAAAAGTCAGCAGTGAACTTTTGTTTTCTTAGAGAGGGAGAGGAGGGGGGGGGTGGGGGGGGGGGGGGGGGGGAGAGAGGAGGGGGGGGGGGGGGGGATAGGGGAGGAGAGAGAAAAAAGAAGGGGGGAGATAATAGGTGATAGATTATCAAGGATAAATCAATGATACCGAAAAAAAATTCACACAAAAATAAATAAAAAAACAGCAAAGCAAACAAAAAAAAAGAAACAAAACCAGAAAAATAACAAATAACAAAAAGCACAAAAACCACAAATTAATAATGATGAAAAACAGGTAAATAAGCAAGCAGCAAATAAGAAAACAAACATAATGATTCAAGCCACTGAAAACATCCCACCACCACCAATCAATAAAACAAATATAATTTAAACCATAACATTTCGGTCAGTGGGAAAGAAAAAAAATGAAACCACATTTAAGTCTGACTTCTATGAGAAGAAAATCATGCATAACATGTAGAGAAAACAATTGTTACAATGGCGTAATGAAGTACACACACACACACACACACATGCACACAACACACATGCATCACACACACATGCACACACATGTATACACACACTCACACACACATACACATGCATGCACACACACACTCACATGGACATGACATCAATTGGCTTCATCAAGTTCATGCTAAGGGAAGAATGGATTTTAAATTTAAAAAGCATAATTATAAAACTGAACAAAATGAACTGATCCTAAGGAAAGGGGAGGGGGGGATTCAGAAAGAGATTTCATTTATGAAATATATAAATAACTGACTGACTGACTGACTAACTACATTGTGGCCACTTTCTAATAGGTGTGGATATTTTTAGCAGTGTGCGTGTGTACATGGTGTGTGGGTGTGTGTGCAGTTGTGTGTTCAGCATTGTAATGTATCTTTGTATGCATTGCCATTTGTGTGTGTGTGTGTGTGGTGAGAGAGAGAGAGAAGAGGAGAGAGAGAGAGAGAGAAAGGAGTTAGGGGATGATGAGGGGGAGGGGGGGGGGGGGGGGTTAGCATACAAACTATTCTATATTTTATATAATTTATCCCATACGCTCTGCCTCGATCTACAAACGTAAACTCAACACGATTTCTACCAACTGTAACCTTTACGCTTAACAAAACTAATGCTTTACCTACTTACTGCTGAAAGAGGATTCTGGCAGATCTGCACTGTATTTCCAGCAGTTAAGATAAACGTGGTATTTAGACTAAAATTGGTAATAATACCAACGTATTTGTTGTTACGATAGCAAAGCATCTACCAGCGAAAGGGGACATCATTCTGTTAGCGTGCCCAGCTTAGAAAGAACTTCTAAATACCGGAATCGCTTAAAATAGAAAGTTGTTGTTGAGTGGAGTCTAGGCTATTAGATGATTCTTTTATTTTATTCTTTTAATTCGAGGATAATGGAATAAGCACTCAAGTGCTTCCTATCATCCAGTCCCCTTGTGTATGCAGTTTTGTAAATGTTGTCATCCGTTTTCACCTGCACACAATAGCCTACTCTTCCGAAAAGCAGAACAGGTTTTAACGTGTGCACAAGTTGTTCTGCGTGCGTTCGCACACGGGACCTCGGTTTATAATCTCATCCGAAAGACTTTTGGGGAGAGTGGAGTCGGCACTGATGTTAACTCCAGAGGAAAAATCCTCTTAAACGAGATTCGAACCCGGGGCAGCAGATCACGAATACATCAATCTAACCACCAGGCTATCCCGTCCCGTCTATTCAGAGGGCATGTTGCAAATGCCGACTGGCTTCATACTGTAATTATTTCCTTTTGACTCTAGTCTATATATATTTCACACACACACACACACACACACACAGGGATGATTAAAGCGGGTTTTTGTGTTTGTTTTTTACTTCACACACACACACTGGCGTGGTTTATCTTGGTCAGGACCTCAAGCCTCTATATCTTATAATTATCATGTACGCTTTAACCTTATGGGATGGTGCTAGTGAAAGAAACGCACAGCGTATAAGCCACCTACATAAAAATAAAAGAGCTGCCAAACTAATAAAATGGAATTCTAATACTTGACCAGGGCCATCTACAAAGAGTTAGATATTCGTCCACACAAAGACAGTATTTATTCCAGCAAGATTCTATAAATGCATGTACAATAATTATGATAAGCAGAAAAGCCCCAACGAAATAATTATGTGAGCAATTCTGCTGTCAAAACAGGCATACTCATAAACTGGTGTGTTTTTTTTACCCAGGCTTTTTTAAAATTATTTTTTCTCTATCTCATCTCATCTCATCTGCTCCCATAACCCCCTCCAGGGTCGTAGGGGCACTGCAGTGGTGAACGTTGCACCAGTTGGCTTCATTTGCTTCGGTTGTGGGCAAGTGTACATCTGGTTTACTTTGTAAATTGCTACTTTTACTCTTGTTATCTTGTTTTCTTTGGTATTTGTCTTGTCTGAACTGAGCATATGTCTCGATTTGATTTTGTTTTATTTTTGTGTGTATGTGTGAGGTCTGGATTTTTTTCTCATGTTCATTTTTAGTTCTTTTGAATGTAGAAAAACATTGGCTTTTGTAAGTGAATTTTCTTGATGTGTGTGTGTGTGTGTGTGTGTGTGTGTGAGTGAAGTCATGTCAAATTGATCTTCATTCAGAGTAAAAGACTAAATTTACACAACTTTATTTTCACACACACACACACACACACACACACACACACTATGGTCCACAGGGCCACCCTAAAGCAACCATGCTAGGACCATGCGGGCACGAGAGTGCTGTGCAGGCCTGTTTTTGGTTTGATAGGCCTATTTATATAATTGAAATTTAACTAATTCGTGTATTCCTACGCATGGTCACGTTCTTTCAGCGTAGGATCAACGAAAACTTAGATGGTTTCACTCAATCAATCATAGGATGCTGCATTAGATTGGCGCGCGTGCGAACTTTCTCGGATGTTGTTGTTGTGGTTGCATAACTAGCGTACGTCATACGGAGATTTCCGGGATATAAATCTCATGATGGTAGGCTAATATGCATACATAATAATATTCCTCTGCGAGTTTCTATTATGCATTCTGATTGGATAAAAGGTTGTATGCTAGACCCTCTTAGGCAGTTCAGGATGTGACTTTGGCTATTAACTACTGCTGTCACATATCTATGTCTAGAAAAGCAAAAGAAAATCCACGCTACACTACACTGAAAGCCACCAGCTCTGTCCATACACAGTTTAGGACAAGGATAATACTTTAAAAATATTCACCAATACAAAATGAACCACAATGATGATTATAAAAGAACGAATTTGGATAAGCAAAAGACATTAAATCCTACAGACAAGATGGTGCTGAAGAACTGTGCTAAAGAAATTACAAGTTACTTCGAATCGGAGGAGTTAACAGTGGGCTGGTAGAAATAAACAGATTGAGAGGACAGATCTGACAGCTAGATTACGTTCAGCATTATTTTAATCAACTTCTTCTTGTGTTGTGTCACCCATGTGTGTGTGTGTGTGTGTGTGTGTGTGTGTTTAGTAGTCAATAGTCTTTATAAAATTATGTTCATATTGGCGTGTGCGTGCGTGTGTGAGTGCGCGCATGCGTGCACGCGTAAACAATAAGTTTATATGTCTTTTCCAATCAATGTTTTTACAACATTGTATTCCTACATTGGTGTGTGTGTGTGTGTGTGTGTGTGTATGTGTGCCCCTGGGTTTGTGTGTGTGTGATTTTTTTTAAAGCTATCTTGGAATGTTTATAACAATTTGAAATGTAATTTTCTTGTGTCTTTTGAGATAATTATACGTATCAATGTGCCTGTCAGTATTGTAATTGCCCTTCATGGGATGATGAAAGTGTTTTTGACTTGACTTGACAAAGTCTGTATAAACATGCATAATATACGACTGCAAGCAGTCTTGCTAACACGCTCAGCCAATCATTGCACAGCCAATCATTGCAGCGTCCTTGACATTGCAGTCACCCCATTTAGACACAGTGTGAAAAACTTGGCCTAGGCCTATCTAAAGAAACATGGGGGGGGGGGGGGGGATGGGTGACCTAGTCAAGTAGGCGTAAAGTTTAAGTTGTTCTGTGTCGCAATCTTAAGTAATTTTCCCCTTATTCCTGTCGTAAGACACTCGATATTGTCCATTCATTCTACGAGAGCAGTATTTAAGCAGTTGTTATAAGGAAAAATAGATCAATTGATTCCATGTTCAGACAACATCCCAAGAATCAGATTTTAACACGCCTTGCTACCCAAAGTTTACCAGTGGAGTGTTAACATACCTTGAAAGTAAAGGTGTACTTTTTCAATCTGTACTGATGATATTGATTAGCCTGTGTGAACAGGCTTGAGACTTTGGATTTTTTTAATTTTATATTCCACCACCAAGTTTATTGCTTGAACCATCCTTAGAGTGGTTCTGTTATTGTAATAGGTGGACTAGGTACTACTGCATATCTCTTGGTTTGTCAAAGTAAGTTAGATTTCTTTTTTTTATTTTATGTCATGAAAACCACTTTTGTTACTGTTGACAAGTTGTTGTTGTTGTTGTTGTGTGTGTGTGTGTGTGTGAGAGAGAGAGAGAGAGTCAAAGTCAAACTTTTATTTTCAGATGGTACATTGAATAAGCAGTGCAGTTGCCTTTTTTCCATCAAGCCATCACCCCCCCCCCCCAATAATAATGATAATGTATATATACATATGGATATAAAATTTAAAAAACAACATAAACAATGATAAGCCATACAAATCAAAAGAAACAATTCTTGTTGTGAGAGAGAGAGAGAGAGTGTGTGTGGTGTGTGTGTGTGTGACACACACAGACAGACAGTGTGTGTGACAGACAGACATACAGAGTGTGGTGTGTGTGTGTGCATGTGTGTGTGGAGAGAGAGACAGACAGTGTGTGTGTGTTGCGTGTGTGTGACAGAGACAGACATACAGAGTGTGGTGTGTGTGTGTGCATGTGTGTGTGAGAGAGAGAGACAGACAGTGTGTGTGTGTGTGTGTGTGGACAGAGACATACAGAGTGTGGTGTGTGTGTAAGCTTGACTGATTCAGTGATTCACAGCTTAGTGTAGACTCTTTTCTGTAATTTGTTATTATGTTTGTTGGGTTAAATTATCTTTAGAAGCTTTTCTTCACAGTTCATTGTTTTTTTGACATTTCATTTTTAACAAATCACAGGGAAAAAGTACTTAATGTGTGCTTTGATTTTTATGTTTCAGTTCATTCCACTCAAGCAATTATGTAAGTAGACATACATGTATACATATGTACATACATCATTACATGTGTGTGTGTGTGTGTGTGTGTGTGTGTGCGTGTGAGACTCTGTGTGTGACTGTTGTTGTTGCTTCAACTTTACATGTGTGTGTATGTGCGTTCATGTGTGTGTGTGTGTGTGTGTGTGTGTGTAAACTTATAGTCAAGAGAAAAGTTGCACATCAAGTTGTCATTGATGAAAAAGTTGACTACGATTTCTATTTCTGTCCCATGCATTGTTGTTTAAAAATGTTTTTGTTATTAACTTAATATGTATATATATATATATATATATATATATATATATATATATATATATATATATATATATATATATATATTATATTATGTGTGTGTGTGTGTGTGTGTGTGTTTACACAGTTAATTGTGTTTACTGAAATCCTCCATGCCCCAAGAGGGATGAAAGGCATTTTAAATCTGGAATCTGAATCTGTGTGTGTGTGTGGTGGGGGGGGGGGGGGGGGGGGGTGGATGGGTGTGACTTTGAGACTATAAAATGTGTGTAAAAGTGAGGCTATGACTATGAGTATGAATGACTTTTATTTTTGTATTTTATTTTAATCTTTTATATAGAGGATACATGGAATAAGCACTTATGTACTTTTTTTTTTTTACATCCAATCCCTGTGTGTATGCGGTTTTGTAAATTCTGTCATCTGTTCCCACCAGCACACTATGGCCTACTCTTACGAAAGGTGGAACAGGATTTAACATGCGCGCAAGATGTTCTGCGTGCGTTCGCACATGGTGCCTCAGTTTATATAAATGAAGGACTTTTGGGGAGAGTGGAGTCTGCACTGATATTAACTCCGGGGAAAAATATCCCCTTGAACGGGAATTGAACCCAGGTCGTCAGATTGCGAGCGCAATGTTCTAACCACTAGGCTGTCCCGTTCCCCTGAAAGGGGCAGTGTGGCCCGCAGATGGTACTTGGAATACCTGAAAAAATCTGGTGTAGTACTTAGTTTCCAACAGCTGCAGGGAACTAGCTCCAGTCGTTTATTTTAAATCCAAGCCTTTTTTTTGTTTTTTTTCATTTTTCATTTACAAAAAAATAAAGGACAAATGTTTCAAAACAAAACAAAATAAATGAAGAGAAAGTACAAACACAATGATTTCCATTAAACAAGTGATACCAGCTGCTTTTCGTGTACTTAATCAACCAAAACAAACAAACAAACAACAAACAAACAATCAAACAACATACACACACACACACACACACACACACACACACACACACACACACACACACACACACACACACACACACATTTTTGATGCTACATAAGTTAACATGAATGAATCATGTCAAACATGGGTAAAAAAAACAATATTATGTATACACCTCTGTCAGTTCTGTCAATCTGTGCCAGTGCACTTGTTTCATCTTTAATCCAAGCCTTGTATTGTATCACATTGCATTGTATTGCAATTTGTATACCACTTTAAGTCACGGCAGATTTCTCTGCAAGATTTTCAGGCTGCTCTCCCCAGGGAGAGCATGTTGCCACAAGAGCAGCGCCACCCTTTTTTTTTTTTCCTTTTCTATTCCCGTCTGCATATGTATTTAGTTTCCTATCACTAGTATCAGAGTGGCTTGTTAAGTTTTTTTCTACAGAATTTTGCCAGGGACAACTCTGTTGTTGCCAAGGGTAAGTATTTGAATTTTACATGCTCTAAAAGCTTGTTGCACGTGGGATCTCATTTTATCATCACATCCGAAAGACTGGCACCCAGACCACCACTTGCAATCTAGTGGATTGGGGGGGGGGGGGGGGGGGGAACAGTTTTCAAGCACAAACTGGGGATTGAGCCACCACACACTTTGATTTTCAACCTGGACTTTTCGTTTTCTAGGCAGGTGCGTTACCTCTAGACCACCAATCAGATGAGACTATAAACCGAGGCCCAGTGTTCAAAACGCATGCAGAACATCTTGTACGCACACGTTAAATCCTGTTCCACTTTTCGAAAGAGTAGGCCATTGTGTGCCGGTGGGAACAGATGACAAAATGTACAAAACCGCATACACACGGGCTATCTATCTATCTATCTATCTATCTATCTATCTATCTATCTATCTATCTATCTATCTATCTATCTATCTATCTATCTATCTATCTATCTATCTATCTATCTATCTATCTATCTGTCTGTCTATCTGTCTATCTATCTATCTATCTATCTATCTATCTGTCCCGTAGTCTGACGACCGTGGGGGCACCCCCAAAGACTCAACAACCAGTTCCCTCCATTCCTCTCTCTGTTCTGCCTTTCTCAGGGTTTTGTTGAGTTCTAGGCCTGTCCATTCGCTGATGTTATCCTCCCAGCTCTTCCTTGGTCTGCCTCTTCTTCTTCCTCCTTGGACAGTGCCTTGTAAAACTGGCACACGGGCACTGGATGTAAAATTTAAAAAAAAGCACATGAGTGCTTATTCCATTATCCTTTAAAAAAAAAAAAATCTGAGCGCTTTGATTTGTTGCTTTACAAGATTCAGCGCTATATAAATTCCATACATTATTATTTTTTAAAATAATAATAATTATAATTATTATTATTATTATTATCATCATCACCATCATTATTATTATTATCATCATCATCATCATCATCCATCATTATTATTATTATATCATCATCATCATCATCATCATCATCATCATCATCATCATCACCATCATTATTATTATTATTATTATTATAATAACGTGGTGATCAGTCTGTTTTGTGTTTTAGGTCGAATGATACGGCGGCCCTTCTGGGAACCTTCCTTGGGTTCTTCGGAATGTTTCTGCTACTGTTGTGTTGCTTCAATGTCTACCGTCATGTAAACAAAGGTCAGTCATCACCCTGCCAAAGTGTATAACGTGTGCGTGTGGTGTGTGTGTGTGTGCATTTGGACTTGTTAGAACTATTACTTGCTATTGGTTGCATGACTGTGTAAGAATGAGTTGAGTGCAAGCGCTTTGATTTGTCTGTGTGTGCAAGATACAGCGCTATATAAATTCCATTTATTATTATTACTATTATTATTACTATTATTATTATTATTATTAGAGGGTAAGGAGGGAGGGTGGGGCGGCCACTTCCGGATTCTTGTTTTCCAAAATCGAAAAATAATAATAATAATAATAATAATGTATGGAATTTATGTAGCGCTGAAGAATAATAATAATAAAAATAATAATGTATGGAATTATATAGCGCTGAATCTTGTAAAGCAACAAATCAAAGCGCTCAGATTACTTTTTTTTTTTTTAAATCGAGGATAATGTAATAAGCACACAACAAATCAAAGCGCTCAGTATATATATATCGAGGACAATGGAATAAGCACCCGTGCGCTTTTAAAAAAAAATTACATCCAGTCTCCCCGTGTGTATGCGGTTTTGTAAATTTTGTCATCTGTTCCCACTGGCACACGATGGCCTACTCTTTCGAAGAGCGGAACAGGATTTAACGTGTGCACAAGATGTTCTGCATGCGTTCGCACACGGGGTCTCGGTTTATAGTCTCATCCGAAAATCATGCATTCATGAACAAAAAGTTTACGAAAGTAGATTAAATGGGGGACGGGATAGCTCAGTGGTCAGAGCGCTCGCTCCCCCCTACCCACCCCCCCCCCCCCCCCCCCCCCCCCCCCCCCACCCCCCAGCTAAGGTTAAGCAGCATTGAGCGTGGTTACCTAGTGGATGGGTGACTGTGTGCTTTGGCTTCAGTACAGTCCCTCAGTTCACCCAGCTGTCAATGGGTACCTGCCCTCTTTAGGGTCAGGGAAGGTAAAGCAGCGAGGGAGAGGAGATGGGCGCCGCCCTCAATATGCTGGCCTCTTGAGAAGTTGAGATCTCTGATGCCTCGCTCCTCTACGACCACATAGGTTATGGGACACTTTTACTTTACTTAAGATATAATGAACTTTTGGATTAAAAAAAAGAAATTCTTGTTTTGGGAGGGGGGGGGGGGGGGGGGGAGAGAGAGGGGGCACCCCTGTTGTTGTTGTTGTTGTATTTTACTGGGTTTCATGGGAGATAGGAAAGGTTGTTTTTTGGTTGGTTGGTTGGTTTGGGGGGTTTTTTTTAAGAGGAAGAGGGGTGGGTGTTGACTGGGTTTTTTTGTTGTTGTTTGTTTTAAAACTGAAATGTTTTAATTGCACATCGGTCTTAGGCCACAATACAAAAGAGACAAAAAACTTAAAACGGAAAATGTCGGATACAACAACACCTATGTTATTCTACAATCACTTCTTTCTTCTTCTTCTTCTTCTTCTTCTTCTTCTTCTTCTTCTTTGTTATGTTTCTCCCAGGAGAGGTTTGACATTGATGAGCCTTCTCCATCTCTCTCTGTTTTGAGCTTCCTCCTTATTTATGCCCCTTTCTCTAAGATAATCAGCAATACAGGCAGCCCAGGTTTTGCTAGGTCTTCCCTTTGGTCTCTTTCCATCCACTACGAAGTTCATTGCTCTTTGTTATGATGTGGTGGTCTACAATCACTGGTGAACTTAAACTCATATAATGTAATCTCATACACACTACAGTTCAAATCTTCAGGATAATTGTCTAACCACATTGTACACACAATCACAAAGTGTTGATCACAACACTTCCACTGTTATGATCAGAAAGAGAGCCAACAAAGATACGAATGAACATTCATTCATTATGATCAGAATCAGATCAATAAAAATTATAAAATAATAAAACAAGGTAAAGGTGTCCCATAACCTATGTGGTCATAGGAGAGCAAGGCGTCAGAGACCTCAGCTTCTCCAGGGGCCAGCATATTGAGGGCGGCGTCCATCTCCTCTCCCTCGCTGCTTTACCTTCCCTGACTCTAAAGAGGGCAGGTACCCATTTACAGCTGGGTGAACTTAGGGACTGTACTGAAGCCAAGGGGGAGATAAGGAAAAACATAATCATGTTATGCCACAAATTCTTACTAATATGCGTTAGATACACCAAAGTGAACCTGTTTTAACAGAAGCACATATCAGGATTACCTAATAGACTTAAAGTGTGTATGTGTGTGCGCGTGTGTGTGGTATTTTTTCTTCTTTTATATCAAGGATAATGGAATAAGCACTTATGTGCTTTTTTGCATCCAGTCCCCGTGTGTATACGGTTTTGTAAATTCTGTCATCTGTTCCCAACGGCACACAAAGGCCTACTCTTCCGAAAAGCGGAACAGGATTTAACGTGTGTGCAAGATGTTCTCTGTGTTTTCGCACACGGATCCTCGGTTTATAGTCTCATCCCAAGGACTTTTGGGGAGAGTGGAGTCTGCACTGATGTGAACTCCAGGGGAAAATATCCTCTTCAACGGGAATCGAACCCGGGTCGTCAGATTGCAAGGGCAACGTTCTAACCACTAGGCTATCCATGTATCCCGTCCAGTGTGAGAGAGTGTGTGTGTGTGTGTGTGTGTGCGTGCGTGCATGGATGTGCGTGCATGGGTGTGAGTGTGTGCACGTGTGTGTACACACATGCATGCGTGCGTCCGTGCGCGCATGTGTGTATGCATGTGTGTGCATGTGTGTGTGTGTGAGTGAGTGCGTGTGTGTGTGTGTGTGTGTGTGAGTGTGTGTGTGTGCGCGTGCGTGCATGGATGTGCGTGCATGGGTGTGTGCCACTGTGTGCGAGTGTGTGCACGTGTGTGTGTGCATGTGTGGGCTGGATGAAAAAAAGTCATTGCACTTAATCTATTACCCTCTTGAAATAAAATTTCGTATTTCGTGTGTGTTTATGATATTTCAATTTGAAGTTATCTTGGAATGTTTTACACACCAATGCGAAACGCAGCTTTCTTGTGTCTGTCGAAATTATGAAACGTACCAGTCTGCCTGTCAGTATTGTAATTGCCCTCCGTGGGATGATTAAAGCGTTTTTGACTTTGACTTTGACTTGACTACTTCTCGATGGTGTGTCACCTTGTCGTGGTGGGATGGCTTGCGTGCTTCAATGACCCCCAGAGCTATGTGGGCGGGGGCTTCGGCCTCTGGCAGGTTCAACCATGCTCAACAGGTCTGGGGGGGAGGAGCCAGACTAAACGATGCACCCTGGTCCTCCAGGTTGGGGGTTGTGCATTGGGCTAACGACCCATTCACTTAAAAACCAGTCTGTTACGGAAACTGCAACATTACCTCTTACAAGCGACATGGTTGGGGAAGAGTCCTCTCTGGTAGAGCCTATAACGCGTGCTGGTGAAAGCCTTCGGGAAGCCAGTGCGCTGACAACTCTTCTAACAACCAAGAGTTGGTCGACCAAAACAGACCTGGCACAGAAGTGTTGACGAAGAAACGAAGGCAGCCGGAATGACATGGGCCGAGCTGAAGAGGATCTCCCAAAACCGAGTTCGTTGGAGGGAAGGGGGGTGTTGTTGCAGCAGCCCTATGTTCCCCAAGGAACCAAGAGGCATCACCCAGACCTGTCAGTCCTGCTACTATCAATTACGGCATATTAGTGCAATTCGGAAGTACCTGTCCACCGATGCAACAGCCAAACTTGTCACTTCTCTCATTCTTTCACGTCTGGACTATTGCAATTCTGTTTTGGCCGGTCTGCCAGCATCATTTATCCACTCCCTTCAACGTATACAAAATTCCGCAGGTCGACTAGTTCTCAGAAAGAAAAAATCGGAGCACATTACCCCTCTCTTGCGATCTCTCCACTGGCTGCATGTGCCACAGAGAGTAAATTATAAGATCAGTACCCTCTGTTACAAATGTCTCCACAAAGCAGCACCCTCCTACCTCTGTAAATGTCTTCACCTGTACACTCCTTGTTCCCTCTGCTCTGTTGCAGATACCTTGTGCTTACGAATACCTAGATTTAACCAATCCACCATTGGCCGCCGCTCTTTCTCTATTTCGGGTCCATCGACCTGGAATGAGCCTCCCTCTCTCTCTTCGCCAGAAGCCTAGCTATGACACTTTTAAATCCAGCCTCAAGAATTGTTTATTTCAGACCTAAGATTTCCCCCCTCCTGTTTCACATCAGAGCTATCCCACCCTCACTAACCCATGTCCTATCACCCTGCTAAAGTATATGACCTGTGTGAGTGTGTGTGTGTGTGCTTTTGAAAAACCATTTGACTATTGCAATTTTATTTCATAGATTTGGTCTGCAGCGCACCATGTTTGTAAATATCTGTTTGTTTAAACTATTGATTGTTTGTCATTGGTTGCATGACTGTGTAAGATTAGGTTGAATGCATGCGCTTTGATTTGTCTTTGCAAGATATAGCGCTATACAAGTTCCATTTATTATTAATTATTACTATTATAAGTCAAGTAAGTCAAGTTGACTTGACTGTGACAGGTAACTCCAGGGCAGGAGGACACCCCAGGGGCAGAGGTGGCCATACCTTCATGACTCACGCCTCGGGCATGCACGGGTATGACGGAGGCGTGGACCTCGGGGGTGGAGGGTTCGATTCCAGCTGCCACGGGGGATGGGACGGTGGTGGAGGTGGTGGTGGTTGCGATAGTGGGGGAGGTGGTGGTGGTTGCGACAGTGGGGGAGGTGGTGGTGGTTGCGACAGTGGGGGTGGAGGTGGTGGTTGTGATAGTGGGGGAGGTGGTGGTGGTTGCGACAGTGGGGGTGGAGGTGGTGGTTGTGATAGTGGGGGGTGGTGGTTGTGATTGATGGTGTGTTTGTGTGTGTGTGTGCGTGTCTGTTCGTGTGTGTGTGCGCGCGCGCGTGTGTGTGTGTGCGCGCGTGTGTGTGTGTGTGTGTGTGTTCCCTGATATGGCCTTTGTTGTTGGCAGGGCTATAAAACAAGAGGATTATTGGATTGGTGTGTTTGTGTGTGTGTGTGCATGTGTTTCTTCTTTTTTTTCTTCTTTTATTTTGAGGATAATGGATTAAGCACTCGTGCTTTTTTAAAAAAAATCCAGTCCCCGTGTGCATGCATGCAGTTTTGTCAGTTTTGTCATCCGTTCCCAAGGGCACACAATGGCTTACACACAATGTGTGTGTGTGTGTTCGGGTGGAAGGGAGAAGAATGGAACTGTTCAAGGGGCATAGATGTGCATGTTTTTTGTTGTTGGTTTTCTTCATAATTTTTATCACAGTTTATGAGATTTTAAAATGTAACCCCCCCCCCCCCCCACTCCCCACCTCTGCATTGCTCACAGAGAAGATAAAGAAGAAGAAAAAGAGAGTGACAAATAACTGAACGAACAAACTTGTATTGCTTAAGGGTAAAAGAATGAACTTACCTTTTTATTATTATTTTTTTTACATCCAGCCCTCTAAGAAACAGATGTAAACAATATTTTTTTTATTTCGAGGATATTGGAATAAGCGCTCACAAGGCTTTTTTTTACATCCAGTCTCTGTGTGTATGCAGTTTTGTGTCAATTTTGTCATCGATTTCAACCGGAACATTGTGACCTACTCTTCCAAAATTTCTGCATGCACAAGATTCAGGGAGAGGAGATAGGCGCTGCCCTCGATACGCTGGCCCCTGGAGAAGTTGAGGTCTCTGAGGCCTCGCTCCCCTACAACAACTGCATCGGTTATGGGAGCACACCTTTACCTTTTAATGTGTTAGGACAGTTGTATGTTAGTCCGTCGTGTTCGACGATGACCTCCAAAACAGCAGAGGAGGCAGCTGCTGTTTCGGAAACTGGGCAGAAATTTGATTATAGTGGAGATGCCTTGCCCACAGTACATCCCCACTCTCTCGGCCAAGTGGGCATAAGGACAGTCAGCGTTGGAGATGCTCTCCAAAGGCCAACCAGCCCCCAAGGCTGCAGCAGACAGTAGAAAGCCGTAACTGCCCCTGCCTTGAGAAAAATCTGCTTCACCCATCAGAAATATGGACAATGTCTTTCAGTTTCAGCATCATCTCTTTCATCAGCCGGTTGCAAACTTTAAGTGAGCGAGGGTGACAGTATGGAATGCTTTATCATTTATGTGATAGGGACGGGATAGTCCAGCTCAGTGGTCAGAGCACTGGCTTTCCCCCCAGCCAAGTTGAGCAGCGTCGAGCGTGGTTACCACTTGGATGGGTGACCGTTTGCGCACCTTGGCTTCAGTACAGTTCCCCCAGTTCACCCAGCTGTAAATGGGTACCTGCCCTCTTTAGAGTCAGGGAAGGTAAAGCAGCGAGGGAGAGGAGATGGGCGCCGCCCTCAATATGCTGGCCCTTAGAGAAGCTGAGGTCTCTGACACCTCGCTCCCCAACGACTGCGTAGGTTATGGAACACCTTTACCTTTTAATGTGTTAGGTTGTAGTAAGTTCATGATGAAAGCATTCATGCTGTATGTATTTAAACTGTATGAACATGGGGAATGGATGTAAAAAAAACACAACCCCAAAACGTACGAGTGCTTATTCTGTTTTCCTTGAAATAAAAGGAAAAAAGAATGCATAAATAGACAGCTTCGTTTTTGTAAGCCAGTAGCAACATTTTTAATCAGTTAGGCATTTGGGTTTGTTCGGTTTTTTAAAATTCACATTGACATGTTTTTATCGATTTGTGAGATGACTTTTATACCGTTTTGGTGCATCCAATATAAATGTGTCATAAAGGCAATACATCGAGTGATGATGGTGATGACGATTCAGTTCTTGCAAATGTTAATGAAATGTTTGTTCATTATGATAATATCATGCTCAGGGATTTTTTTTTTAAAGTCAAAAAGCCTTTTTTTAAAAAAAAACAAACAAACACAAGTTTGTCGAATCAACATTAAAATTTTATGGAAATTCTACTCTTGTTTAAAGAATTTGATAAAACTTGAATGGTTGGACCAGAGTCAGTTTCGTTTTAGGGCTTGTTCTTTGTTTGTTGTGGGGAGGGGTGGGTGGGTTGTTTTTTGTTTTATTGTTGTTGTTTGTTGTGGGTTTTTTTGTTTCTTTGTTATTGTTAGGGGAGAGGAGGAAACAGTTGCTATTTTCTCTCTCTCTCTCTCTCTCTCTCTCTCCTCTCTCTCTCTCTCTTCTCTCTCTCTCTTCTCTCTCTCTTTCTCTTCTCTCTCCCTCTTTCTCTCTCTCTCTCTCTTCTCTCTCTCTCTTTTTCTCTCTCTCCTTTTTCTCTCTCTCTCTTCTCTCTCTCTCTCTCTCTTTCTCTCTCTCTCTCTCTCTTTAAACTTAAAATTGTGCTCAAATGGGATGTACGCTTTCTCTCTCTCTCTCTCTCTCTCTCTCTCTCTCCTCTCTCTCTCTCTCTCTCTCTCTCTCTCTCTCTCTCTCTCTCTCTTTAAACTTTAAAATTGTGCTCAAATGGGATGTAGCTTTGTTCTCTCTCTCTCTCTCTCTCCTCTCTCTCTCTCTCTCTCTCTCTCTCTCTCTCTCTCTCTCTTCTCCTTCTCTTTAAACTTAAAATTGTGCTCAATGGGATATACGCTTTTTGGGGTTAATCTATCTCTTTACAGATCCATACCTGGCTTGAATCTATTTCAGTCACTTCTTGACATATGCAATAGATTGCACAACCAAGTCTCTGATTGTAGTAATAATATATAAATATATTAAAATGGAATATAATCATGGAATTTTTAGCGCTATATCTTGCTAAAACAAATCGAAGAGCTTACACATTCTATGCATGCTTGTTTTTGATTTTGATTTTATTTTTTGGATTGATTTATTCTGTTTCATTCTTTTCTATCGAGGATAATGGAATAAGCACTTACGTGCTTTTTTTACATCCAGTCCCTGTGTATTTGCAGTTTTGTAAATTCTGTCATCTGTTCCCACTGGCACACAATGGCCTACTCTTACGAAAAGCAGAACAGAATTTAACGTGTGCGCAAGTACGCATGTGTGTGTTTGTGTGTGTGATCTATACAAGTAAAATCTGTCTCATTTTGGATGCCGGTGAACAGAAATTTCACACATACAGCCATATCTGGATTTACAGTACGTTTCAGTTAAAAAGGGTTTTTTTTGTGGTTCTTTTTTATTTTTATTTTTTTTACTGTATTATTTTTTACAAATTTTTTTTTAGGACATGACAGTTATGTTAGATCTGATCAAAGTTGAGTCAGTTTAGATTATTTGTTTGATAACGTTTGTGTATGATTCATTTCTTCTTCCTCGAACGCTCAAACAGCAACTAATGTGTCTGTTATATGAGCGAAAATGCGTCTCGCTGCCGTTAAGCGCCTGACAAGTCAGGCCCAGCGCGTTCGACTTTGGCACGAGAGAGAATTATCTTTCAAGTCTTCCTGGAAAAAAAGGCAGGAGGAGAATGGACCAAGAAGGCAGAAAATAGACAAGAAAGGTGACAGGAAGAAAAGGAACAAGGCAGAAAGAAAGAGAGGGATAGAAAAGAGGGAATTCCTAGCACAGAATTCCCAGAAGGTGGGGATGCTATTTATACTGACAGGCCCCCAGCATCCCCTTATGATTTATTTGTTAGTATTGTTTTCAATCTGAATGAAGTCTTGTTTTCTAGTTTGATATTTCCCCACCATTGAATCTTACTTTATTTTGTTAGTGAAGCTCTCACTGTCGGGTAGATCATTCTAACGAAGGAAATTACTTGCTTTGTATTTCTTTGTTGTTGTCATATATGGGGGACCGTTTGCGTGCTTTTGCTTCAGTACAGTCCCCCCAGTTCACCCAGCTTTCAATGGCTACCTGCCCTCTTTAGGGTCAGGGAAGGTAAAGCAGCGAGGGAGAGAGGAGATGGGCGCCGCCCTCAATATGCTGGCCCCTGGAGAAGCTGAGGTCTCTGACGCCTCGCTCCTCTACGACTTTATAGGTTATGGGACACTTTTACCTTTGTTTGGCTAGAACTCTGAAGTTCAGCAAAATTGTGAAATTTTGCATTTGATGCATGTGACCGTTTCTGCCCACAGTTTAGGCAGCTGCAATCTGACCTCGGGCATGTTTGCTGTTTGAAAAGGGGATGAGGGGATTTTTTGGTTGTTGCTGTTGTTGTTGGGGTTGGGTTTTTTTTGTTGCAATATGACCACACATGTATATATAACAAGATTTCTACTGTTTTGTTGTTGCTGTTGTTTTTTTTGTTTGGTTTTTTGTTTGTTTGGGGTGGGGGTGGGGAGGGGGGGGGGGGGTTGGATGCAACTTCACAGTAGCTGTGAGGGGTTTTTTGTGTGTTTTTTATATTATATATTGCCAGAAGAGAGAGATTTTATAAAGAAAGAAAGGAAAATGTGTGGCAAATGAAAAGAAGTGTTAATTTTTTTTAATGTGAATTGTTTTGCGCGTATTATGGTTAGTTTTTGTTTTTCATATATATATATTATATATATATATATATAGAGAGAGAGAGAGATAGATAGATACATAGATACATAGAGACTTAGACAGAGAAATGAGAGAGAGAGATATTAGGTACTTGTCAACTATTAAACAGAAAATGCCTTATCTGTCTGCCTTTTTATCTGAAATAGATGTGAGTTCTCTACTTTTTGCGTGTTGATCTTCCGAGCAATATGACCACACATGTATCTTACAATAATAACAAGGTTCCTTTGTTATTCCTGCTCTGGCCTTTGTACTCAAGATTTATACACATTGTATTTTATATATATATAGAGAGAGAGAAAAGAAACAACATATCCCTGTGTGTGTGTGTGTGTGTGTGTGTGTGTGTGTGTGTGTGTGTGTGTGTGTGTGTGTGTGTGTGTGTGTGTGTGTGACACTCCACCACGAAATGAGTCACTTTGCACCTGACCCACTTTTCCGCTAGGAGCCATTTTAGGCAGGTGGGGGTCAGGTTGTCGATTTTAGATTTTGATTGATTATAAAACTTTAGCCATTCTTCCACCTTGTACTGAAGTATCAAGGCCTTATTCTGTTTCCTTTTGCTTGTAAACGTGTTTTAAAAATACCCAAGCCCTCATTCTGACTATTTATTACGATGCAAAACTTGTCCATTTCTCATTTTGTCATTTCCTGCAGCCTGTCATTTCAATTTGTAATAACTTTTCATAGAATTGTCCGATTTTCAATCTGTTTTCTGAATTGAACAGCCTTTTTTATTGCAGATTAATAACATATCAATAACGAAACTTTGACATCTGGTGCAAAGTGACTTATTATGTGGTGGAGTGTCGAATATATATATATTTATATATATATATATATTTTTTTTACATATATATATTTTTTACATATATATATATTTTTTAAAAATATATTTTTAACATATATATATATATATATATAATTATTTTTGCTGACAATGGTGCTGCTTATGTTTTTGAAGACCATTATTCTTGTGCCATATTTGCTGTTACTGTCTGTGATGGTTATTCACCAGAGTGACAGTAACGATGTTCTGCAAATGTGAGAACTTGTTCTCATCTGCTTTGTTTATTAAACGGTCTTCCAGTATGTAACTGGTGTGATTTTTTTTGTCTGTTCAGTTGTGTGTGTGTGAGTTCGCAATTTGTAGCCTATCTCTTTGTCTCTGTCTCACTCTCTCTGTCTCACTCTCTCTTATTTATTCTTTTATATCAAGGATAATGGAATAAGCACTCATGTGCTTTTTTTACATCCAGTCCCCGTGTGTATGCGGTTTTGTCAATTTTGTCATCTGTTTCCACCGGCACACAATGGCTTACTCTTATGAAAAGCGGAACAGGATTTAACGTGTGCGCAAGATGTTCTGCATGCGTTCGCACACGGGACCTCGGTTTATAGGCTCATCCGGACTTTTGTGAAAATGAGGGGGGGGGGGGGGGGGGGGTAAGTAAAACTGCAATCTTTATTGATGGATCTTCGATCGTGTACAAGTTCTCTGTAGTTTCTTTAGGTGGCGGTATGTTTTCCAACAATGTGAGGGAGAGTCGAAGCAAGCCAGTCAAGTCAAACACCTGGGCAGCATCTTCACTCAAAACGGAAAACTAGACAGAGACATCGACACCAGATGCCATGGGAACGGATGACAACATTGACAAAACCGCATACACACGGGGACTGGATTTAAATTTAAAAAAAGCACATGAGTGCTTATTCCATTATCCTCGAAATAAAAGAATAAAATACATAAATCACTTCTGCGACATCCTAACATCCCTATGAGCACCAAGGCAAAGCTGATCAACGCCATCTTCCTGCCAACTCTCACTTACCAGTGCCAGACATGGCCCCTGACAAAAGCCCTGGAGCAGAAACTGGTAACGTGTGAGATGAAGGCTTGAGGAAAGCCGTCAACAAGACCAGGAGAGACAAGATAAGAAACGAGGTGATCAGAGACATGGTAGGAGCCACACCAGTACACACACACACACACACACACACACAAAGAAATGTGTGGGAAAATTATTGCACACACACATTGCCACACACAGAAACAAAAAAAAAGAAACGAAAAATCACCCACACAGTCATGCATATATGTACGATATATTATATATATATATATATGAATGAAAAATTTCTCTCTCTCTCTCTCTCTCTCTCTCTCTCTCTCTCTCTCTCTCTCTCCTCTCCCTCTCTCACACACACGCATACACACACACGCGCACGCACGCACACACACAACTGAACCCCAAAAAACAAAACACCACACCAGTTAAATATTGGAAGACAGTTTAATAATGCAGACGAGAACAATTTCTCATATTTGCAAAACATATTGTCAATCTCATAGTGAATGATTATCACGGCAGTAACAGCAAATATGGCACACACACACACACACACACACACACAAAACACACACACCACAACACACACCACAACACATACACACACACACACACACACACACACACACACACACACACCCTTCCACCCAACACACCCACACACACGCACGCACACCCACACCCTTCCACCCCAATACACACACATACAATATCTCTCTCCTCCTCTCTCTCTCTCTCTCTCTCTCTCTCTCTCTCTCTCTCTCTCTCTCTCTCTCTCTCTCGCTCTCTCTGTCTCCAGTTTCCTATCTTAGGATCGTCTGATATGACTTAAAGTGGAAAGACGTTAAAATTGAAGATTAACACACATACACACACACGCGCGCGCGCACGCATACACAAACACCACACCCTTCCAACACACACACACACCCGTCCACCCCAACACACACATACA
>CM054163.1:37084053-37089053 GCA_028751875.1 Rapana venosa
GAGAGGAGGGGAAAGAAAGGAGAGAGGGAGAAGAGAGGGAGAGAGAAAGAGAGAGGGGGAGAGAGAAAGAGGGAGAGAGGGGAGAAGAAAGAGGGAGAGAGGGGATGGAAGAGAGGGAGGAAGAGCGAAGGGGGGGAGAGAGAGGGGAGAGAGAGGAGAGAATAGAGACTTTTTCGGCAGAGAGGGAGAAGGAGTAGGGAAATGTCATAATTGGAAGACAAGAGTTAAGGATTGATTGGGAAAGTAATATGTGTGGGTAGAGGGGATTTTTTACCCACAACGCGGGCCCGTCTGGGTTCATGAACTTCATATTGGTCACTAAAGAACCAAGGTTGGGTTTAAAATCTGTTTTATTGTATAGGTCATAGCATCATTTTTATCTAATTGTAAGTTGACGTGGTTACCACCTCGTGCCGTCTTGGGGTGATAAACCCCGGATTGATTGGACCAGGGAGTTGCTACAGAACGACAGTAAGATGCAAACTCGTATAATCTGTATAGAGCTGCACAGTTTTGATCTGAGATTTAAAAGTTGACGAGGTGACAGCCCTGATATGGCCTCTGTGGTCGGCGTGGCTATAAACAACAGGATTGGATTGGACAGAGAGAGTGAGAGAGACAGACAGACAGACAGACAGAGACCAATATTCAGGCAGACAGACAGACAGAGAGAAAGAGAGAGATACAGACAGACAGAGAGGCACACAGAGAAAGAGAGAGAGAGAGAGAGAGAGAGAGAGAGAGAGAGAGAGAGAGAGAGAGAGAGAGAGAGAGAGAGAGAGAGAGAGAGACCAATATTCAGGCAGACAGACAGACAGAGAGAAAGAGAGAGATACAGACAGACAGAGAAGCACACAGAGAAAGAGAATGAAAGAAAGAGAGAGAGAGAGAGACAGACAGACAGACAGATAGAAAGAAAGACAGACAGATAGAGAGACAGACAGAGGAAGGGTGCACCATTTTTTTTCCAAAATCAAAAAGGTTTTTTTTCCAGATGGTACATTGAATAAACAACGTATTTTCTTTTATTTATCAAGCCATCTGTCTAAGAACAAAAACAGCACTACTAACAACAACAACAACAACAACGACGACGACAACAACACCAAAATTGGATGTGTGTGTCTAGGCTATGCGTACATGTGTGTGTGTGTGTGTGTGTGTGTGTGTGTGTGTGTGTGTGTGTGTGTGTGTGTGTGTGTGTGTGTGTGTGTGTAGGCTATGCGTATATATGTGTGTTTGTGAGGGAGGGAAGGAAAGAGATTAATTGATCAATAATCTTTATTTCCAATAAGTGTGTGTGTATGCGTGCGCGCGCATGTGTGTACTCGTGCGTGCTTGCACGTGCGCGCGTGTGTGTATGTGTGTGTTAGGAAGAGATTGATTGATAATCTTCATTTCCACTAAGTGTGTGCGTATGCGTGCGCGCGCATGTGTGTACTCGTGCGTGCTTGCACGTGCGCGCGTGTGTGTATGTGTGTGTTAGGAAGAGATTGATTGATAATCTTCATTTCCACTAAGTGTGTGCGTGCGTGCGTGTATGTGTGTGCGCGCGCGCGTGTGTGTGCGTGCGTGCGTGCGTGTTGATGGTTGTCGTGTGCGGGTGGATGGTGGAGAGGCAGGCTCCCCTGAATGCCACACCACACGGGGACTGGATGTAAACAACAAAACAAAAAAAAAGCACCTGAGTGCTTATTCCATTATCCTCGAAATAAAAGAATAAAATAGATAGATAGATAAATAAATACACGTCAATAAATAGATAAAAGATCCATTGGCAATCTGTAGGACAGTCTTGGCAATAGATCATGACCACAGCTGTCAGTTCTTCCCTCCACCCCCCCCCCTCTCCCCCCCCCCCCCCCCCACTACAACCCCCCCCCCCCCCCCCCCTCTTCCCTCTGCTATCAATTCCATCCCAGCCCAGCTGGTGCTAATTACAGCAGGAACTGACCACACTTGGACTTGGTAAAAGGAAGGGGCAGAGCTAAACTTAACACTGGGCCTTGGACCCTTGACTGAGTTATGCTTGGAGCTAGGGGACGGGACAGCCTAGTGGTTAGAACATTGCGCTGGCAATTTGACCACCTAGGTTCGATTCCCGTTCAAGGTGGGTATATTTTCCCCCTGGAGTTAACATCAGTGCTGACTCCACTCTCCCAGAAAAGTCCTTGGGATGAGACTATAAACCGAGGAGTCCCCGTGTGCGAACGCACGCAGAACATCTTGCGCACACGTTAAATCCTGTTCCGCTTTTCGTAAGAGTAGGCCATTGTGGGAACAGATGACAGAATATACAAAACCCCATACACACGGGGACTTGAGGTAAAAAAAAAAAAAAAGCACATAAGTGCTTATTCCGTTATCCTCGATAGAAAAGAATAAAATAAAATAAATTAATAAAATATGCTGGATTTGCGAGCTGTCCCACCTGCTATGGTGCAGTGGTTATGAGCTGGGAGGTCGCAGGTTCGAATCCCGTTAGAGATTTTAGGGATTTGTTTGACTTTGCTGTCTTATTCCAACAAACAACTGTGGGACAGGACCAGACAAGCCCCAAACGAGTCCATTATTAAACAAAGGAAGTGGGGATGGATCGGCCATACACTCCGCAAGCCTGCGTCAAATGTCACCAGGCAGGCCCTTGACTGGAATCCACAAGGGAAGCGGAAAGTGGGTCGACCCAAAACAGACCTGGCGCAGAAGTGTTGACGAAGAAACGAAGGCAGCCGGAATGACATGGGCCGAGCTGAAGAGGATCTCCCAAAACCGAGTTCGTTGGAGGGAAGGGTGTGTTGTTGCAGCCCTATGTTCCCCCAAGGAACCAAGAGGCATAAGTCAAAAAAGTCGATTAATTTTCATGATTTATTATGTTGTTGTTGCTTTTATGGTTTTTTTCCCCTTCTCTGTTCACAAGCTGTCACCATCGCAGACGAACCCAAACAACGCTCTGGCAATATCCGAGGTCACACCTGGCGAGCCCATGTCCCAGTTTTCAGCAGCCACCGTCATATCCCAGGTATCAAGATACCACACCTTGTCCTCTAACCCCCGAAACACGTCTCGCCAAATCTTGGCGTACCACTCGCCATGTTTGTCCCCAGCATGCACTGCGTGCCTCTGCTCGCTGTAGGTCACGTGGGGGCCCCGAATCACGAACGTCACTTCCGGGTGCAGCTTCAGGTACTCCTGCACCACTGTGAACGTGGCCTGCACGAAGGATCGGTACACTTGCACCGAATAGGGCGCGAGGTTGCGTTGGAAGTGGATGACGATGAAAATGTCCTTGGCGTCTTTGTATCCCAGTTGCCGCACTCGGTTCAAGGTCAGACGCAAGGGGAGGTTATTGCTGGAAGGGAGGGTACTCCGGGTTTCGGTCAGGAAGGGGAAGGCGTGCGCGGCGAATAACACCGTGGACCGCGTGGAGTGATTCTGAAAATGACCGATTCTGAAATTGACAAATTCTGAAAAATGACAAATTCTGAAGTTGACAAATTCTGAAGTTGACAAATTCTGAAATGGACAAATTCTGAAATTGACAACTTCTGAAGATGATAAATTCTGAAAATGACAAATTCTGAAAATGACAAACTGTGTAGGATTAGGATCAGTAGCTGTGTACACACACTCATGCAAGCACACACACATATAGATATAGATGTGTGTGTGTGTGTTTTATTTAAAAAAAAAATTATTTATTCTTTTATATCGAGGATAATGGAATAAGCACTTATGTGCTTTTTTACATCCAGTCCCCGTGCGTACGCGGTTTTGTAAATTCTGTCATCTGTTCCCACCGGCACACAAAGGCCTGCCTACTCTTACGAAAAGTGGAACAGGATTTAACGGGTGCGCAAGATGTTCTGCGTGCGTTCGCACACGGGCCCCAGGTTTATAGTCTCATTGGAAGGACTTTTGGGGAGAGTGGAGTCTGCACTGATGTTAACTCCAGGAGAAAATAACCCCTTGAACGGGAATCGAACCCGGGTGGTCAGATTGTGAGCGCAATGTTCTAACCACTAGGCTATCCCGTCCCCCCTCGAAGGGGGGGGGGGGGGGGAGATAATGAAATAAGCACACATTGTTCTAGTCTTTAGGTAGTGCCTTAGGGGACGGGATAGCTCAGTGGTCACAGCACTCACTTTCCCCCAGCTAAGGTTAAACAGCATCGAGCGTGGTTACCACTTGGATGGGTGACCGTTTTCGCACCTTGGCTTCAGTACAGTCCCCTCCAATTCACCCAGCTGTAAATAGGTACCTTGCCCTCTTTAGGGTCAGGGAAGGTAAAGCAGCGAGGGAGAGGAGATGGGCGCCGCCCTCAATATGCTGGCCCCTAGAGAAGTTGAGGTTTCTGACGCCTTGCTCCCCTACGACCACAGAGGTTATGGGGACACCTTTACCTTTACATCCAGCAGACATTCCAGTTTTTAAGGTAGTGCCTTACCCTACACACGTGCAGTTCGTTCCAGTTTTGGGGTAGGTGGTGGTACGTGCACCCGGCCAATGCCTGCACGTGGTCCCACAGGTGTCGCTGGTTCCAGTCTCCCCAGAACAGCAGCGTTTTGTTCCTCAGGCATCTAGAAACAGCGTCGTGATAAAAGAACGAATATATATATAATATATATATATATATATATATATATATATATATATATATATAGAGAGAGAGAGAGAGAGAGAGAGAGAGAGAGAGAGGAGAGAGAGAGAGTGAGAGAGAGAGAGAGAAAGATGTTTAAAATTTATTTAATTTAATTCTTATTATATAGAGGGTAATGGAATAAGCACTTAAACACACACACTCTCTCTCTCTTTATCATGTCATTGTCATCTCTCTCTCTCATTCTCCTTCGGATGAGACTATAAACCGAGGCCCCGTGTGCCAACGCATGCAGAACATCTTGCGCACACGCTAAATCCTGTTCCACTTTTCGAAAGAGTAGGCCATTGTGCGCCGGTGGAAACAGATGACACAATTTACAAAACCGCAAATATCTCTCTGG
>CM054163.1:37094053-37106553 GCA_028751875.1 Rapana venosa
GTGATCTTAAGAGCTGTATACAGCATAGCATAGGGCCCGTCTTGTGATCTTAAGAGCTGTATACAGCATAGCATAGGGCCCGTCTTGTGATCTTAAGAGCTGTAGACAGCATAGTATAGGGCCCGTCTTGTGATCTTAGGAGCTGTAGACAGCATAGTATAGGGCCCGTCTTGTGATCTTAGGAGCTGTATACAGCATAGTATAGGGCCCGTCTTGTGATCTTAAGAGCTGTATACAGCATAGTATAGGGCCCGTCTTGTGATCTTAAGAGCTGTATACAGCATAGTATAGGGCCCGTCTTGTGATCGTTAGAGCTGTATACAGCATCGTATAGGGCCCGTCTTGTGATCGTTAGAGCTGTATACAGCATCGTATAGGGCCCGTCTTGTGATCTTAAGAGCTGTATACAGCATCGTATAGGGCCCGTCTTGTGATCTTAAGAGCTGTATACAGCATAGTATAGGGCCCGTCTTGTGATCTTAAGAGCTGTATACAGCATCGTATAGGGCCCGTCTTGTGATCTTAAGAGCTGTATACAGCATCGTATAGGGCCCGTCTTGTGATCTTAAGAGCTGTATACAGCATCGTATAGGGCCCGTCTTGTGATCTTAAGAGCTGTATACAGCATCGTATAGGGCCCGTCTTGTGATCTTAAGAGCTGTATACAGCATCGTATAGGGCCCGTCTTGTGATCTTAAGAGCTGTATACAGCATCGTATAGGGCCCGTCTTGTGATCTTAAGAGCTGTATACAGCATCGTATAGGGCCCGTCTTGTGATCTTAAGAGCTGTATACAGCATCGTATACGGCCCGTCTTGTGATCTTAAGAGCTGTATACAGCATCGTATACGGCCCGTCTTGTGATCTTAAGAGCTGTATACAGCATCGTATACGGCCCGTCTTGTGATCTTAAGAGCTGTATACAGCATCGTATACGGCCCGTCTTGTGATCTTAAGAGCTGTATACAGCATCGTATACGGCCCGTCTTGTGATCTTAAGAGCTGTATACAGCATCGTATACGGCCCGTCTTGTGATCTTAAGAGCTGTATACAGCATCGTATACGGCCCGTCTTGTGATCTTAAGAGCTGTATACAGCATAATATACGGCCTATCTTAAGAGCTGTATACAGGATAGTATAGGGCCTGTCTTGTGATCTTCAGAGCTGTATACAGGATAGTATAGGGCCTGTCTTGTGATCTTCAGAGCTGTATACAGCATAGTATAGGGCCTGTCTTGTGATCTTCAGAGCTGTATACAGCATAGTATTGGGCCCGTCTTGTGATCTTCAGAGCTGTATACAGCATAGTATAGGGCCCGTCTTGTGATCTTCAGAGCTGTATACAGCATCGTATAGGGCCCGTCTTGTGATCTTAAGAGCTGTATACAGCATAGTATAGGGCCCGTCTTGTGATCTTAAGAGCTGTATACAGCATAGTATAGGGCCCGTCTTGTGATCTTAAGAGCTGTATACAGCATAGTATAGGGCCCGTCTTGTGATCTTAAGAGCTGTATACAGCATAGTATAGGGCCCGTCTTGTGATCTTAAGAGCTGTATACAGCATAGTATAGGGCCCGTCTTGTGATCTTAAGAGCTGTATACAGCATAGTATAGGGCCCGTCTTGTGATCTTAAGAGCTGTATACAGCATAGTATAGGGCCCGTCTTGTGATCTTAAGAGCTGTATACAGCATAGTATAGGGCCCGTCTTGTGATCTTAAGAGCTGTATACAGCATAGTATAGGGCCCGTCTTGTGATCTTAAGAGCTGTATACAGCATAGTATAGGGCCCGTCTTGTGATCTTAAGAGCTGTATACAGCATAGTATAGGGCCCGTCTTGTGATCTTAAGAGCTGTATACAGCATAGTATAGGGCCCGTCTTGTGATCTTAAGAGCTGTATACAGCATAGTATAGGGCCCGTCTTGTGATCTTAAGAGCTGTATACAGCATAGTATAGGGCCCGTCTTGTGATCTTAAGAGCTGTATACAGCATAGTATAGGGCCCGTCTTGTGATCTTAAGAGCTGTATACAGCATAGTATAGGGCCCGTCTTGTGATCTTAAGAGCTGTATACAGCATAGTATAGGGCCCGTCTTGTGATCTTAAGAGCTGTATACAGCATAGTATAGGGCCCGTCTTGTGATCTTAAGAGCTGTATACAGCATAGTATAGGGCCCGTCTTGTGATCTTAAGAGCTGTATACAGCATAGTATAGGGCCCGTCTTGTGATCTTAAGAGCTGTATACAGCATAGTATAGGGCCCGTCTTGTGATCTTAAGAGCTGTATACAGCATAGTATAGGGCCCGTCTTGTGATCTTAAGAGCTGTATACAGCATAGTATAGGGCCCGTCTTGTGATCTTAAGAGCTGTATACAGCATAGTATAGGGCCCGTCTTGTGATCTTAAGAGCTGTATACAGCATAGTATAGGGCCCGTCTTGTGATCTTAAGAGCTGTATACAGCATAGTATAGGCCCGTCTTGTGATCTTAAGAGCTGTATACAGCATAGTATAGGGCCCGTCTTGTGATCTTAAGAGCTGTATACAGCATAGTATAGGGCCCGTCTTGTGATCTTAAGAGCTGTATACAGCATAGTATAGGGCCCGTCTTGTGATCTTAAGAGCTGTATACAGCATAGTATAGGGCCCGTCTTGTGATCTTAAGAGCTGTATACAGCATAGTATAGGGCCCGCCTTGTGATCTTAAGAGCTGTATACAGCATAGTATAGGGCCCGCCTTGTGATCTTAAGAGCTGTATACAGCATAGTATAGGGCCCGCCTTGTGATCTTAAGAGCTGTATACAGGATAGTATAGGGCCCGCCTTGTGATCTTAAGAGCTGTATACAGGATAGTATAGGGCCCGCCTTGTGATCTTAAGAGCTGTATACAGCATCGTATAGGGCCCGCCTTGTGATCTTAAGAGCTGTATACAGCATCGTATACGGCCCGCCTTGTGATCTTAAGAGCTGTATACAGCATCGTATACGGCCCGTCTTGTGATCTTAAGAGCTGTATACAGCATCGTATACGGCCCGTCTTGTGATCTTAAGAGCTGTATACAGCATCGTATACGGCCCGTCTTGTGATCTTAAGAGCTGTATACAGCATCGTATACGGCCCGTCTTGTGATCTTAAGAGCTGTATACAGCATCGTATACGGCCCGTCTTGTGATCTTAAGAGCTGTATACAGCATAGTATACGGCCCGTCTTGTGATCTTAAGAGCTGTATACAGCATCGTATACGGCCCGTCTTGTGATCTTAAGAGCTGTATACAGCATCGTATAGGGCCTGTCTTGTGATCTTAAGAGCTGTATACAGCATCGTATAGGGCCTGTCTTGTGATCTTAAGAGCTGTATACAGCATAGTATAGGGCCTGTCTTGTGATCTTAAGAGCTGTATACAGCATAGTATAGGGCCTGTCTTGTGATCTTAAGAGCTGTATACAGCATAGTATAGGGCCTGTCTTGTGATCTTAAGAGCTGTATACAGCATAGTATAGTGCCTATCTTAAGAGCTGTATACAGGATAGTATAGGGCCTGTCTTGTGATCTTAAGAGCTGTATACAGCATAGTATAGGGCCTGTCTTGTGATCTTCAGAGCTGTATACAGCATAGTATAGGGCCCGTCTTGTGATCTTCAGAGCTGTATACAGCATAGTATAGGGCCCGTCTTGTGATCTTCAGAGCTGTATACAGCATAGTATAGGGCCCGTCTTGTGATCTTCAGAGCTGTATACAGAATAGTATAGGGCCCGTCTTGTGATCTTCAGAGCTGTATACAGAATAGTATAGTGCCCGTCTTGTGATCTTAAGAGCTGTATACAGCATAGTATAGGGCCCGTCTTGTGATCTTCAGAGCTGTATACAGCATAGTATAGGGCCCGTCTTGTGATCTTCAGAGCTGTATACAGGATAGTATAGGGCCCGTCTTGTGATCTTCAGAGCTGTATACAGGATAGTATAGGGCCCGTCGTGTGATCTAAACAGCTGTATACAGCATAGTATAGGGCCTGTCTTGTGATCTTAGGAGCTGTATACAGCATAGTATAGGGCCTGTCTTGTGATGTTAAGAGATGTATACAGCATAGTATAGGGCCTGTCTTGTGATGTTAAGAGCTGTATACAGCATAGTATAGGGCCTGTCTTGTGATCTTAAGAGCTGTATACAGCATAGTATAGGGCCTGTCTTGTGATCTTAAGAGCTGTATACAGGATAGTATAGGGCCTGTCTTGTGATCTTAAGAGCTGTATACAGCATAGTATAGGGCCTGTCTTGTGATCTTAAGAGCTGTATACAGCATCGTATAGGGCCCGTCTTGTGATCTTAAGAGCTGTATACAGCATAGTATAGGGCCTGTCTTGTGATCTTAAGAGCTGTATACAGGATAGTATAGGGACTGTCTTGTGATCTTAAGAGCTGTATACAGGATAGTATAGGGCCTGTCTTGTGATCTTAAGAGCTGTATACAGGATAGTATAGGGCCTGTCTTGTGATCTTAAGAGCTGTATACAGCATAGTATAGGGCCTGTCTTGTGATCTTAAGAGCTGTATACAGCATAGTATAGGGCCTGTCTTGTGATCTTAAGAGCTGTATACAGCATAGTATAGGGCCTGTCTTGTGATCTTAAGAGCTGTATACAGCATAGTATAGGGCCTGTCTTGTGATCTTAAGAGCTGTATACAGCATCGTATAGGGCCTGTCTTGTGATGTTAAGAGCTGTATACAGCATAGTATAGGGCCTGTCTTGTGATCTTAAGAGCTGTATACAGCATAGTATAGGGCCTGTCTTGTGATCTTAAGAGCTGTATACAGCATAGTATAGGGCCTGTCTTGTGATCTTAAGAGCTGTATACAGGATAGTATAGGGCCTGTCTTGTGATCTTAAGAGCTGTATACAGGATAGTATAGGGCCTGTCTTGTGATCTTAAGAGCTGTATACAGCATAGTATAGGGCCTGTCTTGTGATCTTAAGAGCTGTATACAGCATAGTATAGGGCCTGTCTTGTGATCTTAAGAGCTGTATACAGCATAGTATAGGGCCTATCTTAAGAGCTGTATACAGGATAGTATAGGGCCTGTCTTGTGATCTTAAGAGCTGTATACAGCACAGTATAGGGCCTGTCTTGTGATCTTAAGAGCTGTATACAGGATAGTGTAGGGCCTGTCTTGTGATCTTAAGAGCTGTATACAGGATAGTGTAGGGCCTGTCTTGTGATCTTAAGAGCTGTATACAGGATAGTATAGGGCCTGTCTTGTGATCTTAAGAGCTGTATACAGGATAGTATAGGGCCTGTCTTGTGATCTTAAGAGCTGTATACAGCATAGTATAGGGCCTGCCTTGTGATCTTAAGAGCTGTATACAGGATAGTATAGGGCCTGTCTTGTGATCTTAAGAGCTGTATACAGCATAGTATAGGGCCTGTCTTGTGATCTTAAGAGCTGTATACAGCACAGTATAGGGCCTGTCTTGTGATCTTAAGAGCTGTATACAGGATAGTGTAGGGCCTGTCTTGTGATCTTAAGAGCTGTATACAGGATAGTGTAGGGCCTGTCTTGTGATCTTAAGAGCTGTATACAGGATAGTATAGGGCCTGTCTTGTGATCTTAAGAGCTGTATACAGGATAGTATAGGGCCTGTCTTGTGATCTTAAGAGCTGTATACAGCATAGTATAGGGCCTGCCTTGTGATCTTAAGAGCTGTATACAGGATAGTATAGGGCCTGTCTTGTGATCTTAAGAGCTGTATACAGGATAGTATAGGGCCCGTCTTGTGATCTTAAGAGCTGTATACAGCATAGTATAGGGCCCGTCTTGTGATCTTAAGAGCTGTATACAGCATAGTATAGGGCCTGTCTTGTGATCTTAAGAGCTGTATACAGCATAGTATAGGGCCTGTCTTGTGATCTTAAGAGCTATATACAGCATAGTATAGGGCCCGTCTTGTGATCTTCAGAGCTGTATACAGCATAGTATAGGGCCCGTCTTGTGATCTTCAGAGCTGTATACAGCATAGTATAGGGCCCGTCTTGTGATCTTCAGAGCTGTATACAGCATAGTATAGGGCCTGTCTTGTGATCTTCAGAGCTGTATACAGCATAGTATAGGGCCTGTCTTGTGATCTTAAGAGCTGTATACAGCATAGTATAGGGCCTGTCTTGTGATCTTCAGAGCTGTATACAGCATAGTATAGGGCCTGTCCTGTGATCTTAAGAGCTGTATACAGCATAGTATAGGGCCCGTCTTGTGATCTTCAGAGCTGTATACAGCATAGTATAGGGCCCGTCTTGTGATCTTAAGAGCTGTATACAGCATCGTATAGGGCCTGTCTTGTGATCTAAAGAGCTGTATACAGCATAGTATAGGGCCCGTCTTGTGATCTTAAGAGCTGTATACAGCATCGTATAGGGCCTGTCTTGTGATCTTAAGAGCTGTATACAGCATAGTATAGGGCCTGTCTTGTGATCTTAAGAGCTGTATACAGCATCGTATAGGGCCCGTCTTGTGATCTTAAGAGCTGTATACAGCATAGTATAGGGCCCGTCTTGTGATCTTAAGAGCTGTATACAGCATAGTATAGGGCCCGTCTTGTGATCTTAAGAGCTGTATACAGCATAGTATAGGGCCCGTCTTGTGATCTTAAGAGCTGTATACAGCATAGTATAGGGCCCGTCTTGTGATCTTCAGAGCTGTATTCAGCATCGTTCTGGCAACTCGTGCGACGGCACTGGAACCATGTGTATCGGCGATTGCCTTTCCAATAGACCATTCCAGCGACGTGGAGAGAGAGAGAGAGAGAGAGAGAGGGAGAGAGGGAGAAAGAGAGAGAAAAGGAGAGAGAGAGAGAGAGGGAGAGAGAGAGAGGGAGAGAGAGAGAGAGAGAGACGGGGGGATGTGTTCTGCATGGGTAACAGCTTGCCTTCCATACTGACTTACCCAGGCTTTGCGCTCTGGAGTATATTTATTTATTTATTTATTTATTTATTCATTCTTTTATATCGAGGATAATGGAATAAGCACTTATGTGCTTTTTTACATCCAGTCCCCGTGTGCATGCGGTTTTGTCAATTCTGTCATCCCTTCCCACCGGCACACAATGGCCTACTCTTTCGAAAAGTGGAACAGGATTTAACGTGTGCGCAAGATGTTCTGCATGCGTTCGCACACGGGGCCTCGGTGTATTGTCTCATCCGAAAGACTTTGACATTCAGTTCGATTTTTTTTTTTGTCGTCAAACTGGGAAGAAAGGGCGAGGCTGGGAATGGAACCCACAACCTCACGGTTGACTTGTTGGCAGGCGAACGTCTTAACCATCCTGCCACCTTCCTTCCTTCCTTATAAACCGCATACACACGGGACTACCGCATACACTACCGCATACACACGGGGACTGGATGTAAAGAAAAAAGCACCTGAGTGCTTATTCCATTATCCTCGATATAAAAAAAAATCATGTTATCTGAGCGCTTTGATTTGTTGCTTTACAAGATTCAGCGCTATATAAATTCCATACATTATTATTATTATTATTATCCTCGATAAAAAAAATTTTTTAATTATGTTATCTGAGCGCTTTGATTTGTTGCTTTACAAGATTCAGCGCTATATAAATTCCATACATTATTATTATCATTATTATTATTATTATTATTATCCTCGATAAAAAAAAAAATTTTAAATCATGTCATCTGAACGCTTTGATTTGTTGCTTTACAAGATTCAGCGCTATATAAATTCCATACATTATTATTATTATTATTATAATCCTCGATAAAAAAAAATTTTTTTTTTAATCATGTCATCTGAGCGCTTTGATTTGTTGCTTTACAAGATTCAGCGCTATATAAATTCCATACATTATTATTAGAATCACCTAGAGCGCAACTCCATAGTCTTACTATACAGAGACTGACGGCTGAATACCTACCTGCCTGCCTACCTACCTACACAACTCACCTGGTCAGATTGTCCAGGTAGGGCTGCAGGAGGGTGGAGGAGGGCACTGGCCCAATGAAGGGCAGGGCGCGGAAAGAGCTGCGGTGCGTGCAGTTCAGTCCCTTGGTCAGCGGATATCCGCAGTACCAAGGGAGGCCACCGTTGGCCGCCGTGAAATCGCAGGTGTCGACATAGCCCGGGATAGGGGTGGATGGGAGGCAGGCTACATCCTGGTGTGATACGGGGAATCAATCAATCAATCGATCGATCGATCGATAGCCTAGTGGTTAGAACATCGCGCTCGCAATCTGACCACCCGGGTTCGATTCCCGTTCAAGGGTGATATTTTCGCCTGAGTTAACATCAGCGCAGACTCCACTCTCTCAGAAAGTCCTTCGGGTGAGACTATAAACCGAGGTCCCGTGTGTTCGAACGCACGTAGAACGTCTTGCGCACACGTTAAATCCGCTGTTCGTAAGAGTAGGCCATTGTGTGCCGGTGGGGACGGATGACAGAATTTACAAAACCGCACACACACGGATGTAAAAAAGCACATAAGTGCTTATTCCATTATCTCGATGTGCACCACCCCCTCCCCCCCCCCCCCCACACACACACACCCTACCCAATCCACCCTCCACACACACACCCACAACCCCCACCCACCCAATCCACCCTCCATACACACCACCCACAACCCCCACCCACCCAATCCACCCTCCACACCCACACACCCCCACCCTCCATCCACCCTCCACAACCCCCACCCACCCTCCACACCCACAACCCCCACCCCACCCTCCACACCCAACCCCCACCCTTCACACCCACCCCCACAACCCCCCACCCACCCTCCACACCCCAACCCCCACCCTCCATCCACCCTCCACAACCCCCTCCACCCCACCAACCCCCCCCCCCCCCACCCCCCCACCCCACCCAATCCACCATCTCAACCTCCACAGCCCGTTCCCATCCTCCAGCCTCTCCGCCACCCATCTCATGGCGTGGAACGCGCGAGACAGCCCCGCGCACGCCTGCACAAACTCCCGCGCGTAGGTCAAGGACACTCGCACCGAGGTCACGCCCGCCCACGGCAGCGAGGTCTCGCCCACGTAACTTCCGTTGTGAAGGTCCTTGACCTCGGCCGCCACGGAGGAGGAGGCCCCGTACGGGTTGTGCTGCCTGAGCCAGGCTCGGATGACGTCGCCTCCCAGGAATCGGGGCTCTCCACAGGAGGTGTAGATGTCGATGCGGAATCGCACTCGACTCCCTACTCCGATCTGCTCCCTTGGCGTCAGTAAAACCACCTGGGAGAAAGGACGTTTCTGGGTTTTTTTTAAGAACAATAAAGGTAAAGGTGCCCCCCCCCCTCCCCCATAACTTACGTGTTCGAACGCATGCAGAACATCTTGCGCACACGTTAAATCCTCTTCCGCTTTTCGGAAGAGTAGGCCATTGTGTGCCGGTGGAAACAGATGACAAAATTTACAAAACCGCATACACACGGGGACTGGATGTAAAAAAGCGCACGAGTGCTTATTCCGTTATCCTCGATATAAAAGAATAAATAAAAGTAGGGGAGCCAGGCGTCAGAGACCTCACTTCTCTAGAGGCCAGCATATTGAGGGCGGCGCCCATCTCCTCTCCCTTGCTGCTTTACTTTTCCCTGACCCTAAAGAGGGCAGGTACCCATTGACAGCTGGGTGAACTGGGGGGAACTGTACTGAAGCCAAGGCGCGGCAAACGGTCACCCATCTGACGACCCGGGTTCGATTCCCGTTCAAGGGGATATTTTCCCCTGGAGTTAACATCAGTGCAGACTCCACTCTCCCCAAAAGTCCTTCGGATGAGACTATAAACCGAGGTACCGTGTGCGAACGCACGCACAACATCTTGCGCACACGTTAAAATCCAGTTCCGCTTTTCGTAAGAGTAGGCCATTGTGTGCCGCGCGAACAGATGACAGAATTGACAACACCGCAAACACACGGGGACTGGATGTAAAAAAGCACATAAGTGCTTATTCCATTATCCTCGATATAAAAGAATCTTTCTATTTTGTCATGTTTCTCCCAGGGTAGGTTTGACATTGATGAGCCTTCTCCATCTCTCTCAGTTTTGAGCTTCCTCCTTATTTATGCCCCTTTCTCTAAGATCATCTGCAATACAGGTAGCCCAGGTTTTGCTAGGTCTTCCCTTTGGTCTCTTTCCATCCATTACGAAGTTCATTGCTCTTTTTATGATGTAGTGGTCTGCTTTCTGTTGAACGTGCCCAAACCAGCGCAGTCTATTGCTACTAGCTACAGACTTCAGATCATCAACTTTGCACATTCTCCATAGTTCTTCATTTGTGATCCTGTCTTCCCATTTGATCTTTGTCATGTAGCGTAGCATTCGGTTTTCACAGCTCTTCAACAAACATTCGACAGAATGTAGATATTGTAACAAGATAGAAGATGAATTTCATTTACTCGATGAATGTATCTCATATGATGAACTCAGAAACAATTTGTTATTAAAAATTACAACGAAAGACAAAAAACGTAACATTTGTATAGATAAACTAAGTGACATAATCACAGTTGATATCTATCAAGCAGATATCATCAAATATGTGTATAAATGTTTTAAAGAAAAGAGAAAATGAGAAGTAAAATGCAACATGCTTTAGTGTACATCAATTTTAGCCAAAGAGATGATTATAACTGATGTTTGCTTGTTTTGTTGTGTCAAATAAGTCTACTTGACTTAAATGGCAATAAAATATTCTGAATCTGAATCTGAATCTGAAAATTCGACGGTTTTTGTGAAAACCCACGTCTCCGAACCATACAGGAGAACAGGTCTGATTCAGGCCTTGTATATCAGACAGCGTCTCTCCATGATTTTCTGATTTCCGAGCAGACTTGCCAATTCTCTCCATTTACTTCCAATGCACTCGCAAATCCTGGTTCTGACAGCTAACTCAGATTTTGCTTCGTGGCTCATCATCTCTACCAGGTAGCAGAATTCGTCTCGATATAAAAGAATTAAAAAATATAATAATAATAAATGAATGAATAAATAATAATAATAATAATGTATGGAATGTATATAGCGCTGAATCTGGTAAAGCAACAAATCAAAGCGCTCAATACCTTGGAATGGCGATGGTCGGGCAAACAGGCAGCGTGGCGGAGAGGAGGGTAGCGAAACAGCGGAGCTTCGAACTCCGGGTCCAGCGTGTCCCGCCGACGTCCCAAACCTTTCTTGGCCAGGACCCCGTTCTGCTGGAGATAGGACACCACCACGTCATCCTGGGTCTCCGTTTCCAGGGCGACGTCCCTGACCTTGAGGATGTTCAGGTCGTCGCAGAGAAACTTCCTGGTCAGGACGTTGTCCGGGAAAGGAGCCCGGGTGATCTTCGGAAAGGGCGGGTGGTTGAGGCCGTTTGGGGGTGTCTTTCTGTTGGGAGATCGACATTTTGTGGGGTTGCATTTTTTAAAATCTGCAGTCTGTTTCTGTTTTTGTTCTTTTATATATTTTAAGCGCTTTGATTTGTTGCTTTACAAGATTCAGCGCTATATAAATTCCATACATTATTATTATTATTATTATTATTATTATTTATCAAGGATAATGGAATAAGCACTTATGTAATTTTTTTTTTTAAACCCAACACATTACAATACAATACAACATAACACAAACCATACAAAACAACACATTACGATAGGGCACAATACAATACAGTACAACGCAATACAGTAAAAACACAGCACACCACAGTACAACACGACACAATACAGTACAAGAGACTATAAACCGAGGCCCCGTGTGCGAACGCATGCAGAATATTTTGCGCACACGTTAAAATCCTGTTCCGCTTTTCGTAAGAGTAGGCCATTGTGTGCCGGTGGGAACAGATGACAATTTACAAAACCGCATACACACGGGGACTGCATGTAAAAAAAAAGACACTTGAATGCTTATTCCATTATCCACGATATAAAAGAATAAAATCAAATTTAAAAAACCAACACATTACAATACAACATATTACAAAACACAGTACAATACAACACAACACAGTACAATACAACACAGTACAACACAACACAATACAGTACAACACAATACAACACAGCACAACACAGTACAATACAACACAACACAGTACAATACAACAAAGTACAGTGCAACACAGTACAACACAGCAGCACAACACAGTACAACACAGTACAGTACAACACAATACAGTACAATACAACACGGTACAATACAACACGGTGCAAGACAACACAACACAACACAGTACAATACAACACAACACAATACAACACAACACAGTACAATACAACACAACACAATACAACACAGCACAACACAGTACCGTACAACACAACACAGTACAATACAACACAACACAGTACAATACAACACAACACAGTACAATACAACACAACACAATACAACACAGCACAACACAGTACAACACAACACAGTACACACAACACAGTACAATACAACACAGTACAATACAACACAGTACAATACAACACGGTGCAATACAACA
>CM054163.1:37111553-37114053 GCA_028751875.1 Rapana venosa
GGTGACTAAACAAAAAGGACACGTCTGCTGCAGTATGCCATTTCATGCTTTGACAAATATTTTCCCCTTACCGCCCGCGTCTTTCTGTAGAGCCGTTTCACAGCTGACAAAAAATCCAGACTTATGGCGCTTCTTTTCTTCTCTCTTTTCTCTCTACTATGCTCTCTCTCTCCCCTCTTCTACTCTCTTCTGCTCTCCTCCTTCATATGGTTCCAAGTCTATTTTTGTAGCTGACTTTTGTAACAGTACAGTTGGTTCTCTTTCTTTACCCCCCACCAAAATACTAGCAGTTCGCAACCCCTTCATGTCATGGCCAATGCCTTTTTGTGAATAATCCTTCGATCAGTCCTCATCTCTCTCTCTTCTCTCTCTCTCTCCCCTCTCTTCCTCGCTCCTCTCTCTCCTCTCCTCTCTCTCTCTCTCTCTCTCTCTCTCTCTCTCTCTCTTTTGGAGGCTGGGATGGGGGGGGGGGGGGGGGGGTGTAGGGTTTGGTTTTGTTTTGTTTTGTTTTTTCAACAAATGATTCGTCTTCTTACTTTTTGTACATTTCTTCTTCCAGAATATCCCTGAAATGTCGGAATGCAGATACCTTTAAAAAAAATTCTTTTATTTTGATGATAATGGAATAAGCACTCTTGAGCTTTTTTTTAACATCCAATCCCCGTGTGTTTGCGGTTTTGTAAATTCTGTTCCCACCGGCACACAATGGCCTACTCCGTCCAAAAGCTTAATTAAATGTGGGGGCTGGAAGGTCGCATTCGCAAAAAATCGTACCATTGGTGACCCTCGAAACGTAGCTGAGGACCGAAAAATATTCTAGACATCATTTTTGTTTCTTAGACTTAAAAGACTGGTGGAATACAGCAAGAATATTGCTTCTCTAGACAGAGCGAAAAACATAATTCCAGACTTAATTTCAGTTTCTTAAACTTTAAAAGGAAGGGGGTGGGGGTGGGGCGGGATAGCCTGGTGGTTAGAGTAATGCTCTTGTGATCTGCTGACCCGGGTTCGAATCTCGTTCAAAAGGATTTTTCCTCCAGAGTTAACATCAGTGCTGACTCCACTCTACCCAAAAGTTCTTCGGATGTGACTATAAATCGAGGCTCCGTGTGCGAACGCATGCAGAACATCTTGCGCACACGTTAAAAACGCTTTTCGGAAGAGTAGGTTATTGTGTGCCGGTGGGAACGGATGACAACATTTATACAACTGCAGACACACGGGGATTGTATGTAAAAAAAAAGCATTGAGTGTTTATTCCATCATCCTTGAAATAAAAGAATAAAATAAAATATAAATTAAATAAATACAACTTGTTCAGAATGCAGCATACACACAAAAAATGTTGCTTTTGGTAGACAAGAGATAGAATTCAGCGATTAACAACAGGATACCATTACAAGACACCTTCAGATCAACAGTGACAGCTTATCACAACAAACACAGTGACACCGACAGTGCATAACGTACCTGTAATCTGCTAAAAGCAAATTTGCACAACTTTTCTCTCTGGGACAGTCTTTAAACCATATAAATTATTTCCCACATTCATCACACCATCACTGGTAATAAATATGGGTCCTGTGGTCGTTTGTGCAGAAAGTGAGTCGTCAATCAAAACAGAAGTCTCGTCTGCACCTATACGTACCTTTCTTGCTCTTAAAAATAAAAGAAGAAACTGGCAACAAGAGAGATCTATCTATCTATCTATCTATCTGTCCCGTAGTCTGACGACCGTGGGGGCACCCTCAAAGACTCAGCAACCAGTTCCCTCCATTTTTCTCTCTGTTCTGCCTTTCTCAGGGTTTTGTTGAGTTCTAGGCCTGTCCATTCACTGATGTTATCCTCCCAGCTCTTCCTTGGTCTGCCTCTTCTTTTTCCTCCTTGGACAGTGCCTTGCAAAACTGTCTTTGTAATTCCTTGGATCTTGTGACATGCCCATACCACTTAAGTTTACGCTTTTTCACGATCGTTAGAAGGTTCTCATAGGTCCAATGGTTTGCTGGATTCTGTTATGCACGCTTTCGTTGCTTATGTGGTCTTTGTAGGAGATGCCAAGGAGTCTCCGAAAGCATCTCATCTCCACTGCCTGTACTCTTCTCTCCAAATCTGCAGTCAGGGTCCATGATTCACAGGCATACAGAAATATGGATATGACAAGGGAGCGCATTAGTCTGATCTTGGAGATAAGTGAGATATTCTTATCTCTCCAGATGGTGTTTAGTTTTGACAAAGCTGTTATTGTCTGTGCAGTCCTGCATACTACTTCTGGCTTGGATCCCTGGTCGGATACAATGGCTCCCAGGTACTTGAAGCTTTGAACTGTTTCCAGCTTCTGGTCATTAACCCTGATATCAGTGCTAATGCCGTTGGTGTTATTAGTCATCAGTTTGGTCTTCTCTGCACTGATTTCCATGCCGTATGTTTTGGAGGCCTTATCCAAGTGTTCTGTTAGGCTGGCAAGCTCTTTTTCTGATCCTGCTATTCCATCAATGTCATC
>CM054163.1:37126553-37131553 GCA_028751875.1 Rapana venosa
TCTAGTTGTTTGTTGTCATTGTCGTCGTTGTTGTCTGGTTGTTGTTTCTTTTTCATGTTCGTTGTTGTTGTCGTCTTGTTGTTGTCTAGTTGTTGTTTCTTTTTCATTGTCGTCGTTGTTGTCTGGTTGTTGTTTCTTTTTCGTGTTCATTGTTGTTGTCGTCTTGTTGTTGTTGTCTAGTTGTTGTTTCTTTTTCATTGTCGTCGTTGTTGTTGTTGTCTAATTGTTTGTTGTTGTCTAGTTGCTTCTGTGTCATTGTCTTCGTTATTCTTGTTGTTGTTGTCTTGTTGTTTCTTTTTCATTGTCGTTGATTTTCTTGTTGTTGTCTTGTTGTTGTTGCTATTGTCTAGGTGTTGTTTATTTGGTCTAATTGTTGTTGTTGTCTAGTTGTTTGTTATTGTCGTTGTTCTTGTTGTTGTTGCTATTGTCTAGGTGTTGTTTATTTGGTCTAATTGTTGTTGTTGTCTAGTTGTTTGTTATTGTCGTTGTTATTCTTGTTGTTGTTGTTGTCTAGTTGTTGTTGTGTAATTGTTGTTGTTTAGTTGTCGTTTCTTTTTCATTGTCGTTGTTGTTGTCTAGTTGTTTCTTTTATTGTCGTTGTTATTCTTGTTGTTGTTATCTGGTTGTTGTTGTCTAGTTGTTTCTTTGTCATTGTCGTTGATAATTTTCTTGTTTTTTGTGTAGTTGTTGTTGCTGTCTAGTTGTTGTTTATTTGTCATTGTTATCATCATCGCTATCTTCCCACCACAGCCGCACCAAACCATCCACTCACCACAATACAACACGCCACATCACACCACACGCTACGACATTACATAACCACACCACACCGCATGATACTACACCACATCACACCACACCACTCTACACTTCACCACAACTTCCCACACCACACTTCATCACACACAACTACACGACCACCACACTACACCACACCACATTCCACCTCACCACACCACAACTTACCACATCACACTTCACCACATACAGCCACACCCACACACACACCACACCACACACACACATACACCACACCGCACCATACCACACCACGCCTTACCAGACCGCACCAGACCACGCCACACCACACCACACCACTCCACGCCACACCACACTACAACTGCACCACACCACACCACACCCAGACCACATTACTCCACATTACACCACAACATCACACAACACAATTGTATACCTTCATGAATGGGAAAATCAGGGACAATATAACATTGCCCATCCAGTTGAAAACCACACCACAACCACACTACACCACACACCACAACCACAACACAACCACATCACACCACACCACAATACACAACACCCTTTCACGCCATAAGATATCACACCACACAACACCATAAAATTGCCCATCCAATTTAGGACCACACCACAACCACACCACACCACACCACACCACAAAACCACACTACAACTACACCACAACCCACCACAACCACACCACAACCACACCACACCCACACACAACACTACAACCACACACACCACAACACCACATCCACAACCACACCAGTGCATACCTTCACGAATGGCAAAATCAGGACAAGATAAAATTGCCCATCCAGTTGAAAATCATACCACACACCACACACCACACACTACAACCACACCCACACCCCTTTACACAACACCACACCACACCACAACCACACAATTGTATACCTTCACGAATGGGAAAATCATGGACAAAATAAAATTGCCCATCTAAATGAAAAACACACCACATCACAACACCACAATCACACATCACACCCACACCACAACAACATCACCCCACAACACACCCACACCACACAATTATATACCTTCATGAATGGGAAAAATCATGAACAAAATAAATTTGCCCATCCAATTGAAAATCACACACAACACCACACCCCACAACCACACCACAACCACACACCCACACCACAACCACACACCAGCACAACCACACCAGTGCATACCTTCATGAATGGGAAAATCAGGGACAGGATAAAATTGCCCATCCAGTTGAAAACCAGCGAGAGACTCATCGCGGCTGCTCTAGGTTCTTGTCTGAATATTTCACTGACTGTGATGAAGGGAATGGGACCTAGCAAGACACACACAAAAGAAAAGCAGTTTTATTTCACGAGGGGGGGGAGGGGGGGGGGGGTCAATGGATCGGTGGTCTAGAGGTAACGCGCCTGTCTAGAATGCGAAAAGTCCGGGTCGGGTGTGTGCGGTGGTTCGTATCCCGTTTGGGCCCGAAATTTTTCCCCATCCATTAGACCATGAGTGGTGGTCTGGGCGCTAGTCTTTCGGATGAGACGATAAACCGAGGTCCCGTGTGTTACACAAAATTTTCAGCGCACGTAAAAGAACCCACGGCAACAAGAGAGTTGTCCCTGGCAAAATTCTTAGAAAAAAAGCCACTCTGATAGGGAAACAAATACAGTTGCAGACGGAAAAAAAAAAGGTGGCGCTGCTCTTGTGGCGACGCGCTCTCCCCGGGGAGAGCAGCCCGATTTTCACGCAGAGAAATCTCGTGACTTAAGTGGTATAAAATAAAATAAAATTTAAAAAATAATAATAGATTTCAGTTACAAAGACTTGGGCGTTGTTTGTTTGAGTGGGTGGGTGGGGGTGGGGGGTTGGGTTGGGGGTTTTTTCATCCAGCGCTCAAACATGACAAGAAAACGCTGCAAGAAAAAAACAAAGAAAGCGTATGATACGAATAACTACGCGCGCGCACGCACGCACACACACATGGATACCCAGCAGATGCACAGAGAGAAAGAGAGAAAGAGAGACAGAGAAAGACAGACAAGCAGACAGACAGACAGGCAAGCATGCAGACAGGCAGGCAGCCAGACAGGCAGGCAGACAGACAGGCAGACAGACAGACAGACGAACAGGCAGGCAGGCAGGCAGACAGGCAGACGGACAGACAGACAGAGAGAAGAGGAGGAAGAGAGACAGACAGACAGACAGACAGAGACAGAGAGAGACAAAAAGAGAGACAGACGGAGACACAGAGAGAGAAACAACAAACAAAGAGAGAGAGAGAGAGAGAGAGAGAGAGAGAGAGAGAGAGAGAGAGAGAGAGAGAGAGAGACACGGAGAGAGACAGACAGACAGAGAGAGCAGAGACACAGACACAGAGAGAGAGAGGGAGTACAGAAAGACAGTGAGACAGACAGACAGACAGACAGAGACAGAGAGACAGCATTACATTTTTCGATGGTTTGGAGAAAAAAAACTGTCATTTAAGCTGTTTCTCACACTTAAGAGAACTGTAAAGTGTTTTGTTTAATTTTTTTCTCTCCTTTACAACAAAAACCAAGACTATATTTAAAGAGCACACAGACAGACAGACAGACAGACAGACAGACACACACACACACACACACACACACACACACAACACACACACACACACACACACACACACACACACACACACACACATGAGCATTCATAGTCTTCATTTATCAACAAAACTTCTGCATATATCGTCTGCATATATAGCCAGGATGACATCCAAAACCTATATCAGTTTTCGTTCACAAATTTCCATATAAACACTTGGGGACTGGATGTTTAAAAAAAGCATAAGAGTGCTTATTCCATCCTCTCTCTCTCTCTCTCCTCTCTCTCTCTCTCTCCTCTCTCTTCTCTCTCCTCTCTCTCTCTCTCTCTCTCCTCTCTATCTATCTCTCTCTCTCTCTCTCTCTCTCCTCTCTCTCTCTCTCTCCCTCTCCCTCTCCCTCTCTCCTCTCTCGCTCTCTCTCGTTCCGCTTTTCGTACGAGTAGGCCATTGTGTGCCGAAGGGAATGGATGAACAAAATTTACCAAACTGCATACACACGGGGACAGGATGTAAACATAAACAAAAGCACAAGAGTGCTTATTCCATTATCTTCGAAATTTTAAAAAATACATAAATCAATTCGGAATAATTAAATAAATACATAAAATCAATCAATCAATCAATCTTTGAAATAAAATGATAGATGAATAGATAGATAACAAATAAATAAATCTTCGAAATAAAAGAATAGATAAATGAATAAAAAAAAAAAAATTTTATTTTATTCTTTTTTATCGAGGATAATGGAATAAGCACTCATGTGCCTTTTTTACATCCTGTCCCCGTGTGTATGCAGTTTTGCGAATTTTGTCATCTGTTCCCACCGGCAGACAATGGCCAACTCTTACGAAAAGCGGAACATGATTTAACGTGTGCGCGCGCAAGATGTTCTGCGTGCGTTCGCACACGGGGCCTCGGTTTATAGTCTCATCAATATCTAAATGAATGAATGAATGAATGAATGAATAAATAAATAAATGAATGAATGAATGAATGAATGAATGAATGAATGAATGAATGAAAAAAGATAAATAAATATCAACACAATAATGATCACACTTACCCAGACCCAGAGCAAAGCCCACGATGTAGGTATGAGCGACAACGATGCACACTATGGCAAAGGCTGTGGAATGCTCCTGCAACATACAGCAAACAAAATGAAGCACATGCACAGCCCGTATAGCTCAGTGGTCACAGCACTCGCTTTCCCCCAAGCCAAGGTTAAGCAGCATCCAGCGTGGTTACCACTTGGATGGGTGATGACAGTTTGCGCTGCCTTGGCTTCAGTACAGTCCCCCAGCTGTAAATGAGTACCTGCCCTCTTTTAGGGTCAGGGAAGGTAAAGCAGCGAGGGAGAGGAGATGGGCGCCGCCCTCAATATGCTGGCCCCTAGAGAAGCTGAGGTCTCTGATGACTCGCTCCTCTACGACCACATAGGTTATGGGACACCTTTACCTTTACTTTTTTACAAATCACAGCGCGAAAATCCAACATCACTTAGTCAAGAGTGTTAAGTTTAGCGCTGCCCCTTCCTTTTACCAAGTCCGAGTGTGGTCAGTTCCTGCTGTTATCAGCACCAGCTGGGCTGGGATGGAATGGGATGGACAGCAGCTGAGAGTAGTTGAAAGTGGGAGGAAACTGA
>CM054163.1:37136553-37139053 GCA_028751875.1 Rapana venosa
AATATACAAGCGACTTTGATTTCTTGCTCTTCAAGATTCAACATCTACTTAACCTCCATACATTATCATTTTCACAACGAGCGACTTACGGCATTGATTCCAGTGACTTGCTGTGTCGTCTGCAAAATGCAGGCGATGAAAACCGGAAGTCGCAGAGAAGGGGAGGTCACTAGCTGTTTCAGGCTGAAATTGGTCACACCCATAGACTTTCGACCCTCGACTCGCATCTCCTCAATCTCCTCGTCTACGTTAGTCGTTCCGCGTAGTCGTTCCATAGCTGTAGACATAGACATGATGAGATCAGACAAGACAAGACGCGATACAACACGGCGAGATCTGTCTTTTTGCCGGATTCAGAAGAAATAATTTTGTCGTGTTGTGCTGACTACAGGCAGTAATTTTAATGAAAATGTAATGATTTTTTTTACCTGACGGATCGGAAAGGCCTTCGGTGCATGCATACATGCATGTGCATACAGACGTACACACGCACCCGCGCACGCACGCACACACACACATACTTGCACAGAGTGTTTGTTCCATTATCCTCGATATAAAAGAATGAAATAAAAAATAAACAGACATACACGCACACGCGCGCACACACACACACACACACACACACACACACACACACACACACACACAAGGCGCGCACGCATTTGCATACACACACACGCACGCACGCGCAAACACATACATGCGGGCACACACATATCCATCCATCCATCTAGACACACACTCGCGCGCGCGCGCACGCACACACGCACGCACATACACACACAACACAAAATCCCCCCTCTCCCGACACACACACCACAAAACTCCTCCCTCCCTCCCCTCCCCCTACATACACGCAGCGTGCGCCTCAACCCCCCAACACACACACACACAAACCACAACACTCCTTCCCCACCCCCACCCCCAACCACACGCAAACACACACACACACACACTCCACAATCCCCCCTCCCCACATACACACCACAAGACTCACCTTTTCCCCCCTGCCCCATACACACACATCACAACACTCCCTACCCCACCCCCGTCCACCCACCCACCGCAACTCTCTCCCATCCCACTCCCACCCACCCACCCACACCCCCCAACCCCTAACCTCCCACCTCAACTCCCAACCCCCACCACCAACCCCCCCAACCACACCCTAACCCCCACCACCCCCCCCCCCCCCTCTGATCCCCCACACCTCCTACCTCCCCCCCCCCCAACTCTCCCACCCCCCCTCCCCACACACCAACCCCCACCTCCGATCCCCCCCAATACCCCCCCACACCCTCCCCCCCACACACACCCCACCCCACACCCAACCCCCCCCCCCCCCCACACACACACCTCCCGCTCCGATTCCACCCAACCCTTCTCCCCCCCTCCCCCCCCACACACACACCCCAACCCCCAACCCCACCCCACCCACACCAACCCACCCCGAACCCACACCCCAAACTCCCCCCCACCCACACCACCTCAACCACCCCTCCACACACCCACCCACCTCACCCACCCACCCCCACCCTCCCCCCCACACACCCCCAACCCCCCCCCCCCCCCCCCACACACACACCCCTCCGATCCCAACCCCAACCCCACCCCCTCCCCCAACCCCACCCCAACCCACCCAAACCCCACCCAAACCACACCCAACCCACACACACACCCCTACACCCACACCCTCCGACACCCTCTCCACCCCCCTCCACCACTCCCAACCCTCCCCCCCACCACACCCTACACACACACACACACACACACACACACACACACACACACACACACACACACACACACACACACATACACTTACACGGGGAAAAAAAACCAACACAAGTATTTTGCTTATTCAATGTACCATCTGGAAATAAAAGTTTGACTTTGACTTTGACTTTGACTTTGACTGACCGTGGCGGGCAGCTTGCTCGTCTCCCTTTTTCAGGAGGAGGTAACGCGGGCTTTCCGGGCAGAAGGGCATCATGCCCAGACACATGGCGGCTGGCACGGCGTTAAAGGCGAACAACCACGGCCACAGGGTTACCGTCCCTGGCAGAGCAATAGTGACGATGATGAGGAGGAGGAGGATATAATAATAATAATTATAATAATAATAATAATAATAAAAAGGTTATAAAAAAAAAGGTAAAGGAGTCCCATAACCTATAAGGTCGTAGGGGAGCGAGGCATCAGAGACCTCACTTCTCTAGGGGCCAGCATATTGAAGGCGGCGCCCATCTCCTCTCCCTCGCTGCTTTACCTTCCCTGACCCTAAAGAGGGCAGGTACCCATTTACAGCTGGGTGAACTGGGGGAACTGTACTGAAGCCAAGGCATCGCAAACGGTCACCCATCCAACTGGTAACCACGCTCGACGCTGCTTAACTTGGCTGGGGGAAAGTGAGTGCTCTGAGAACTGAGCTATCCCGTCCACTTAATAATGATAATAATAATAATAATAATAATAATAAATAATAATAATAATAATAATA
>CM054163.1:37156553-37161553 GCA_028751875.1 Rapana venosa
GGCTGTGCAACAACCTCAGGATGACTTGATGCCAGGAGTAAACAGAGTCTAAATAAATTAGGCTCTCTACTATATACTTAACAAGGATGTAATTCTGCCTAACAACCTCTAATACTACACCAGTCAGAGAGAGAGAGAGGGGGAGAGAAGAGAGAAGAGAGAGAGAGAGAGAGAGAGAGACAGAAAGACAGACAAAGACAGATAGACAGACGACAGACAGACAGACGACAGAGAACTAAGTAGTTAAGATAAGTATTGCATACTATTTTTACGGCCCTGTGAAGGCTATACCTTAATAAATCACAGAATAGAAGCAGAGAAAGAAAGATTTTTATATGAGAGAGAGAGAGAGAAGATAGACAGAAGAAGATAGATAGATAGATAGATAGATAGAAGATAGATAGATAGATAGATAGATAGATAATAGATAGTAGATAGGACGTAGATCAGGTAGGTAAGGCTACAGTACGACAGACAGAGCAGATAGATAGGTGAGTGTGGTGTGTGTGGTGGATGGATGGATGGAGGAAGGTGGATATAGACAGATAGATAGATAGATAGATAGATAGATAGATAGATAGATAGATAGATACATGATAGATAGATACATGGATAGTAGTAGATGGATGGATAGATAGCAAGATAGATAGATAGATGATATAGATAGATAATAGATAATAGATAGATAGATAGATAGATAGATAGATGATATGATGGATATAGATAGATAGATAGAGAGACAGACAGACAGACAGACAGACAGACAGACAGAGACACAAGAGAGCGTGTTGTGTGTGTGTGTGTGTGTGTGTGCGTGTGCGTTGCGTGCGTGCGTGCGTGCGTGCGTGCGTGTGTGGTGTGTGTGTGTGTGTGTGTGTTGTGGCATGCTCTGTGTGTGCTTGTTGGTCAGCACACACAACACACACAAACACACACAATGCATCACGTGTGTACCGTGTGTATCTATGTAAGTGATAAGGGGAAACAGATTTGGATACGCAATAATACGCTTGTGTGTGTGTGTGTGTGTGTTGTGTGTGTGTGTGTGTGTGTGTGTTGTGTGTGTGTGTGGTGTGTGTGTGTGTATGTGCGTGCGTGCGTGTTTGTTGTGTCTGTGTCTGTTCGTTTCTGTTTGTGTGTCAGTATGACTGTCTGTGTCTGTGTGTCTATGTGCGTTAGTGTGTGCTTGCGTGTGGGTGTGTGTGTTTTGTGTGTTTCGGTGTGTGTGTGTGTGGTGTGTTGTGTGTGTGTGTGTGTGTGTGGTGTGTGTGTGTGTGTGTGTGTGTGTGTGTAGTGTTGTGTGTGTGGTTGTGTGTGGTGTGTGTGTGTGTGTGTGGTGTGTGTTTTGTTGTGTGTTGTGTGGTGGTTGAGTGTGTGTGTGAGTATATGCGCGCGAGCTTGCGAGTCTGTCTGTCTTTCTGTTTGTCTGTCTGTCTATGTGTCTGCCTGTCTGTCTGTCTGTGTCTATGTCTGTGCCTGTGTGTGTTTAGTTTGTTCGTGCGAACGTGCATGCGTGTGCGTACCGTGTATGCGTGCGTGTTTGTGCGTCTGTCTGTCTGTCTGTCTGTCTGTCTGTCTGTCTGTCTGTCTGTCTGTCTGTCTGTCTAAATTCACCAACTAACCAATTAGTTCGGGTTTACAATACTGTTAATCTTTTATTTTTTTAAACACTACCTGTACACGTCATTTCATACTATCACATAACAAACATCTAAACCATTCATAATCAAGCCACCAAACTGAAGAAGCATCAGACTGTCTTGTCACATAATAAATGATATAACTGCTTTCCTAGCCAACTGACTCACCAACAAACTCATAATATCAACAACTAAATGACAAACATCACACATAATGGGCTAAGTGGTGGATCGGTGGTCTAGAGGTAACGCGCCTGTCTAGAAAGCGAAAAGTCCAGGTCGGAAGTGTGCGGTGGTTCGAATCCCGTTTGGACCCGAAACTTTCCCCCATCCATTAGACCATGAGTGGTGGTCTGGGTGCTAGTCTTTCGGATGAGACGATAAACCGAGGTCCCGTGTGTTACACAAAATTATTTAGCGCACGTAAAAGAACCCACGGCAAGAAGAGAGTTGCCCCTGGCAAAATTATGTTTAAAAAAATAATTTTAAAAGCCATTCTGATAGGGAAACAATTACAGTTGCAGACAGGAAAAAATTATGGGTGGCGCTGCTCTTGTGGCGACGCGCCCTCCCTGTGGAAAGCTGCCTGAATTTCACGCAGAGAAATCTTCCTTGACTTAAAGTGGTATGAAATTAAATGAATTAATGTTTCTTTGATCTACGAACAAACTCACAATATCAACAACTAATATAATAACGAAATAACCAACTACCTAACCAATTAACTAACCAACTTATCAACTAACACAACAACTAACTAGCTAACTAACTCACTACCTCGCTGAGTCTCTATGTTTATTTATTTATTTCGAGGATAATGGAATAAGCACTCATGTGTACGGGGACTGGATGTAAAAACGCACATAAATGCTTATTCCATTATCCTCGATATAAATAAATAAATTAATTAATTAATAAAAGTCCTCGTGTGTATGCGGTTTTTTTAAATTTTGTCATCAGTTCCCACCGGCACGCAATGGCCTACTCTTCCGAAAAGCGGAACGGGTTTTAACGTGTGCGGAAGATGTTCTGCGTGCATTTGCACACGGGACCTCGGTTTATAGTCTCATCCGAAGGACTTTTGGGGAGAGTAGAGTCGGCACTGATGTTAACTCCAGAGGAAAAAATCCTCTTGAACGAGATTCGAACCCGGGTCAGCAGATCACGAATGCATCACTCTAACCACCAGGCTAAACCAGTTAACTAACCAACTTATCAAGTAACACAACCAACCAACTAACTAGCTAACTAACTCACTACCTCGCTAAGTCTCTCTGTATCAAAACTAACTAGCTGGCTAACAACCTAACTTACTAAGTAACTAACAAACTAACTTGCCAACCAGCCAAGTCAACCAAATAACTGATTAATAATAATAATAATAATTAATAATAATAATAATAATAATAATAATAATAATAATAATAATAATAATAATAAATGGAATTTGTCTAGCGCTATATCTTGCAAAGACAAATCAGAGCGCTTGATTAGTTAGGTCACTCACAAACTCATTCACTAGCTCGCTATCTCACTCACCAAGCAACCAACCAACCAGCCAACCATCCAGCCAACCAACCAACCAACCAACCAGCCAGCCAGCCAGCCAACCAATCAACCAACCAGCCAACCAACGTGCTTGCTTGTTTGCTTACTCTCTTATCTACTGACTGACTGACTGACTGACTGACTGACTGACTGGCTGGCTGACTGACTGACTGACTGACTGACTGGCTGGCTGGCTGGCTTGACTGGCTTGCTTACTTACTTACTTTATTGCTTGCTTGCTTACTTACTTTCTTATTCATTGTTCTTGAAAGAAAACTTTGACATTGACTTTAACTTACTTTTTTTTCTACTCACTTTTACATACTTTTACATACGTTTGTATTTCCATACTTACTCACTTACTAACTTATCATTGATTATATTATCATGGAAATTATCTTTCTCTCTCTGTCTTGCTCTCTCTCTCTCTCTCTCTCTCTCTCTCTCTCTCCTCTTCTCTCTCTCTCTCTCTCATCTCTCTACCCTCTCTACTCTCCTCATCTACTCTCTCTCTCTCACACACACACATTGTGTGTGTGTGTGTTTATGTCTTTACTAGATAATGGTCATTATGGTGCGCGGGTGCACGTGTGTGTGTATGTGTGATAAAACTGTGTTCATATATTGGTGTGTGTATGTATGGGTGTGCGCGTGTGTGTGAATGTGCACGTGCGTGCACGCAAAAAAAAAATTAATTTCTTTTCCAATCAATGGTATTTACAACATTGTATTCCTACATTGGTGTGTGTGTGTGTGTGTGTGTGTGTGTGTGTGTGTGTGTGTGTGTGTGTGTGTGTGTGTGTGTGTGTGTGTGTTGTGTGTGTGTATGTGTGTGTACGCGGTGCGTGTGTGTGCGCGCACCTGGGTTTGTGTTTGTGTATGATAATGTTTTTAAAGCTATCTTGGAATGCTTATAACAATCTGAAATGTATTTTTCTTGTGTCTTGTGAGATAATTATAGATATCAATGTGCCTGTCAGTATTGTAGTTGCCCTTCATGGGATGATTAAAGTGTTCTTGACTTGACTTGACTTGACTTGACACACATACACTCTACTATTGTATGATGATCAAAATTGTATTGATATGAGGATCTGTATAAACTTTATTTTCTTTATGCAACATTTCGATTGATTTTTGGACTGATAATATGAAAACTCTGTCCCCCTCCCCCCCCCCCCCCCTCTCTCTCTCTCTCTCTCTCTCTCTCTCTCTTTATCTATCTATCTACCTCTCTGTCTCTCTGTCTCTGTCTCTGTCTCTGTCTCTCTCTCTCTCTCTCTCTCTCTCTCTCTCTCTCTCCCTATCTATCTCCCTCCATCTCTCGGCTGATTAGAAACTGCAATTTTTCATTGCTTGTTGATAATTCATATTCAGGTCAAGGACCAGATAAAAACTAATAAATAACAATATATATCAACACTTATCTGTCATCCTCGGAAATGAAGACTTTCAATCAATTTCAATCAACTCTCTCACCCACCGACTCCCTCACTCAATCACCCACTCAATCAATCACTCACTTTTATTAATTTTAATATTCGACATTCATCTTGTTGGGAAACAGACTATACCTGTCAACACGTTGAAACGAATCACCTTCCACAGAGACTAGCACGTACACAGCATAGTGACAGAATTGGCACGCCCGCTGTAAATTATCTCCTCTCTTGGTGATGAAAAGGCCGCACTCTAACGGTAATTATTTTTACCCATTTTCTACTATTTTCCCTATAACCTTGAACACGACCATACAGCGCTTACAATTGCAAAAAAAAAAAAAAGAGACACTCTTGTAGGGGAAATAAGTAC
>CM054163.1:37166553-37184053 GCA_028751875.1 Rapana venosa
TGCCTGTCTGTCTGTCTGTCTGTCTGTCGGTTTATAGTTTCACTAAAGGACCGATGTTAACTCCAGGGTAAAAAGGTAAAGGTGTCCCATAACCTATGCAGTCGTAGGGGAGAAAGGTGTCAAAGACCTCAGCTTCTCCAAGGTCCAGCATATTGAGGGCGGCGCCCATCTCCTCTCCTCTCCTCTCCTCTCCATTTCCTCTCCCTCGCTGCTTTACCTTCCTTGCCCCTAAAGAGGGTAGGTACACATTGACAGCTAGATGAACTGGGGGACTGTACTGAAGCAAGGCACGCAAACGGTCACCCATCCACTTTATTGCCTGAAGTCATACCGATCCGGATCTTCAACACCAACGTCAAGTCGGTCCTACTTTACGGCTCAGAAACCTGGCGGGTAACAAAGACCAACACCCACCAACTCCAGACTTTCACCAACAAATGCCTCAGGTACATCCTCAACATCAGGTGGTTGGAAGTCATATCCAACACACAACTGTGGGACAGAACCAGAAAAACCCCAATCCAGTCCATGATCAACCAAAGAAAGTGGGGATGGATCGGCCATACACTCCGCAAACCCTGCTTCAAATATCACCAGGCAGGCCCTTGACTGGAATCCACAAGGGAAGCGGAAAGTGGGTCGACCAAAACAGACCCGGCGCAGAAGTGTTGAGGAAGAAACGAAGGAAGGCAGCCGGAATGACATGGGCCGAGCTGAAGAGGATCTCCCAAAACCGAGTTCGTTGGAGAGGGGGTGTTGTTGCGACCCTATGTTCCCCCAAGGAACCAAGAGGTATATGTCAAGTCAATCTCCTAAAACGGGATAGGGGAAGAGGAGGGGGAAGGAGGTGAAGGGATAGGGGAGGAGTGGGAGGAGGAGGATAGGGGAGAAGGAGGGATAGGTTTTTTTTTTTATTCTTTTATATCCAGGATAATGGAATAAGCACTTAATGTGCTTTTTTACATCCAGTCCCCGTGTAAGGGGACGGGATAGCTCAGTGGTCGGAGCACTCGCTTTCCCCCAGCCACGTTAAGCAGCGTCGAGCGTGGTTACCAGTTGGATGGGTGACCGTTTGCGCGCCTTGGCTTCAGTACAGTTCCCCCAGTTCACCCAGCTGTAAATGGGTACCTGCCCTCTTTAGGGTCAGGGAAGGTAAAGCAGCGAGGGAGAGGAGATGGGCGCCGCCCTCAATATGCTGGCCCTAGAGAAGTGAGGTCTCTGACGCCTCGCTCCCCTACGACCTTATAGGTTATGGGACTCCTTTACCTTTTTTTTTACCCCGTGTTTGTATGCGGTTTTGTCAATTCTGTCATCTGTTCCCACCGGCACACAATGGCCTACTCTTACGAAAAGCGGAACAGGATTTAACGTAGGTAGGTAGGTATGTAGGTAGGGGGAAGGAGGTGAGGAATAGGGGAGGAGGATAGGGGAGGATGGGGATAGGTAGGGGGAGGGGGTGGGGGGGAAGGAAAAAGTGGGGATAAGAGAGGGCGATAGGGGAGGGGATAGGTGGGCGAGGATAGGTTGGGGGGGGAGGGGGATAGGTAGGGGGCAGGAGAGGGAGAATATAATAATAATAACAATAACAATAATAATAATAATGTATGGAACTTATATAGCGCTGAATCTTGTAAAGCAACAAATCAAAGCGCTCAGATGCCCTTTTTTTTATATCGAGGATAATGGAATAAGCACTCATGTGCTTTTTTACATCCAGTCCCCGGTTTGTAAATTTTGTCATCTGTTCCCACCGGCACACAATGGCCTACTCTTTCGAAAAGCGGAACAGGATTTAACGTGTGCGCAAGATGTTCTGCATGCGTTCGCACACGGGGCCTCGGTTTATAGTCTCTTCCGAAGGACTTTGACATTCAGTTCGATTTTTTTGTTGGTCAAACTGGGAAGAAAGGGCGAGGCTGGGAATCGAACCCAGAGCCTCACAGTTTACTTGTTGGCAGGCGAACGTCTTAACCACCCTGCCACCCTCCTTCCAGAATCTGTAGGCGGGAGGAGGGGGGAATGGGGAGGTGGTATAGATAGAAGATGTTAGCTCGTCACATCACCACTTCAACGCTCAGACCGCGAGCCTATCCTCCCCTCCTCCGCCTCCTCCTCCTCCCCCTTCCTCCCTCCCTCCTTCCTCCCTCTCCCTCCCTCCCTCCCTTCCCTTCCTTCCTCCCCCCTCTGTCAACATGTAGACTGCATGTTAAATTCGTTTCCATGTCAAGTACGATGGCAGTTCATGTCCCCACACGTACACCAAATGGAATGAAACTGGCTGTGCCCTGTCTTTGTCAATTATCACACTGATAACACTGAGGGCGGGAATACTTTGTGACCGATTTTTTTTTCTTTTTTTTTTTTTTTTTTTGGTTCTTCGTACATCTCTGTCTCTGTCTGTCTGATTCAGATTCAGATTCAGAATATGTTATTATTGCCATTTGAAGTCATGTAGACTTATTAGACACAACAACAAAAAACATCAATTATAATTATTATCTATTTTGGGCTCAAAGTGATGTACACTCTGTGTGTGTCTGTCTGTCTGTCTGTCTGTCTCTCTCTCTCTCTCTCTCTCTCTGTCTGTCTCTCTTTGTCTGTCTGTCTGTGTGTCTGTCTCTCTCTCTCTTGCTTCTCTCTCTTGTTTGTCTGTCTGTCTGTGTGTCTCTCTCTCTCTCTCTCTCTCTCTCTCTCTCTCTCTCTCTCTCTCTCTCTCTTGCTTCTCTCTTGCTTGTCTGTGTGTATTTTTGTCTGTCTCTGTCTCTCTCTCTCTTGTTTCTCTCTCTTGTTTGTCTGTCTCAGTCTCTCTCTCTGTCTCTCTCTCCCTCTCCCTCTCTCTGTCTCTCTCTCTGTCTCTTTCTGTGTGTGTGTGTGTCTCTCTCTCTCTCCTCTCTCTCTCTCTCTCTCTCTCTCTCTCTCTCTCTCTTCATTGTATTCTTACAAATAGTACTCACTGTCTAAGGGCAATGACCTGTACATGAATAAAAAATAATATTAAAATTCTCTCTCTCTCCTCTCTCTCTCTCTCTCTCTCTCTCTCTCTCGCTCTCTTACATTTGTGTGTAGTGAAAAGTGGAGTTGGCACTGATGTTAACTTCAGAGGAAAAATCCTCTTGAGCGAGATTCGAACCTGTCAAAGTCAAAGTCAAGTCAAAGTCAAAAACACTTTAATCATCCCATGAAGGGCAATTACAATACTGACAGGCAGATTGATACTCATCAAATATATCAAAGACACAAAAGCTATATTTCATATTGGTTTTCAAATAAAATGTCACGAACACACACACACACACACACCACACACACGCGCGCATGCGCACACACACGCAAACGCCCGCACGCACGCACATCAATTGTGAACACAATTTTAAACCCATTGACTAGAAGACATAAAAACTTATTTTTACGCACGCATATACGCAGCACGTACACATGCACGTACGTGTGTGTGCGAACACACCCACGCACACCCACACTATACACCAATATATGAATTCAATGTTTTAAGACAGTTGACTAGAACACAGACTTATTTCACACACCCACGCACCCACACACACACACACACACACACAATTATGTATTGACTACACTCGTAACAATGACAATCAGGCAGATAATTCAGAGAAATGTAAAAACTAGGTAGTCAACATCATTGTGAATTCAGAATTCGAATGCTCCTGGGTCAGCAAATCACAAGTGCTAAGCAACCCAACACGCTCCACTCTAACCACTAGGCTAAGGGGAGGAAGGGTAGGTAACGGGGTAGGTTAGGGGGAAGGAGGAGGGAGAAGAATAGGGAAAGAAAGGGGTAGGTTAAGGGAAAGGTTACCTTAGTCATGGTCTATAATAAGTGGACCATATTTTTATTTATTAAACACCACTTTAAATCACGGCAGATTTCTCTGCGTGAAATTCGGGCTGCTCTCCCTGGGGAGAGCGCGTCGCCACAAAAGCAGCGCCACCCATTATTCTTTTTACCTCTCTGCAACTGTATTTGTTTCCCTTATCAGAGTGGCTTTTTTCTACAGAATTTTGCCAGGGACAACTCTTTTTCCCGTGGGTTCTTTTACATGCGCTAAATAATTGTGTAACACACGGGACCTCGGTTTATCATCTCACCCGAAAGACTAGCACCCAGACCACCACTCATGGTCTAATGGATGGGGGGAAAATTTGGGGTCCAAACGGGATTCGAACCACCGCATACTTCTGACCCGGACTTTTTTGCTTTCTAGGCAGGCCTCTAGACCACCGATCCAGTGTATGTTTAAGAATCAAATCAAGTGGGAAAACAGAACAGATGGCCACTATAGTGTTTCCCATGCCAGTATTGTAGAGGAGGATCCAAAGTGGATCGGTGGTCTAGAGGTAACGCGCCTGTCTAGAAAGCGAAAAGTCCGGGTCGGAAGTGTGCGTGGCTCGTATCCCGTTTGGGCCCGAAACTTTTCCCCCATCCATTAGACCAATGAGTGGTGGTCTGGGCGCTAGTCTTTCGGATGAGACGATAAACCGAGGTCCCGTGTGTTACAGAAAATTATGCAGCGCACGTAAAAAAAACCCCACGGCAACAAGAGAGTTGTCCCTGGCAAAATTCTTAGAAAAAAGCCACTCTGATAGGGAAAGAAATACAGTTGCAGACCAAAAAAAAAAAAAAAAAAAGGTGGCGCTGCTCTTGTGGCGACGTGCTCTCCCCGGGGAGAGCAGCCTGAATTTCATGCAGAGAAATCTGACGTGACTTTAAGTTATATAAATAAATAAATAAAATATAAATAAATAAATAGAGGAGGGTCCAAAGTATGTGTATGCCAAAAGGCAGGCTGCTGTCACTCTCCTTTGCAGGTTTTGACCAATATCCTGGCCTTAACCACTGGACTACTCTCTCTCTCTCTCTCTCTCTCTCTCTCTCTCTCTCTCTCTCTCTCTCTCTCTCTCTTCTCTCTCATTTCTTTCATTTCTTGTTTTGTTGTCCAGCCTTACAGGACCTTAGGATGCAATTCATTAGACCAAAATATTATTATACTGAGCCTTGTAACTTTAGGGTAAATGTTCTTCTGTTGACGAAGCATGAGATAACTTTAACAAATCTTGCCATGTATGTTTATCATGCATTGAAAAGGGTAAATACTGCGCTATCGTAACATTAGAAATGCATACTTCTTTGTTGCAGTTTTACGTTGACTGTGGATAGCTGGGAAATATATTATCGTTCTTGTTGTTCGTGATGATGTGTAACCCCCTTCACAAGGGGCTATGGCCTAAAATTTGAATAAACTATTTGCATTCGCATTCTCTCTCTCTCTCTCTCTCTCTCTCTCTCTCTCTCTCTCTCTCTCTCTCTCTCTCTCTCTCTCTCTCTCTCTTTGTCCCTAGTGAGTGTATGAACGTGTGTGCCTGTGTGTGTGTGTCCTAAGCGAAAATTAACTTAAAACGTGTACTGGGTAATTATGCTGATAGTGATAATCGGGTGATATCTCTCACAATTTTTGCTGCATGGGGCAGGACTGTGACCTGGCAATTATCCGCCTTAATGACAGCCATCTAGCACTGACAGCCATAACCTTTCCGTCGTCCCTTTCAACGATATACTGGAGACTAGCTTTTGGTCCTTTATGAAGAGATGGGAGGGGATAGCTCAGTGGTCAGAGCACTCGCTTTCCCCCAAGCTAAAGTTAAGCAGCATCGAGCGTGGTTACCACTTGGATGGGTGACCGTTTGCGCGCGCCTTGGCTTCAGTACAGTCCCCCCAGTTCACCCAGCTGTAAATGGGTACCTGCCCTCTTTAGGGTCAGGGAAGGTAAAGCAGCGAGGGAGAGGAGATGAGCGCCGCCCTCAATATGCTGGCCCCTGGAGAAGCTGAGGTCTCTGACGCCTCGTTCCCTATAGGTTATGGGACGCCTTTATCTATTTTTATGAAGAGATACATAACTTATTTCTCAACTCTGTGTCCAAAGCCCGACTTCTGTGGAAGTTAATATCTCACAAGGTAAAAGAATACAAGGAAAATCATGGATGATGATGATGACAAGGAGAAAGAGAAGGGGGTGGGTGAAAAGAAGAAGAAGGAGGAGAAGGAGAAAATAAAGGAGAAGGAGGCACTGGAAGAGAATAGAAAAGAAGGAGGGGGGGGGGGGAGGTTGAAGAGAAGAAGAAGATTAAGAAAGAACAGAAGGACGTGATAGCATCACGTCATCAGTATTATGAGAAAAGAAGATGAAGACGGTGGGGGTGGTGGTGGTGGTGTGGTGGTGGTGGTGGTGATGGGGATAAGGATGTGATAGAGAGAGAGGAGGAGGAGAAGAAGAAGAAGAAGAATAGGAAGAAGAATAGGAGGAGGAGGAGGAGGTGGAGGAGGAAGTACATCAAGAAGAAGAACAAGAAGACAACAGCAACAACGTCAACAACAATGACAACAACAATCGAACAAACACGACTTCAACAACAACAACAAAGCAACAGCACAAACAAACATTAACCACCATCACTATATCACCACTATCACTACCAACACCACCAACACCAACAACAACAACAATACTATGTTTTTCCGACATAACTCTTCCTCTGCGCGTGTTCTCACATCACTCACACACAACACACACACACAACACACACACACACACACACACACACACACACACACACACGCGCGCGCGCGCACGCGCACACACACAAACACACACACACACTCACATACACATACACATACACACACACTCACACACACACACACACGCACACAATGCACACACACACACACACACACATACACGCACACACACACTCACACACACACACACACACACACACACACACACTCACACACACATACACACACACACACACACACACACACACACAACACACACACACACACATACACACACACGCTTATTCTATTATCCTCGATATAAAAGAATAAATAAAAAATAAAAATAAACACAATGATATACCATACCACAATATCACAACACTCATACGCAGATGCCACGCATTATGAATATCGCTTCTATACTAAGCAAATACAGAAATTTGTCATCGTTATTGCTGCCTGAAAAACTGGATACCTGTATACCTGATCTCGTTTCTTGGCCTAGTGGGGAAATGCCCCTATCTAGTGAGTCATGGGTCCCTGTATCGAATCTTAGTTGGAGTTGTACTAGAGTAGAGTAGATTATATAAGACTGGATATGATGAAACTTGACACTGGACTAGACTAGACTAGACTAGACTAGACTAGACTATACTTTACTAGACTAGACTATTACTATACTTTGCTAGACTAGACTATTACTATACTTTACTAGACTAGACTATTACTATACTTTACTAGACTAGACTATTACTATACTTTACTAGACTAGACTAGACTAGACTATTACTATACTTTACTAGACTAGACTAGACTATTACTATACTTTACTAGACTAGACTAGACTATTACTGTACTTTACTAGACTAGACTAGACTAGACTATTACTATACTTTACTAGACTAGACTAGACTATTACTATACTTTACTAGACTAGACTAGACTAGACTGGGTTCGATTCCCGTTCAAGGGGATATTTTCCCTGGAGTTAACATCAGTGCAGACTCCACTCTCCCCAAAAGTCCTTCGGATGAGACTATAAACCGAGGCCCCGTGTGCGAACGCATGCAGAACATCTTGCGCACACGTTTAATCATGTTCCGCTTCTCGTAAGAGTAGGCCATTGTGTGCCGGTGGGAACAGATGACAGAATTAGCAAAACATCATACACACAGGGACTGTATGTAAAAAAAAAAGCACATAAGTGCTTATTCCATTATCCTCCATATAAAAGAATAAAATAAAATAAAATAGATAAAATAAACTATGAAATAATATACAATGCTATACTGTACTATGGTGTGCTACGTTCTGCTGTGCTGTACTGTACTATACTATAATTATTATACTATACTATGCTATCCTTTGCTGTGCTATGCTATCCTTCGCTATGTTTGCTATGCTATGCTATACTATGCTATGCTATGCTATACTACACTGTACTTTGCTATGCTATGCTATACTATACTATACTAAACTATACTATACTATACTTTGCTCTGCTATGCTGTACTATACTATACCATACCATACACACCCTACCCTACCCTACCCTACTCTAATCTACTATAGTTTACTATACTATACTACACTAAACTACACTATACTACACTACACTACACTACACTACACTACACTACACTACACTACACTACACTATACTATACTATACTATACTATACTATACTATACTATACTATACTATACTATACTATACTATACTACACTACACAATACTACACCATACCATACCAACAGAAACACAGCCAGCAAGGTGTTTTTTTCGAGATCTCAGGCAAAGCATTCCACAGACCGGCGCAGTAAAATCAAAAATGCATACCCTCTCACCCTCGCAGTTGTTTTTTAAATATTTTTTTTACTTTAAAAATCTAACCAGCATCTTCTTGTGCGCCTCAAAAGATGTGACGCTTGATGCAGACGCACAGAGAAAGAGCAGCAGGAACAGATGAAACAGAACCCAAGATAAACACTTTGTACTCGCAACTCGATTTAATAGGAAGCCAGTGGGGTTCTCAAAAAAATAAGCTCAAGTTAAAACTTCGATTGGTATTCCTCTGCCGGTCTTATCTGCCATGTGATTCTACCTCTAAGCTGATTAATTCATGTTTGGAGTGTTGAAGAAGTGGCTTGGTTACTGTGTTAAACAAAATATGTGTGTGTGTGTGTGTGTGTGTGTGTGTGTGTGTGTGTGTGTGTGTGTGTGTGTGTGTGTGTGTGTGTGTGTGTGTGTGTGTGTGTGTGTGAGTGTGTGTGTGTGTGGAGTGTGTGTGTGAGTGAGTGAGTGTGAGTGTGTGTGTGTGTGTGTATGTGTGTGTGTGTGTGTGTGAGAAAGAGAGAGAGAGTGTGTGTGTGAGTGAGTGTGTGAGTGAGTGTGTGTGTGTTTGTGTGTGTGTGTGTGAGGGTGTTGTGTATGTTTGTGTGTGTGAAAGAGAGGAGAGAGAGAGAGAGAGAGAGAGAGTGTGTATGTGTGTGTGTGTGTGTGTGTGTAAGTGGTGTGTGTGTGTGTGTGTGTGTGTGTGTGTGTGTGTGTGTGTGTGTGTGTGTGTGTGTGTGTGTGTGTGTGTGTGTGTGTGTGTGTGTGTGTGTGTGTGATGAGAGAGTGTGTGTGTGTTTGTGTATACGAGTGTGAGAGTGTGTATGTGTGTGTGTATGTTTTTGTATGTTTGTGTGTGTGGAAAGAGAGAGAGAGTATGTGTGTAAGTGTGTGTGAGTGAGTGTGTGAGTGAGTGTGTATGTTTGTGTACGTGTTTGAATTTGTGAAAGAGAGAGAGAGAGAGAGAGAGAGAGAGAGAGAGAGAGTGTTGTGTGTGTGTGTTGTGTGTGTGTTTGTGTGTTTGTGTGTGTGTGTGTGTTTGTGTGTGTGTGTGAGTGAGTGAGTGTGTATGTTTGTGTATGTGTGTGTGTTTGTGTTTGTGTGTGCGTGTGAAAGAGAGAGAGTGTGTGTAAGTGTGTGTGTGTGTGTGTGTGTGTGTGTGTGTGTGTGTGTGTGTGTGTGTGTGCGTGAGTTTGAGTGTGTGTGAGTATGTGTGTGTGAGTGTGTGTGACTATGTGTGAGTATGTGTGTGCGCGAGAGAGAGTGAGAGAGAGAGAGAATGAGAGAGGAGAGCGCGCGCACGCTCGCGCACACACGCAGATTAAAGAAATTATATTATGAAAACCAATATATAAGATATTATCATTCATTGTAGACTCTTGTCAACATTACACCTTATTCTTCTTCGTCATCGAACGCTCAGACAGCAACTATTGCTGTCTGTCGTATGAGCTAAAATGCGTCACGCTGCCTTTAAATGCCTGACAAGTCAGGCCCAGCGCATCCGACTTCGGCATAAGAGAGAATCGTTATCTTTTAAGTCTTTCTGGAGAAGAAAAAAAGGCAGGAGAATGGACCAAGAAGGCAGAAAATAGACAAGAAGGAGGTGGTGGCAGGAAGAAAAAGAACAAGGCAGAAACAAAGAGAGTGATAGAAAAGAGGAAATTTCTAGCACAGACTTTCCAGAATGTGGGGATGCTATTTTATACTGACAGCCCCCCACCGCCACCCCTACCCCTCACCCCGGCATCCCTATAGGGGTCATTACGCCTTATTCATCTAAATATAAATATATATATTCTATACATTATTATTATTATTATTATTATTATTATTATTAATCTATCCATTTCAGTGGGTTCTTATTTGGTTCTTGCAGAGATAATAATTATGATAACAGGAATTCTCTCTCTCTCTCTCTCTCTCTCTCTCTCTCTCTCTCTCTCTCTCTCTCTCTCTCTCGACTTTCTAATGCCTTGTATAGAATTTTTTTCTGATTCTCTCTCTCTCTCTCTCTCTCTCTCTCTCTCTCTCTCTCTCTCTCTCTCTCTCTCTCTCTCGACTTTCTAATGCCTTGTATAGAATTTTTTTCTGATTCTCTCTCTCTCTCTCTCTCTCTCTCTCTCTCTCTCTCTCGATTTTCTAATGCCTTGTATAGATTTTTTTCTGATTCTCTCTCTCTCTCTCTCTCTCTCTCTCTTCTCTCTCTCTCTCTCTCTCTCTTGGAATGTATCTAAAACTGCTGATTCTTACTGTTTGCATACTTTGTTTACTTGAAGGGTTTTTTGCATTGGTGTGTGTTTGTCTTATTGCTGCTGTTAGGTTTAGTTTCAGTTCTTCTGTTTTGATTCATGTGTGTGTGTGTGTGGGGAGGGGGGGGGGGTATGTAGTTTTTCTTGACTTTTTTCTTCTTTTCTTGTTTTTTTTTTTCGGGGGGGGGGGGGGGGGGGTCTGTTTTTTGTGAGAGCATGGTGTAAGAAGTCCTGTGCTTATCCATTTACTCTCAAGAAACATTTCGAGTTCGAGTTCGAGTTCTCTCCCTCTCTCTCTTATATGAAATAATTATATAAATAAATTTTATTTTTAGTTATCCTTTTTTATATATACTTTTACGTTTACTTGAAACTAGTAGCTGTGATTATTAAGGATAGTCCCTTCTCATGGCAAAGGCAGATGAAAAAAAAGTATGTCAATACTTATCTGTAACCCTTGGGAATAAAGATTATCAATCAATCAATCTGTGTGTGCGTGCGTGCTTGCGTGTGTATGTGTGTGCGCGCACTGTCTCCTACTGATTAAAATAAAGGTATAGAAAAATACCTGAGTTGAATCAAGCTAACTAGAGAGAGAGAGACAGACAGACAGACAGAGACAGAGACAGAGAGAGTATATCTATGACAAAACTAATGTCAAGCACATGACAATACGTGAACATCTGCGTCGTAGATGCGCTTGCACGGTAGCAGCCTAATTGTTTTCTTACGGAAGTTTATTCGTGTCAAAAATGCTTTTTTTTAAATTACTTTTACTCTTAAATTTAAGTATTGACAGTCAAAGGGAGCGCTTATTTTATTTATTTATTTATTTATTCTTTTATTTCGAGGATAATGGAATAAGCACTTATATGTATTTTTTCATCAAGTCCCCGTGTGTATGCAGTTTTGTAAATTTTGTCACCCGTTCCTAGTAGCACACAATGGCCTACTCTTCCGAAAATCGGAACGGGTTTTTAACGTGTGTGCAAGACGCTCTGCGTGCGTTAGCACACGGGACCTCGGTTTATAGTCTCATCCAAATGACTTATACATACATGATTAGTTTTGCTAATGTTTGAATTAAGTTTATATCCAGTTCTTATTTGTGAATGTTATGTTGTCTCAAACTGAAAATGATTGTCACAAAAAGTATATGAGTAAGGAGTTACATTCATCGGTGAAAATACTGTTTTAATACAGATTGATTTCTTAGAAGTGAAAAAAACTACTTGAGTTACAAAACGGATGTATCACCGTTTATCATGAGATAACACAGATAAAGGGAAGGGAAGACGTATTATTGGAATATCAATTCTATCTGAATAGCTATGTGTGTGTGCCTATAGCTAATAGTAAAGGTAAAGGCGTCCCATAACCTTGGTGGTCGTAGGGGAGCGAGGCGTCAGAAACCTCAACTTCTCCAGGGGCCAGCATATTGAGGGCGGCGCCCATCTCCTCTCCCTCGCTGCTTTACCTTCCCTGACCCTAAAGAGGGCAGGTACCCATTTACAGCTGGGTGAACTGTGGGGACTGTACTGAAGCCAAGGCGCGCAAACGGTCACCCATCCACGTGGTAACCACGCTCGATGCTGCTTAACCTTAGCTGGGGGAAAGCGAGTGCTCTGACCACTGAGCTATCCCATTCAATGTAGCTAATACGTTTACTATGAATTTGGTTACAGCGGGATAGCTCAGTGGTCGGAGCACTCGCTTTCCCCCAGCCAAGTTAAGCAGCGTCGAGCGTGGTTACCACTTGGATGGGTGACCGTTTGCGCGCCTTGGCTTCAGTACAGTTCCCCCAGTTCACCCAGCTGTAAATGGGTACCTGCCCTCTTTAGGGTCAGGGAAGGTAAAGCAGCGAGTGAGAGGAGATGGGCGCCGCCCTCAATATGCTGGCCCTAGAGAAGTGAGGTCTCTGACGCCTCGCTCCCCTACGACCTTATAGGTTATGGGACTCCTTTACCCTTCCTTACCTTTTTTTTTTAAATGGACAGGGTCAAAGCATATAAAATGTGGTTTTCAATTCTCAACATATTTCACATGTCCAAAAAATAAGTATTGTTCAATAAGTAAAAACAACTGGACATTTTAATGGCCAAATACAGATATGAATAATGTCAAAAGAGTCTCTCTCTCTCTCTCTCTCTCTCTCTCTCTCTCTCTCTCTCTCTCTCTCTCACAGATCATCTTGCGCACATGTTAAAATATGTTCCGCTTTTTGGAAGAGTAGGACATTGTGTGCCGGTGGGAACAGATGACAAAATTTACAAAACCGCATACACACGGGGACTGGGTGTAAAAAAACACGAGTGCTTATTCTATTATCCTCGAAAGAAAAGATTAAATAAACTAAAATGTAATAAAACATCTCTCTCCCACACACCTACACACCTACACACCTACACAAACACACACACACATTCACTCAAGTACACACGCACACACAAACGGATGAATGGATAGATAGATAGATAGATAGACGGACGGACAGACATACACAGACAGACAGATAGATAGATAGATAGATAGATAGATAGATAGATAGATAGATAGATAGATAGATAGATAGATAGATTACAGACAGTCAGATATAGATAGATAGATAGATAGATAGATAGATAGATAGATAGATAGATAGATAGATAGATAGATAGATAGATAGATAGATAGATTACAGTCAGTCAGATAGATAGACAGACAGACAGACAGACAGACAGACAGACAGACAGACAGACAGACAGACAGACAGATAGATAGATAGATAGATAGATAGATAGATAGATAGATAGATAGATAGATAGATTACAGTCAGACAGTCAGATAGACAGACAGACAGACAGACAGACAGACAGACAGACAGATAGATAGATAGATAGATAGATAGATAGATAGATAGATAGATAGATAGATGGGTGGATGATAAATGGATGGATAGACAGACAGACAGACAGACAGACAGACAGTACGCAAAGCACAAAAAAGAGGGAGGAAAGAAGCAAAGGATTAGGAAAAGAATGACATAAAAAGAAGTAAAAAGAAAAGAAAGAAAGTTAGAAAATTATAAGAAAGCCGATAACTAACGTAACGACAATGACAACGTCATCAACAATAACAACAACGACAGTACTACCACAGCTGCTGACACTCTTTTAAAAAAAACATAATTTTTTTTTTATTAAAAAAATAAATAACACAATAGGACACTCACTTACAGACAAAACAAACAAGACAGACAAGCACCTAGACAGACAGACAGAGGCAAAAATCAGAATGAAAAATATGAAGATGCATCAGGGAAAGATAGGACCAACAAACTGCCTTACCTTACAGGACCAAAGGCGCTTCGCTAGTGAGGACAGACAACGCGATACACACACACACACACACACACACACACACGCACACATACACGCACACACACACACACACACACACGTACACACAGCGTCAACTCTGACCCCTGTGACGGGTTAAGATTGATCCCTCCCCCTTCCATGTTATGTCCCAGGGGGTTAGATTTAGGGCAAGTTTTATTTCCTGTACATATTCTTTTATTTGTTCTTTCTTTTGTTTCAAGGATAAAGGAATTTTGTTTATTTATTTCTTTATTTTATTATTTTATTTCGAGGATAACGGAATAAGCATTCACAGGCTTTTTTTTACATCCAGTCCCTGTGTGTATGTGTTTTTTTTTTAATTTTGTCATCCTTCCCACTCGCATACAATGGCCTACTTTTCTGGGGAACGGGTTGTAACGTGTGCGCAAGATGTTCTGTGTGCCTTCACACACGGCCTCGGTATCCGAAGGACTTTTGGGGAGAGTGGAGTTGGCACTGATGTTAACTCCAGGGGAAAATATCCCTTTGAATGAGATTCGAACCCAGGTCAGCAGATCACGAATAATAATAATAATAATAATAATAATAATAATAATAATAATAATAATAATAATAATAATAATGTACGGAATTTATATAGCGCTCAATCTTGTAAAGGAACACACGAAGGTGGTTGGGTAGGTGGATGGGTGTTGGGGAGCGAGGTGTCAGAAACCTCAGCTTCTCCAGGGGCCAGCATATTGAGGGCGGCGCCCATCTCCTCTCCCTCGCTGCTTTACCTTCCCTTACCCTAAAGAGGGCAGGTACCAAATTACAGCTGGGTGAACTGAGGGGACTGTACTGAAGCCAAGGCACGCAAACAGTCACCCATCCAAGTGGCAACCACGCTCAACCCTGCTTGGGGAAAGTGAGTGCTCTGACCACTGAGCTGTCCCGTCCCACTGTACTGTACTCTTCATTAAAGGAGAAAAAAATCTTCTGAAGTCAGAATATGGCTGCCTACATAGCTAGGCGCTTCAAAACATCCCTACACACAACCTTCTTATATGTTGTGTACTTGCAATCTCAGGGGGGACGGGATAGCCTAGAACATTGCGCTCGCAATCTGACAACCCGAGTTCAATTCTCGTTCGAGGGGATATTTTCCTCTGGAGTTAACATCAGTGCAGACTCCACTCTCCCCAAAAGTCCTTCGGATGAGACTATAAATCAAGGCCCCGTGTGCGAACACACGCAGAACATCTTGCGCACACGTTAAATCCTGTTCGGCTTTTCGTAAGAGTAGGCCATTGTGTGCCGATGGGAACAGATGACAGAATTTACAAAACCACATACACACGGAGACTGGATGTAAAAAAGCACATAAGTGCTTATTCCATTATCCTTGATATAAAAAATAAATTAATAAATAAGAGTGATTCCTATGGAGGATGAGTGAGACATTCAGGGTGACCCCTTAGAAACGTTAAGCCAGGAAACGCCAACACCAAGACCAAAATCAGACAGTCAAGCCAATTTTGTCCTGGGGAGGGAAAATTGAAAGGGGGGGGATTCTTATGAAAACGCTACACGGGACGTTATCAGCTGGCCCTTGACCTCCTGATACAGGCAAAACTCACCACAGTGTCAGAATGTGATCCTTGGGTTACACACCATGGTTATACATTACTCTTGCCTTCGGACTGCACCTACTAAGGCATCCACAGAAATAAAAACCAATTTTTTTGTGAAAGACTATCCCCTGGACTATAAATTCAGGACAATAGGAACAAATTGTGGTAGGTTTGAATTATTTTTTTCAGCAAACACTGTCCCTACCCCCTCAGCCCTTTGTCGTCTGCTAGCTGCCTCACTGCAATATGCATGCTTGGGGTCAACACTGTAGGAATACAAGTAATCCTCATTTGATGATTATTTCCAACTTTCTGATCACTACCTGGTGTTCATCTATGACCTCAACCCCTTAAAACAAGTACACGGTGCATTTTTTCATACTTTATTTTTTAAAAATCTAAGAAAATCAGCCCAAAATTTTTTTTCTGACTGGCACTCTAAACAAGATACTACCTGACCTGGAACCTGACCCTTATGTGTAACCTTACAGCTATAGCTTATTGCTTGTAAGGAAGGGTACAAAGAGTTGATGAATACCATCATATGCATGAACTTTTTAAGCCTCTGAAACATGGTCCACCTGCCCACATATGCTAGATCTGATTCTGGTATTGCCCAATTCATGTAACCCCAAAGGGGCTATCTTGAAATAAAATTCTTAAAGTTTGCAAGTCAAACAAAGAGAATAACACAGACAGACACAGACATATTTTAAAACATCCAAAAACCTGGCAAACTCACATCAAGTAGCACAGCTTACACGGAAAATATCATACTGAAGACATAATGAAAAATAAAAAAGCAAAATTTAATGTATTGCATATGCAACCTAAAGGTGTCCTATAACCTATGTGGTCGTGGGGGGAGCGAGGCGTCAGAGACCTCAACTTCTCCAGGGGCCAGCATATTGAGGGCAGCGTCCATCTCCTCTCCCTGGCTGCTTTACCTTCCCTGACCCTAAAGAGGGCAGGTACCCATTTACAGCTGGGTGAACTGTACTGAAGCCAAGGCAGGTAAACGGTCACCCATCCAACTGGTAACCACGCTCGACACTGCTTAACTTGGCTGGGGAAAGCGAGTGCTCCGACCACTGAGCTATCCCGTCCCCTATAATTTTAAAAAGGTAAAGGTGTTCCATAACCTATAAGGTCATAGGGGAGTGAGGCATCAGAGACCTCACTTCTCTAGGGGCCAGCATATTGAGGGTGGCACCCATCTTCTCTCCCTCGCTGCTTTACCTTCCCTGACCCTAGAGAGGCAGGTACCCATTTACAGCTGGGTGAACTGGGGGACTGTTCTGAAGCCAAGGCGTGCAAAGTCACCCATCCAAGTGGTAACCACGCTGGATGCTGCTTAACCTTGGCTGGGGGAAAGGAGTGCTCAAGGTGTTATCTGGGGAAAAAATATTTGACTTTGACACAAAGATGAAGACAGACACAGACAGATAAACCAACAATGAAGCAATAAGGTCGTGCTGATAGCTTATCACCAGAGATACACACTTTTTAAAATATTTTAAAAAGACTGGGATACTTCTCAATACCATATGTTCCATCCTCCCAAAAGTGAGGCTATTATGACATCACCAGCAAACTGTTGTGCCTATGTGTATGTGCTGTGTTCGTAGAAATTCCCCACCAATGGTTAGATAGAACTGTAGAGCGTGTGTGTTCTTTAAGCTTTTTTTTTCCTTGTGGAAGGTTTTTTGGGGTGGTTTGTTGTTTAGGGTTGCTTTTTTTTAATGTGCTTAATCAGTTTTTATTTGGGTACAGGAAAAAGGAAGTACATGAAGGGGACAGGATAGCTCAGTGGTCAGAGCTAAAAAGAACAACCTAACAACAAAACAAAACAACAACAAAAATGT
>CM054163.1:37189053-37364053 GCA_028751875.1 Rapana venosa
ACCCCACACCATCTCTCTCTCTCTCTCTCTCTCTCTCTCTCTTTCTCTCTCACTCACTCACTCACTCACTTGCAGGCACATGCCCATGCATGCACACACATATACACATGTGTGCGCACCACCACACGGCTATGCAAGTGCGCGCACACGCACGCACACACACACGCGCGCGCGCGCGCACGTACACACACATGATAATTTATTAAAGTACAGGTACATGTGCATGCGTGCACGCACATACACACACGCGTGCATGTTCACACATTAGCATGTCTATTCACGTGCGTGCGCGGCGCGCGCACACACACACACACACACACACACACACACACACACACACACACACACACACACTTGTTCCGGTAATATGCAAGTGGTTTGGGAAGTTTTGGGTAAAAATGTTTAGCTAATAATAATTCTGTCTGCAGACACCACATGAATCGGCCAAAACAGACGAAAACAGGACATACAGGACATAACACCAATCAAAGACATTCATCAAAACGGGTCTTTTAATCTTCTCTTCAGTGTGTGAGTACATTAATGAGTAAACTGAAAGCTTAAGATGTTGTTTTTTTTGTTATCTGTGAAGTAAACGATCGTGTCTATAGATGTTATTGTTTACTGCAAAACGCGACTGTCTTCATCAATGTTGATCTTTCCAGGCCGAACAGTCGCTTATAATTCAAGATCCTTACTAGAGCTCAAAGCCTATTGCATACAGGTTAGTGTACGTAACATCCATACCACCCGCCATTTCTAGTCTAATTCAAAAGATTTAGTGACGGGTTCTTAAATACTCATGCACTCACCTACCGACCCAAGATCAGTTGTTATTATCATGATGCGTTAATACATTGATAGCGATTGTGGCATCCGAAGAACTTGTAGGGAAGTGAGAGCCAAAACCAATATTAATTCCAAGGGAAAAGTCGTATCAAAACAACAGCTCAGCAGATTTTAACTGTGGTAACATGTAACTGACCCCAAGGTATTTTGAATTAGATTGAAACTGAAAGTGGGAAAGGGCTCTCTCTCTCTGTCTGTCTGTCTGTCTCTCTCTCTCTCTCTCTCTCTCTGAGTGTGTGTGTGTGTGTGTGTGTGTGTGCCCGTGCATGCATGTGTTTGCGTGGTTGGTTTATTGTTGTTGTTTGACTTTTTCTTATTTTGTTTTTTGTTGGGATTTTTTGTTTGTTTGGGTTTTTGTTGTTGTGGTGTTTGGTTGTTGTGGTTGTTTGTTTGGTTGTTTTTTGGTTGTTGTTGGTTTTTTTTTTGGGGGGGGGGGGGGCTGGGGGGTGTATCCTACAATTTTAAAATTTTGTAATTTATTAATATAGACAGATACTAAAATGTTTATGAGTTTAACTTAAAAGTAAATTTACTATAAGGCCCAGAGTGTAAGAACTGACTGTCAAAAGAACTCTTTGAATTCATAGTTGTCCACTGCATTAGTAACATTATTAATGACCAGGTATTTAAGCCATTGACTCACATTGTTAGATCCAGCTAGTTTGTGATACAGTCTGGTGTTTAGTTAAAGGCTGTGTATTGTGTAATACATGATGCATGTGCACACATGTATAGAACTTTACACACAATGATATATATACAATCAACCACACATGTACGCATGTCATGTGTGTGTTAAAGTCAATCTTGATATGATTTGTTAGGCCATACACCCATGCAGATGATTTCTACATTCACATTTATAACACTTTTAACAGTGTACTGTAGTGTGTATATAATTGATCAACATTATTACACAGACCTGTCCACTTTCAAGTGTGTGTGTGTGTGTGTGTGTGTGTGTGTGCGTGTGTGTGTGCGTGTGTACATGTGTAAACTGCTAAACATGTAAGTAGCATACATCATTATGCATCCATGTATCATTCAAGGATACATGCACACATTTTTAGTTGACAGTTTTCTCTGTGGGGTGCTTTGATAATGATAATAATAATAATATATGGAATTTATATAGCGCTGAATCTTGTAAAAACAAACAAATCAAAGCGCATAATATTTACACACACATAATATATACATAATATTATATAGTTATACACATAATATAAACATTTTATACAGATATTAATCCCCAAAGTCAGAATGCAGGTACCTTCATGGTGGGGGGGGGGGGGGGGGGGGTGAGTTGCATGCATAAAATCTCACCATTGGTAAACATTACAGCTTTAGGTCAGGAATGAAAGAAACAACAGTTAGGCCTAATAATATGATAGGTCATTTTTATTGATAGGCCTAATAATGATAGATCATTTTTATTGATAGGCCTAATATCATTTTTATAGGCCTAATACAAGATCATTTTTATTGATAGGCCTAATTATAAGGTATCATTTTATTGATAGGCCTAATAAGATGTCATTTTTATTGATAGGCCTAATAATAATAGATCATTTTTATTTTGTTAGGCCTAATAATGATAAATCATTTTTATTGATAGGCCAAATAATAGTAGATCATTTTTATTGATAGGCCAAATAATAATAGATCATTTTTGTTGATAGGCCTGATAACAATAGATCATTTTTATTGATAGGCCTAATAATAATAGAACATTGTTATCGATAGGCCTAATAATAGATCATTTTTATTGATAGGCCTAATAATAATAGATCATTTTATTGATAGGCCTAATGATAATAGATCATTTTTATTGATAGGCCTAATAATAATAGATCATTTTTATTGATAGGCCTAATGATAATAGATCATTTTTATTTTGTTAGGCCTAATAATAATAGATCATTTTTATTGATAGGCCCAATGATAGATCATTTTCATTGATAGACCTAATAATAATATATCATTTTTATTGATAGGCCTAATAATAATAGATCATTTTTATTGATAGGCCTAATAATAATAGATTTTTTTTTTTTGATAGGCCTAATGATAATAGATCATTTTTATTGATAGGCCTAATAATAATAGATCATTTTTATTGATAGGCCTGATAATAATATATCATTTTTATTGATAGGCCTGATAATGATAGATCATTTTTATTGATAGGCCTGATAATAATAGATCATTTTATTTGGTAGGCCTGATAATAATAGATCATTTTTATTGATAGGCCTGATAATAGATCATTTTTATTGATAGGCCTAATAATAATAGATCATTGTTATTGATAGGCCTAATACTAGATCATTTTTATTGATAGGCCTAATAATAGATTGTTTTTATTGATAAGCCTAATAATAATAGATCATTTCTATTGATGGGCCTGATAATAGATCATTTTTGTTGATAGGCCTAATAGAAATAGATAATTTTTATTGATAGGCCTAATAATAATAGATCATTTTTATTGATAGGCCTAATAATAATAGATCATTTTTATTGATAGGCCTAATAACAATAGATCATTTTTATTGAGGCCTAATAATAATAGATCATTTTTTATTGAGAGGCCTAATAATAATAGATCATTGTTATTGATATGCCTAATAATAATAGATCATTTTTGAAATCAAGTGCTGATAACCTTTTAAGCCTACAATTTCTCAATCATTTTGAAAGTGATATACAGAAATTCAGTTTAAACTTTTTTTTATAATTTAAAATATTGTCTTTCAATGACAGCATTCTATGTATTTTGAAGAAAGGACATTGCCGTTGGCCTGGCCTGACTCAAGTTTTGGCTCCTTCCTCCTTCCAGAGGTCCTGGTAGTGATTGACGGTGTTAATGTAGATTGAAGATGTAGATCCATGTGTACTGGTGGTGATTGAAATTTAACACTCAGTACCTTACAGCAAGAGAGATGGAGAAGGCTCATCAATGTCAAGCTTCCCCTGGGAGAAACATGACCGAAAAAGGAAGAAGAAGAAGAGGTACCTTACAGCAAGACACTTTTCAGAATTTAAAAGTGTCAGTTGCTTTCACAAGAGTATTAGTAGATATTCTTTTTTCAGCTACCATCGAAAGACAATGAGAAAAATAGAAAAAAGAAAATATGCTTAAAATGTATGTTGCACCCACACAAAAAAACATAGATGGAGAAAATAAATACCTAGTGAATCTTTATGCCTTATGTTTGGGGATCCTATTCAAAGGAAGCAAGGGAGATCATTAAGGTTTGTATCCAGCCAAGTGGTCAGCCTTAGCTAGATAATAACCTAAACTTTGCCATGAGACACTTACAGTACAAGCACAGGCAAGACAAATTGGGGAGAACCAAAAAAAATCATTTTTATTTTTATTTTATTTATTATTTTATTTTATTCTTTTATATTTTATTCTTTTATATCGAGGATAATGAAATAAGCACTTATGTGCTTTTTTTACATCCAGTCCCCGTGTGTATGTGGTTTTGTGAATCCTGTCATCTGTTCCCACTGGCACACAATGGCCTGCTCTTACCAAAAGCAGAACAGGATTTGACGTGTGCGCAAGATGTTCTTTATTCATGAGTTGAGTGTGCTGTGCGAGAAAGAAGCCATATCAAATCCTGAAAATTTATTGTTAAAGTTTTCTCTGTGTGTGTGTCTGTGCGCCTGTCTGTGTCTGTGCGCTTGTCTGTGTGTGTGCATGTGTGTCTGTCTGTCTGTGTGTCAAGTCAAGTCAAGTCAGGTCAAATTTTTATTTCCAGATGGTACATTAAAATCAATAAACAATGCATTTGCTTTTTTTCATGTGTGTGTGTGTGTGTCTGTCTGTCAGTTTGTCTCTGTGTGTGTCTGTGTGTGTCTCTATGTAAAAAAAAAATTTTTCCAGATGGTACATTGAATAAGCAAATGCATTTGCTTTTTTTCATGTGTGTGTCTGTGTGTGTGTCTGTGTATCTGTGTCTGTGTGTGTCTGCGTCTGTCTGTCTGTATCTGTCTGTGTATTTTCAATCTTCCCAACAGTCCTCAGACAGATTTGAGACGGGATCTGGCATGACGGTTTGCTGATGAAAAACGGCAGTCTCTTGGAACGGATGAAAACGAAGAACTTCTACATCATCGTGGGCTTGATTGTCGTCAGCAGCGGGACGCTATGGCTGCTGAACTACCCATCGGCCACTTTCCAGAGCATCGTCACCAAGACCCACAAAGGCATCAAAAACTTGCCCAACAACATCCAGATGCAAGTGAGTCAGTCACCAAGAGTGGAGCGGTGGTCTAGAGGTAACGCGCCTGTCTAGAAAGTGAAAAGTCCGGGTCGGAAGTGTGCGGTGGTTCAAATCCCGTTTGGGCCTGAAACTTTTGCCCCATCCATTAGACCATGAGTGGTGGTCTGGGCACTAGTCTTTCGGATGAGACGATAAACCGAGGTCCCATGTGTTGCACAAAATTATTCAGCGCACGTAAAAGAACCCACGGCAACAAGGGAGTTGTCCCTGGCAAAATTCTTAGAAAAAAGCCACTCTGATAGGGAAACAAATACAGATGCAGACCAAAAAAATAATAAGAAAATAAAATAAAAAAGGGTGGCGCTGCTCTTGTGGCGACGCGCTCTCCCCGGGGAGAGCAGCCCGAATTTCACGCAGAGCAATCTTGTGACTTAAAGTGGTATGAAATAAATAAATATAAATAAAATAAATAAATGGTTTAGGGGTCATGTCCTCATAATTCTTAGTTATTTGCTTCTAAAGAAATTTGCTGCGGGGGGGTGGGGGGGGGGTTATATTTATTTTATTTTAGTGGGGGTGGAGGGGGGGGGTTTCGTGTGTGGGGTGGGGGGGTGTGCATGTGTGTGTGTGCACGTATGTGTGCGCACGTATGTGTGTGTGCGTGCATGTGTGTGTTGTTGTGGTTGTTTCAATTTCATAATAATGAATAATTTTAAAAAAGAAGAAAAAAAGGGGGTCAGGGAAGGTAAAGCAGCGAGGGGAGAGGAGACCTCAATATACTGGACCCTTAGAGAAGCTGAAGTCTCTGACGCCTCCTCGCTCGCTCGCTCTCTCTCCCTCTACAACCACATAAATTACAAGGGAAACACCTTTACCTTTTTTTTTTTTACATAATAACAATTTTTCCGACATCTCACGTGCAGACCAGCCGGGAGTTGACAGTGAACCCACTGTACCTGACTCGCCTTGGCCTGGATGACCAGCATGTGGCCGATTTCCGCAGACTCGTGCGACCTGTGGCCGACCCCGAGAGCGTGGTCGTCGCCAGCTGTGTGGAGGGGGAGGGGGAGAAGATGGAGGACGCCTTGACGCTGATGGAGTCGGTGGCGCAGCATCTGCCAGGGTATCCCCTGGTGATGTTCGACCTGAGTTCTTCAGAGGCCACGCACACGCTGGTCAGTGACTGTCACGGCAGATTTTCTGTATTTTTTTTATAATAATGGCACCGTGGTCGAGTGGTTTAGGCGGTCAACTCGTGATCCAGAGGTCGCGGGTTCGATCCCCGCTCGGCTCGGTGTTGTGTCCTTGGGAAAGACACTTTACTCCTATTTTCCTTACTCCACCCAGGTGTACAAGTGGGTACCAGCTCTGCTGGGGAAGTATCTGGCGACAGACTAGCGTCCTGTCACAGGGGTGGTGAAAAAACCGTCAGTTCGCTTAACGCTACAGAAACCAGGATAAGCTCCGGCTCTGTGGTCCTTCTGGATCGAAAGAACATACTTTTTTTTTACTTTTTATAATAATGTATGTATGTTTGTCCGTCGTGTCCGACGATGACCTCCAAAAACAGCAGAGGAGGCAGCTGCTGTTTTGGAAACTGGGCAGAAATTTCATTATAGTGGATATATATATATATATATATATATGTATATAATGTGTATAATGGTTTCGAACAACAGTTGGAGTAAGGCAGGGCTGTCTACTCTCACCCACTCTTTTCAACATCTTCCTTGAGAGAATCATGGCTGATGCACTGGAACATCATGAAGGATCAGTCAGCATTGGTGGCAGAACGATCACAAACCTCCGCTTCGCAGATGACATTGATGGAATAGCAGGATCAGAAAAAGAGCTTGCCAGCCTAACAGAACACTTGAATAAGGCCTCCAAAACATACGGCATGGAAATCAGTGCAGAGAAGACCAAACTGATGACTAATAACACCAACGGCATTAGCACTGATATCAGGGTTAATGACCAGAAGCTGGAAACAGTTCAAAGCTTCAAGTACCTGGGAGCCATTGTATCAGACCAGGGATCCAAGCCAGAAGTAGTATGCAGGACTGCACAGACAATAACAGCTTTGTCAAAACTAAACACCATCTGGAGAGATAAAAATATCTCACTTATCTCCAAGATCAGACTAATGCGCTCCCTTGTCATATCCATATTTCTGTATGCCTGTGAATCATGGACCCTGACTGCAGATTTGGAGAGAAGAGTACAGGCGGTGGAGATGAGATGTTTTCGGAGACTCCTTGGCATCTCCTACAAAGACTACATAAGCAACGAAAGCGTGCATAACAGAATCCAGCAAACCATTGGACCCTATGAGAACCTTCTAACGATCGTGAACAAGCGTAAACTTAAATGGTATGGGCATGTCACAAGATCCAAAGGACTTGCAAAGACAGTTTTACAAGGCACTGTCCAAGGAGGAAGAAGAAGAGGCAGACCAAGGAAGAGCTGGGAGGATAACATCAGCGAATGGACAGGCCTAGAACTCAACAAAACCCTGAGAAAGGCAGAACAGAGAGAGGAATGGAGGGAACTGGTTGTTGAGTCTTTGAGGGTGCCCCCACGGTTGTCAGACTAAGGGACAGATAGAGATAGATAGAGAGATATGTATATGTTTGTTTGTCGTGTCCGACGATGACCTCCAAAAACAGCAGAGGAGGCAGCTGCTGTTTCGGCAACTGGGCAGAAATTTGATTATAGTGGAGATGCCTTGCCCACAGTACGTCCCTCCCACTCTCTCGGCCAAGTGGGCATAAGGACAGTCAGCGTTGGAGATGTTCTCCAAAGGCCAGCTAGCCCCCAGGGCTGCAGCACGATATAAGGACTGTGCGAGTCAAGCCTCCTAGTCAGAGAGTCATAGTCGATCACTAAAGACTAAGCTGTAAAGTGGAATTCCGTGAGTGGAAAGAAAGCCACTGGTCATACAGCCTCTCACTTTGCTGTTGTTGCCCCCAGCATCAATGGTTTAATCAAGAACTGTGATAAAGCCCAGGTGCTGATGGCATAATAATAATGTGTGGAATTTATATAGCACTGAATCTTGTAAAGCAACAAATCAAAGCGCTCAGATGACTTTTTTTTTTTAATTTTTATATCTATTTATTTATTTATTCTTTTATATCGAGGATAATGGAATAAGCACTCATGTGCTTTTTTACATCCAGTCCCCGTGTGTATGCGGTTTTGTAAATTTTGTCATCTGTTCCCACCGGCACACAATGGCCTACTCTTTCAAAAAGCGGAACAGGATTTAACGTGTGCGCAAGATGTTCTGCATGCGTTTGCACATGGGGCCTCGGTTTATAGTCTCATCTGAAGGATTTGTGTGTGTGTGTATACATGCATGTATGCACGTTGTGTTTCTCCCCCATCCCATCTGATGTGTGTGTGTGTGTGTGTGTGTGTGTGTGTGTGTAGTGTGTCTGTGTGAGTGTCTTCAATTTTACATCTGTTCACATAAAAGTGTGTGTGTGTTTTAGATTTATGTTTATTTTTTTAATTCTTTTATTTTGGGAATAATGGAATAAGCACTCATATGTGTATCCATGTGTGTGTGCGTGTGCATGCATGCACGCATGTGAATGTGTGTATATTAATGTATGTGTGTGTCTGCATCTTCAGCGTTTCTGAATACATTTCAGTCAGTGATGACTGATGTGTATAAAAATTTGCATTGACCCAAAAAAAAGTAAGATGCCACACAACCTATAAGGTCGTAGGGGAGCAAGGCGTCAGAGACCTCACTTCTCCAGGGGCCAGCATATTGAGGGCGGCGCCCATCTCCTATCCCTCACTGCTTTACCTTCCCTGACCCTAAAGAGGGCAGGTACCCATTTACAGCTGTAACTTGATAAAAACAAAAACAAAACAAACAAAAACACACAAAAAAACTTAACACTTTTGTTATGTGTTTTTTAAACTTTTTTATTCAGGTTTTCTTTTTTTTTACATTGCTCTTTTTTGTTGTTTCAGCTGAAGAAATATTGCAACAGCACCTGGAGTTGTGAGGTGAAGAAATTCGAGTTTGACAAATACCCTTCCCATGTGGCTGATCTTACCATTCGTAGCTATCGACCCATCTGTATTCAGGTAAGTGTGGGACTTCTGTCACAGAGAGACAGAGAGAGGGGTGTGTGGTGTGTGTGAGAGAGAGTGAGAGAGAGGGGGGGGAGGAGGGAGAGACGAGAGAGTAGACAGAGAGAAGAGAGAGGGAGGGGGAGAGAGGGTTTGTGTGAGTTTATTTATTTATTTTATTTTATTTTATTCTTTTATATCGAGGATAATGGAATAAGCACTCATGTGCTTTTTTTGCATCCAGTCCCCGTGTGTACGCGTTTTTTGTAAATTTTGTCATCTGTTCCCACCGGCACACAATGGCCTATCTTCGAAAAGCGGAACAGGATTTAAGGTGTGCGCAAGATGTTCTGCATGCATTCGAACATGGGGCCTCAGTTTATAGTCTCATGCAAAGGACTTTGAGAGAGAGGGTGTGTGTGTGTGTGAGAGGAGAGGAGAGGGGGGGGGGGGGGGGGGGAGAGTCAGACAGACAGACAGAAACACAGAGAGAGAGGGAGGGAGAGAGTGAGAGAGAGAGACAGAATGTGTGTGTGTGCAAGTGAGTGTGAGTGAGTGAGTGACTGTGTGTGATGTGAGAGAGAGAGAGTGTGTGAGTTGTGTTTGTGTGCGCGCATGCGTGTGTGTGTGAGAGGAGAGAGAGAGGTGTGTGTGTGCGCGCGCACATGTGCATGACTATGTTTGTGGATGTGTATGTGTGCATGCATGCATGCATGTGTGTGTGATATGTTTTTATTTGAAGGTTCTTGGAATGTCTAAACCAATACGAAATGCAGCTTTTCTTGTGTCTTTTCAAGATTATGATCCGTATCAATGCATGTGCCTGTCAGTATTGTAATTGCCCTTCATGGGATGACCACAGCTCTCAGCTCTCCCTACTTTCAGCTGCTGTCCATCCCATTCCATCCCAGCCCAGCTGGTGCTAATGATTTACAGCAGGAACTGACCACACTTGGACATGGCAAAAGGAAGGGTCAGCGCTTAATGTAGCACTCTTGACCGAGTGATGTTGGATTTGGGCGCTGGGATGAATAAAGTGTTGTTGACTTTGACTTGACTTTGGCGTTCTTTGACTTGACTTTGATCTGACTTGACTTTGCCCTGATTTGACTTCTGACCTGACTTTGACTCGACTTTGAACTTGATCTGATTTGACTTTGACCTGATTTGACCTTGACTTGACTTTGAACTTACCCTGACTTTGACCTTGTCTTGACTTTGACCTTGTCTTGAATTTGACCTGGCTTTACTTTGACCTGGCCTGTCTTTGACCTGGCTTTACTTTGACCTGGTCTTGTCTTTGACCTGGCTTTACTTTGACCTGGCTTTACTTTGACCTTGTCTTGACTTTGACCTGGCTTTACTTTGACCTGGCTTTACTTTGACCTTGTCTTGTCTTTGACCTTGTCTTGTGTTTGACCTGGCTTGACTTTGACCTGGCTTGACTTTGACCTTGTCTTGACTTTGACCTTGTCTTGACTTCGACCTTGGCTTTACTTTGACCTTGGCTTTACTTTGACCTGGCTTTACTTTGACCTGGCTTTACTTTGACCTGGCTTTACTTTGACCTGGTTTTACTTTGACCCTGGTTTTACTTTGACCTGGCTTGTCTTTGACCTGGCTTTACTTTGACCTGGCTTTACTTTGACCTGGCTTTACTTTGACCTGGCTTTACTTTGACCTGGCTTTACTTTGACCTGGTTTTACTTTGACCCTGGCTTGTCTTTGACCTGGCTTGTCTTTGACCTGGCTTTACTTTGACCTGGCTTTACTTTGACCTGGTCTTTACTTTGACCTGGCTTTACTTTGACCTGGCTTTACTTTGACCTTGGCTTTACTTTGACCTGGCTTGACTTTGACCTTGTCTTGACTTTGACCTTGTCTTGACTTTGACCTTGTCTTGACTTTGACATGGCTTTACTTTGACCTTGTCGTGTCTTTGACCTGGCTTGACTTTGACCTGGCTTGACTTTGACCTGGCTTGACTTTGACCTGGCTTGACTTTGACCTGGCTTGACTTTGACCTTGGCTTTACTTTGACCTTGGCTTTACTTTGACCTTGGCTTGACTTTGACCTTGGCTTGACTTTGACCTTGGCTTGACTTTGACCTGGCTTGACTTTGACCTGGCTTGACTTTGACCTGGCTTGACTTTGACCTTGGCTTTACTTTGACCTTGGCTTTACTTTGACCTTGGCTTTACTTTGACCTTGGCTTTACTTTGACCTGGCTTTACTTTGACCTGGCTTTACTTTGACCTGGCTTTACTTTGTCCTGGCTTTACTTTGTCCTGGCTTTACTTTGACCTGGCTTTACTTTGACCTTGTCTTGACTTTGACCTGGCTTTACTTTGACCTGGCTTTACTTTGATCTGGCTTTACTTTGATCTAATTTGATTTGACTTTGCCCTGATTTGACTTGACTTTGACATCACTCGACTTTGACCTGGACTTGATTTTGAACTTGGTTCGACTTTGAACTTGACTCAACTTTGACCTTGACTCGACCTTGACACGACATAACCTGCCAGCATGTTTGTTCAGCTCAACTTTCTGTCTCTTCTCCCCCCTCCCTCCCCCCCCACCCCTCCCTCTCCCCTCCCCCCCACCCTCCCCTCCTTCTCCCCCTCCCCATCCCTCCCCATCCCATAAGTGCTCTGATTTGTAACTTTCCAAGACATAGCGCTATAGAAATTCCATTTATTATAATAATAATAATAACAATAATAATAATAACAACGTATGCAATTTATATAAAGCGCCGACTCTTGTAAAGCCAAAACAAATCAAAGCGCTCGTCATCATCATCACTATCATCATCATCATAATAATAATAATAATAAATGGAATTTACATAGCGCTGTATCTTGCAGAGACAAATCAAAGCGCTTGCACTCAACTCATTCTTACGCAGTCGTACAACCAGTGACAAGCAATATCATCAATCATCATCGTCATCATCATCATCATCAATCATCACTATCATCATCAATCACCACCATCATCATCATCATCATCATCACTATCATCATCATCATCATTATAGGTGGATCGGTGGTCTAGAGGTAACGCACCTGTCTAGAAAGCGAAAAGTCCGGGTCTGAAGTGTGCGGCGGTTCGTACCCCGTTTGGACCGGAAATTTTTCCCCCATCCATTAGACCATGAGTGGTGGTCTGGGCGCTAGTCTTTCGGATGAGACGATAAACCGAGGTCCCGTGTGTTACACGTAATTATTTAGCGCACGTAAAAAAAAAACCGCGGCAACAAGAGAGTTGTCCCTGGCAAAATTCTTAGAAAAAAGCCACTCTGATAGGGAAACAAATACAGCTGCAGCAAAACAAAACAAAAAACAAAAAAAAGGGTGAAAGGGTGGCGCAGCGCTAAGTGGCGACGCGTTCTCCCGCTCTCCCCGGGGAGAGCAGCCCGAATTTCACGGAGAGAAATCTGCTGTGACTTAAAGTGGTATGAAATAAAATCTGAGCGCTTTGATTTGTTGCTTTACAAGATTCAGCGCTATATAAATTCCATACATTATTATTATTATTACCACACAGGAGATGCTGAACAGTTACCAGGGGGTGGTGTGGGTGGACGAGGGCTGGTACTTCCGGCGGGGCAACCTGACCTCCGTGCTGACCCAGGCGCGGGAGGTGGGGCTGGCGGCCTGGACGGTGGCCGACCCCACCTCCGCCATCACCCACCCCAAGATGCTGGCCTTCCTCAAGACGAGGCAGGAGCTGTACTACTTCCACCGCGCCGTGGAGACCTCCCACATCGTCCTCCACCAGTCCAGGATGATAGAGGTGATGGTCGTGGTGGTGTTAGAGGTGATGATGGTGATTAGTCCAGGATGGTAGAGGTGATTATGGTGGTGATTAGTCCAGGATGATAGAGGTGATGGTCGTGGTGGTGGTTAGTCCAGGATGATAGAGGTGATGATGGTGGTCATGGTGGTAGTAGTTACCGGGATGTTAGAGATGATGATGGTGGTGGTTAGTCCAAGATGAGATTAAGGATGATAGAGGTGATTAGTCCAGGATGATAGAGGTGATGGTCATGGCATTAGAGGTGATGATGGTGGTGGTAGTTACCTGGATGAGATTAAGGAAATTGTAACTTACTAGTCCAGGATGATAGAGGTGATGGTCCAGACGTTAGAATTGATGGTGGTGTTGATGGTGGTAGATACCGGGATGTTAGAGGTGTTGGTGGTGGTTAGTCCAGGATGATAGAGGTGATGATGGTGGTGATTAGTTAGTCCAGGATGATAGAGGTGATGATGGTGGTGGTAGTTACCGTGATCAGATTAAGGAAATCGTAACTTACAAGTCCAAGATGCTAGAGGTGGTGATGGGAGTTACCGGGATGAGATTAAGGATGTTAGAGGTGATGATGGTGGTGATAGTTACCATGATAAGATAGTCCAGGATGATAGAGGTGATGATGGTGGTGATTAGTTAGTCCAGGATGATAGAGGTGATGATGGTGGTGATTAGTTAGTCCAGGATGATAGAGGTGATGATGGTGGTGATTAGTTAGTCCAGGATGATAGAGGTGATGATGGTGGTGATTAGTTAGTCCAGGATGATAGAGGTGATGATGGTGGTGATTAGTTAGTCCAGGATGATAGAGGTGATGATGGTCATGGTGTTAGAGGTGGTGATTAGTCCAGGATGATAGAGGTTGATGATGGTGGTGTGGTGATGATGATGTGGTTAGTCAGGATGATAGAGGTGGTGGTGGTGGTCATGGTGGTGTGGTAGTTACTGGGATGTTAGAGATGATGATGGTCATGATGTCATGGTGGTGGTGGTAGTCCAGGATGATAGAGTGGTTAGTCCAGGATGATAGAGGTGATGTTAGTCAGGATGATGAGTGATGATTAGTTCAGGATGATAGAGGTGATGATTGTTCAGGATGATAGAGGTGATTAGTCCAGGATGATAGAGGTGATGGTGGTGGTGGTGATTAGTCCAGGATGATAGAGGTGATGGTCGTGGTGGTGATTAGTTAGTCCAGGATGATAGAGGTGATGGTCGTGGTGGTGATTAGTCCAGGATGATAGAGGTGATGATGGTGGTGATTAGTCCAGGATGATAGAGGTGATGATGATGATGATTAGTCCAAGATGTTAATAATAATAATAATGATAAATGGAATTTATATAGCACTATATCTTGCAGAGACACATTAAAGCACTTGCACTCAACTCATTCGTACACAGTCATACAACCAGTAACAGGTAATAGTTCCATCAAGTCCAAATGTGCACGCACGCACGCACACACACACCACACACACACACACACCATCTCAACACACTCCACACACACACACTCTCACACACACACACACACACACACACACCCGTCTAATATCACAACTGTGAAAAAGACGTTAAATGAATTTGAACACACACACACACACACACACACACACAGAGGTCACACAACCCTGGCAGGCAATAGAATCTTGGCTGTTGAAGGCAGGAAAAAACTATGAGATGAAGCAGGAGAGGAAAATCTTAGGTTTGAAAATAAATAGTTCTTTTGGGAGACTGGATTTATAGGAAATGGTCATCAAGGAAAGGCTTTTGGCAGGAGAGAGAGAGGGAAGGTCATCCACATCAATGGGACCAGAAATTTGAGAAAGAGATGTACGACGGTGGATTGGTTAATTCTAGGATTCGTAAGGTATGTGTATCTGCAGCAGATGCGGAGATAACGAAGGATGTCTAGGTGAAGACATATCACGATGAGGTGGATGGTTAGAGGTGATGATGGTGGTAATTAGTCCAAGATGTTACTGGGTGTATGATAGATAGGTGGTAATTAGTCCAGGATGATAGAGGTGATGGTGGTGATGATTAGTCCAGGATGATAAGGGATGGTCGTGTGATGATTAGTCCAGGATGATAGAGGGATGATGTATAGGATGGTGATTAGTCCAGGATGATAGAGGTGGATGGTTAGTCCAGGATGTAGAGGTGTGATGGTGTGGTGTAATGATTAGTCCAGGATATAGAGGTGGTGTGGTGCATAGGTGGTGGTGATGATTAGTCCAGGATGATAGAGGTGATGATGGTAATTAGTCCAGGATGTTAGAGGTGATGATGATGGTAATTAGTCCATGATGTTAGAGGTGATGATGATGGCAATTAGTCCAAGCTGTTAGAGGTGATGATGGTGGTAATTAGTCCAAGATGCTAGAGGTGATGATGATGGTAATTAGTCCCAGGTGTTAGAGGTAATGATGATGGTAATTAGTCCAAGGTGTTAGAGGTGATGATGGTGGTAATTAGTCCATGATGTTAGAGGTGATGATGATGGTAATTAGTCCAAGATGATAGAGGTGATGATGATGGTAATTAGTCCAAGATGTTAGAGGTAAGGATGATGGTAATTAGTCCAAGATGTTAGAGTGTGATGTAATAGTCCAGAGTAGGGTGAGATGATATTAGTCCATGGTGATAGAGGTGATGATGATAATTAGTCCATGATGTTAGAGGTGATGATGGTAATTAGTCCATGATGTTAGAGGTGGTGATGATGGAATTAGTCCATGATGTTAGAGGTGATGATGATGGTAATTAGTCCATGATGTTAGAGGTGGTGATGATGGTAATTAGTCCATGATGTTAGAGGTGATGATGGTGGTAATTAGTCCATGATGTTAGAGGTGGTGATGATGGGAATTAGTCCATGATGTTAGAGGTGGTGATGATGGTAATTAGTCCATGATGTTAGAGGTGGTGATGATGGTAATTAGTCCATGATGTTAGAGGTGATGATGGTAATTAGTCCATGATGTTAGAGGTGATGATGGTAATTAGTCCATGATGTTAGAGGTGGTGATGATGGGAATTAGTCCATGATGTTAGAGGTGGTGATGATGGTAATTAGTCCATGATGTTAGAGGTGGTGATGATGGTAATTAGTCCATGATGTTAGAGGTGGTGATGATGGGAATTAGCCCAAGATGTTAGAGGTGATGATGGTAATTAGTCCATGATGTTAGAGGTGGTGATGATGGTAATTACCATGATAAGGTAGTCCAAGATGATAGAGGTGATGGTCCATAATCAAAAAAACACAAAATAATCCACACAAAACACGATAGCTGACTGCGTTTTGCTTGTTGACCACGTGTTTCTATCTCTCTGTCCAGTTTTACATAATAATAAATAATAATAATAAATGGAACTTATATAGCGCTATATCTTGCAAAGACAAATCAAAGCGCATGCATTCAACCTAATCTTACACAGTCATGCAATCAATGATAAATAATCAAAAGTTTAAACAAACAGATATTTACAAACATGGTGCGATGCAGACAAAATCTATGAAATAAAATTTCGATAGTCAAATGTTTTTCAAAAGCACACATACACTCGCACAGGCCGTATACTTTAGCAGGGTGATAGGACATGGGTTAGATATGAAACAGGAGGGGGGAAGTCTTAGGTTTGAAATAAATATGTCTTGAGGCTGGATTTAAAAGTGTCATAACTAGGTTTCTGGCAAAGAGAGAGAGGAAGGTTGTTCCAGATGGATGGACCAGAAATAGAGAATGAGCGGCGGCCAACAGTGGATTGGTTGAATCTAGGTATTCGTAGGCACAAGGTATCAACAAAACCCAAAATAATGAACAAAACCCAAAATAATCAACAAAACCCAAAAGAATCCACACAACGACAACGACTGTTGGGCGTTTTGCAGATCATGCTGCCCTGGGTGAAGTGTGCCCTGCTGGAGGACTGCATCAGCCCCACGGGCGCTCAGAACGTCGGCTGCAACTTCATGCGCAAGCCGCTCTTCAAGTACTCGGGCTGCCACTACTACGACATGTCCGCCCTCAACGTCATCCTCGGCCCGATCTTCGACTTTGACGAGCGCCGCTACGCCGCCAAGGAGACCGTTTTCGGCAGCGTGGCCGAGGACCGGCTGGCGGCTAAAAATAGCAGCGGCCCTCTGCGGAGGTCAAGGTTGCGGGAGTATTTGAACGGGAAGGGCGAGTCTGCTGAGTGAGGGAGGGTTGATGGATGGACGGATTTTTTTAAAATTTTTTTGGATTAAAAAATTTTTTTTTTTTTTTTTTTTTGTCTTTTTTATTTGAGGATGATGGAATAAGCGCTCGTGTGGTTGTTGTTGTTGTTTTTTTTTTACATCCAGTCCCTGTGTGTGTGTGTGTGTGCAGTTTTGTCATCCGTTCCCACCCGGTACGCTATGGCCTACTCTTCCGAAAAGCGCATTTCTTTATTTATTTTTTTTTTTATTTTTTTTTTTTATTCTTGTATTTTGAAGATATGGAATAAGCCTCGTGTTTTTTTTTTCTTGTTTTTTTACATCCAGTCCCTGTGGTGTGTGTGCAGTTTTGTCATTCGTTCCCTCCCGTACATATTGGCCTACTCTTCCGAAAAGCGCATTTCTTTATTTTTGTTTGGGTTTTTTTGTTTTTTTTATTCTTGTATTTTGAAGATAATGGAATAAGCGCTCGTGTGCTTTTTTTTACATCCAGTCCCTGTGTGTGTGTGTGCAGTTTTGTCATCCGTTCCCTCCCGGTACACTATGGCCTAATCTGCCGAAAAGCGCATTTCTTTTTTTCTTTTTTCTTTTATTATTTCTTTTTTTTATTCTTGTATTTTGAAGATAATGGAATAAGCGCTCGTGTTCTTTTTTTTCTTTTTTTTTTTACATCCAGTCCCTGTGTGTGTGTGCAGTGTTGTCATCCGTTCCATCGGTACGCTATGGCCTACTCTTCCAAAAAGCACATTTCTTTATTTTTGTTTATTTTTTAAATTATTTATTCTTGTATTTTGAGGGTAATGGAATAAGCACTCATGTGCTTTTTTTTTTACATCCAGTCCCTGTGTGTATGCAGTTTTTGTCAAATTTTGTCATCCGTTCCCACTGGCACTTACTAGCCTACTCTTCCGAAAAGCGCAAGATGCGTGCAAGATGTTCTGCGTGCGTTCGCACATGGGATCTCGGTTTATAGTCTCATCCGAAGGACTTTAAGATGATGAGTTACAGGTGTGTTGTGGGTTTTTTGGAAGTGAAACAAAAATAAGATAAAATGAACATTACTAAACCAAACAAAAAAACTACACACAACACACATCACACACTCACACACACACTCACACACACACACGCAATCACACTCACACACGTCACACTCACACACACACTCACACACACCTCACACACACACACTCTCACACACTCTCACACACTCTCACACACACACACACACACACACACACTTCACACACACACAACACACTACTCACACAACACCACTCTCACATCAACACACAACACACACACACACACACACACACACACACACACACACACACACACACACATGGATTGAAGGTGGTTGGAAATGTTCTAGTCAGATTTTGTAGTTTGATTTTTTTTATTTTCTTGTTTTTAAAAAATAATTGGGGGAGAGGAGGAGGGATGTTGGGGGTTGAGGGTGGGGGAGAGAGAGAGTGGATTGCGGAGAAAACCCTTCAAAGCTGATTTGTGATAGAAGGCTGTGTGTGATGTGTGTGGTGTGTGTTGTGTTTGTTTGTTGTGTTTCACATATGCATACGTGTGTGTGTGTCTTTGTGTGTGTATGTATGTATATGTGTGTGTGTGCACCTTTGTGTGTGTGTGTGTGCGTGTATGTTTTTGTGTGTGTGTGTGTATGTTTTTGCATGTGTTTGTGTGTATGTGTGTGTCTTTGCGTGTGTTTTTGCATGTCTGTGTTTGCAGGGTTCATACAAATCTTTAAAAAGCCCTAAAAGGCCCTGATTTTTAAAGAGCCCATTTAAGGCCCCTAAAAAGCCCTAAATGTTCTCTCTCTCTCTCTCACACACACACTCTCTCTCACACACACACAGAGACACTCTCACTCACTATCTCCTCTCTCTTCTCTCTCTCTCTCTCCTCTCTCTCTCTCTCTCTCTCAGCCTCACTTTATATTTGTGTAAAGCTTTCAGAATAAGAGAGATACTGTTATCCTAAGTCATATTTTTGTCGCTGACTTTTTGTTACACAGTAATATTTTGTCTTCACTATTGCTTTTACTCACAAACACACACACACACACACACACAAACACACACACACAACACAACACCCCCCGCCCCCCTACACACACACACAAACACACACTCACAACACACACACACACATTTTAATATCTTCCTCAACTGTATTCTATTATCACACGTGTTAAGATTTACTAGTTCGTGAGAAAGAGCAGAGGCTTTAAAGTTGTGAACTTAAGGGATAAACTAAAATACTGACCTGTATTCCATTATCAGACCTGCACAGATTTCCTAGTGGAGACGGGATAGCCTGGTGGTTAGAACATTGCGCTCGCCATCTGATGACCCGGGTTCGATTCCCATTCAAGGGGATGTTTTCCTCTGGAGTTAATATCAGTGCTGACTCCACTCTCCCCAAAAGTCCTTTGGATGAGACTATAAACCGAGGTCCCGTGTGCAAACGCACGCAAAACATCTTGCACACACGTTAAATCCTGTTCCGCTTTTTCATAAGAGAAGGCCATTGTGTGCCGGTGGGAACAGATGACAGAATTTACAAAACCGCATACACACGGGGACTAGATGTAAAAAGCACATGAATGTTTATTCCATTTTCCTCAATATAAAAGAATAAATAAATAAATAAATAAATAAATAGTTTGTGATATGGAACAGAGGGTTTTAATTTGTTAACTCGAGGGTTTAACTAAAGTTCTGAAAATTATTCCATTATCAGACATGTTCAGATTTGATAGGAGGTAAGAAGGAACAGAAGATTTTTACTTCTGAACTTAGAGAGTTGAACTTACGAAGGCGAGAGTTCGAAGAATCATTTCATTTCATGTTGTTAATAACCCTGCAGACAATACCACAGCTGTCACCTAATAAATTCAATTTTCAGCATCTCCAGTAATTATCTCTTAAGTTCAAAATCAGCGCTAGCTATTCCCTTCAAACACAGTTAGTCTGAATATTTATTAAAAAAGGAATAAAAATTAAATCGTATATAAATGATGACGTACCAACTTCCTCATTGACTGGGGGTGTAAAACCACTGTGGCTGGCCGTTAGATTGTCAGTAACTTTTGATCTGATCAAGCTTTTTGCCTGAAATTTTTTACAGCTGTCGGCTTTTTCATTTCACGCCGCATACTCCAAATGGAACTGTTAACCTTTGAAAATGAGTAAACAGACAAATGATATAAGTTGAAATATCCTTATTTGTGGATGGGGTAGACATCCATACTTTAACGAAGGAAAATTTCTGTTAGTTGACTGTTTATTTATTTTATTTATTCTTTTTATTTCGAGGATAATGGAATAAGCACGCAAGTGCTTTTTTTACATCCAGTCTCCATTTGTATGCATTTTTGTAAATTTTGTCATCCGTTCCCACCGGCACACAATGACCTACTCTTCCAAAAAGCAGAACTGGATTTAACGTGTGCGCAAGATGTTCTGCATGCATGGGACCTCGGTTTATAGTCTCATCCGAAGGACTTTTGGGGAGAGTGGAATCTGCAGTGATGTTAACTCCAGGGGGAAAATCCCCTTGAACAAGATTCGAACCCGGGTCGTCAGATTGCGAGCGCAATGTTCTAACCACTAGGCTATTCCGTCTGTGGGTGTTTTAGACACTCTTACATTCATAGACTGAAAAAACTTATCGATTGACTGTGGGTGTTTTTGTATATATAAGATCTATTTTGGTATGGAACAATATATAACTTGTCTACCAGATGTATATGTTTACGCTCTTATGAAGTTTCGTTGTAGCTGCCACAAGCTTCCTATTCAGGTTGGACGTCTCCATAATATACCAAGGGAAGAAAGAATATGTTCAACATGCAATATGTCTGTTTATGGGGATGAATTTCATTTTATCATGGAGTGTCCCCACTTCAAACATTTATGACAAGATTTTATTCCCCAACATTTTCTTCAACCCATGTCCAGTTATAATTTTTGTAGGCTAATGAAATGCAAATCTTGAAAAGTTCTCCTGTCACTCTCAAAATTCATAAGATTTGCATGTATTTCTTGAAATTTCAATTGTCTTTCATAGGTGTAGACTATGTCTTTTAAAGAACTATGGAGAATGTGCAAAGATGATGATCTGAAGTCTGTAGCTAGTAGCATTAGACTGTGCTGGTTTGGGCACGTTCAACAGAAAGCAGACCACCACATCATAAAAAGAGCAATGAACTTCATAGTGGATGGAAAGAGACCAAAGGGAAGACCTAGCAAAACCTGGGCTGCCTGTATTGCAGATGATCTTAAAGAAAGGGGCATAAATAAGGAGGAAGCTCAAAACAGAGAGAGATGGAGAAGGCTCATCAATGTCTATGTGTGTTTGAGTGTGTGGGCATGTGTGTTCGTGTGTGTTCATGTTGTGTGTGTGTGTGTGTGTTTGTATGTTTCTACATATCGGTTGTGTAAATGACTATGTATTATATGCTTGTACATGGTATCTAAATCCAACCTCAGTTTGTTGATGTACAATATTTTTATTGTTATTTATTACATCTTAGTCTCGGCTTCATTACATTAAGCAGGGTTTTTGGTGGGGTTTTTGTTGTTGGGAGTTTTGTTGTTTGTGGGCGGTGGGGTCTGTTGGGGTTTTTTGGTTGTGGGGTTTTTGTTTTTTGTTGTTTTTTGTTGTTGTGTTATGCATGGAAGTGATCAGAAGAGTAGCATATGCTTATCTTGTCTTTTTTTTAAATAATTATTTTTTGTCGTTCTTTAAAAAAAATTGTTTACCCTCTTTCGATAACTTGCTTTCTTGTATTTGTGTCCATGTATTAATACATAATCTACGATTACTCTAGACACTCTTTCTTGTGTGTGCACAAAATGCACACATGCATGCGCGCACACACACACAGAGTCTCTCTCTCACACACACTTTCATTCACACACACACACACGCAAGCACACACACGCATCCCCACGTATGCACGCACACAGACACAGAGTCTCTCTCTCTTACACGCGCACTCACATGCACGCACACACACTTACACACACACGCGCACACACACACACAACAACACACACACACACACAAACTCACACACACACAAACACTTACACACACACGCGCACACACACACACAAACAACACACACACACACAAACTCACACACACACAAACAACACACACGAACACACACGCACACTCAACGCACACACTCAACACACACACTCACACTCACTGTCCTGTCCTTCATAACATTTTTGCCATCATATACTTCAGACTTGGCTTCAAACTGAACTCACAATTCTTCAGCTCAACAAACAACACGACAGTATAATCCACGTCAGATCTTTTTCACCTTTATGTTTGCGTCTAACAGACAGACAGAAGCAGAAGACAGACTGACAGATAGAAGCATTTATTACATGAATTGGATCCATACTGTCCTTAAGTCTCTTTTTTTGGAGGAAGGGGGGGTTGAAGGGGAGGGGGGGGGTGTTCCATTTCAACTCTTTGAAAGTCTTTTTTAACAAAAATCAGACATTTGGCGCAAGGGCATATTTCGCTGTTTTACGTCAAATGTGAAGAAAGCGTTAACTATGTAAATTTCTGTGGTTGGTTTGTCGGTCTTAGCGTAGAAAAGCATAACTATGTAAAATTGTGTGATCGTTTTGTTGATCTTACGTTAGAAAAAGAGTATGGGGAGACATTTTTTTTTTAATTCAAGTGGAAGTGTTCATCATCACAGTGATAATCGCACTTTGGGGGAAAATGATTCAGCAATGTTACAGCCTTCATTCCCTTTAAACAAACATAACAGCGGAGTTACATCAGTTTGGGTGGGGTTTTTTTTATATCGCATGCGCACTGTGGTATTGTGCCGCAAAAACTCGGCCAAAAGTTAAACTCCTGTCTGCATGTGTTGATATTTGCCAAAATCACTAGTTGCAAAATAAGTCCCTGGAAAAAAATAGAAGTGGTATGGAAAAGTCCTTCAGTTTTCTGCCAAAAGTAATATGTGAACCCTGTTTTAAGGTGGAGTATGTTCTTTCAAGCCAGAAGGCCCATAGAGCCGGAGCTTATCCCGGTTTCTGTAGCGTTAAGCGAACTGATGGTTTTTTCACCACCCCTGTGACAGAACGCTAGTCTGTCGCCAGATACTTCCCCAGCAGAGCTGGTACCCACTTGTACACCTGGGTGGAGTGAGGAAAATAGGAGTAAAGTGTCTTTTCCCAAGGACACAACACTGAGCCGAGCGGGGATTGAACCCGCGACCTCTGGATCACGAGTTGACCGCCTAAACCACTCGACCACGGTGCCTCCAGTTTTAAGGTGGAGGGGAGGACAGCACTGGAGTTTACTGCAGGGTCGTTTAAAAAAAAAAAAAAAAATGTTACAGGCATCTCCATAGTGGCTCGATCCCCGGGCTATCACATCACGAGCACAATGCTCTAACCACTAGGCTATACCCCACACCCCCTCACGCCACCCCCCCCCCCCCCCCCCCCCCCCCCCCGGTCTGAAATGAACCCTGCTGCGGGTCTGAAGTTAACAACAACAACAACACACATATACACACATACACACATACACCCCTACTTCCAACCCCCCCCCCCCCGGGTCTGAAGTAAACTCCACTTTGAATCTGAAATGGACCGCTCTTTGGGTGTGAAATGGCCCGTTTTGTGTTGTTGTTTGTTGTTGGGTTGGGTTTTTTTGGGGGGGGGTGTGAAATGGACCCCCTCTTTTTAGGGTGTGAAATGGGCTCCTTCTTTTGGTGGGGGGTGTGAAATGGACCCCCGTCTGTCTCTCTCTCTCTCTCTCTCTCTCTCTCTCTCTTTGGGTGTGACATTGACCCCTTCATTGGGTGTGACATGGACCCCTTCATTGGGTGTGACATGGACCCCTTCATTGGGTTGAAATTGACCCCTTTGTAGGTATGACATGGACCCCTCCGTTGGGTGTGACATGGACCCCCCCTTTGTGGGTGTGACATGGGCCCCTTTATTGGGTGTGACATTGACCCCTTCATTGGGTTGGAATCGACCCCTTTGTTGGGTGTGACATGGACCCCTCCGTTGGGTGTGACATGGACCCCTTCATTAGGTGTGACATGGACCCCTTTGTTGGGTGTGACATGGACCCCTTCATTGGGTGTGACATGGGCCCCTTTGTTGGGTGTGACATGGACCCCTTCATTGGGTGTGACATGGACCCCTTCGTTGGGTGTGACATGGGCCCCTTCATTAGGTGTGACATGGACCCCTTCATTAGGTGTGACATGGACCCCTTTGTTGGGTGTGACATGGACCCCTTCATTGGGTGTGACATGGGCCCCTTTGTTGGGTGTGACATGGACCCCTTCATTGGGTGTGACATGGACCCCTTTGTTGGGTGTGACATGGACCCCTTCATTGGGTGTGACATGGACCCCTTCATTGGGTGTGACATGGACCCCTTTGTTGGGTGTGACATGGACCCCTTCATTAGGTGTGACATGGACCCCTTCGTTGGGTGTGACATGGACCCCTTCGTTGGGTGTGACATGGAAACCCCCCCCCCCCCCCTCTCTCTCTCTGTCTGGGTGTGAAATGGACCCCCTCTCGCTTGGGTGGGGGTGTGAAATGGACCCCTTTTTTGGGGGGTGGGGGTGGGGAAATGGACCCCTTATTGGAGGGGGGGGGGGTGAAATGGACCCCTTTAAATTGGAGGGGGGGGGGGGGTGAAATGGGCTGCTTTTGGGGTGTGAAACGGACCCCCACTTTGGGTGTGAAATGGACCCTGCTTTGGGTGTGGTATGGGCCACTTCTTTGGGTCTGAAATGGACCGCTTTTTCTGGGTCTGAAATGGACCATTTTTTTTCTGGGTCTGAAATGGACCGCTTCTTTTGGCCTGAAATCAACAACACCACAACCCCTTACTACCTCCCCAAGTCTGTGAAGTGAACCTCACTTTGAATCTGAAATGAACACCTTGTTGTCAGGTCTGAAATTGACCTGTTTTGGGGTTTGGCACCCCCCCCCCCCCCCCCCTCCCCCCCTCCCCCCTCCCTCCCCCCCTCCCCCCTCCCCTCCCTCCCCCTCCCCCCCCTCCCCCTCCCCCTTCCCCTCTTTGAGTCTGAAATGAGCCCCGTTTGTGTTTGGTTGGGAGGGGGGGGGGGGCTCTTTTTGGCTTTGGATGTCTGTCACACACAGACAGAGTCTGAAATTGCCCCCGTGCTAGGTCTGAAATTGGCCCCATGTCGGGTCTGGAATTGACCCCCGTGTTAGGTCTGAAATGAACCCCTGTTTGGGTCTGAGATGAACCCCTCTCTGGGCTGAAATGTCTCTGCAATCCCCCCCCTCCCCCCCCCCCCCCCCCCACCCCCAGAGGCTTTGAATCTGAAATTGACCCTGGCTTTGGGTCTGAAAAAGTTAAAGGCTTTATCTTTAGTTTGTCTATGACAAGGAAAGCGTGAGGGTTGTGGTAACCTGCGATGATAAACGCTTAGTCAGTATTGTGTCGTGTATACTCGCGAGTCTTCCTATAGCGTGATGTATTGTGATGAAACTGCTCAGTAAACGTGTGTTGGGATGGAGCATCTGTGTTGCTCTGCAGTAGAATATAGTGTTGTGGGCAAAATCATCAACAGAAATATTTGCGTCGCTGTATTGGGAAACACAAAAGTGTCACTCGACGATTGAAATACAAAATACTCACCTTTTAGTATGACTTGTGTAGCTTTTAGTTTTTCGTGACAGCTTTCTCCTTTAGGTTAACTGTGTGAGGAGCATATTTTACTGAAGAGCTTTTCATCAGATTTCTCCATTTATGTTGAATATGTGTGCCAAAGCCTTGATCTTTGCGAATATTTTCCTTTGTCCACTCTGCAGTGTTCGCTGTCTGTTTATGTTAAAGCAGTCATCTCCCTCCCTCAACAGTTGTCTAAAGATTGGTTTTGAGCGAGGCCCTGGGATCTTGTTTCATGGCCAAACCAACATATTGCTGTCACCTTTTGTGTAAGGGTTAAGATGTCTGTGTTTCCAGCCACTTCCAAAAGTGTGGTTTTTCCGTGTTAGCATTCTAATCATTTATCTGTATTTTGGTTTAGGTTTGTTATGTAAACAACACCCCAGAAAGCTTTCAGAGGGGTGGGTTTTTTTCCAGGGTTTTTTTTTGTTAAGGTTCTACAAAGTTTTTTGTTGTTGGGTTTTTTTTTTGTCTCAAAATCGTTAAAAAGATAAACACATAACGACTGTTACATGAGACAACTACACCGCAAAAGTCCCCGAAAAGTATTTTTGTTCCCTTTTCGTGAGATTCAAGGGGGCTGATCCATTATGTTCGAAATATTTTCCAAAATGTGGATGAAAGAGACCAAAGGGAAGACCTAGCAAAACCTGGGCTGCCTGTATTGCAGATGATCTTAGAGAAAGGGGCATAAATAAGGAGGAAGCTCAAAACAGAGAGAGATGGAGAAGGCTCATCAATGTCTATGTGTGTTTGAGTGTGTGGGCATGTGTGTTCGTGTGTGTTCATGTTGTGTGTGTGTGTTTGTATGTTTCTACATATCGGTTGTGTAAATGACTATGTATTATATGCTTGTACATGGTATCTAAATCCAACCTCAGTTTGTTGATGTACAATATTTTTATTGTTATTTATTACATCTTAGTCTCGGCTTCATTACATTAAGCAGGGTTTTTGGTGTGGGTTTTTGTTGTTGGGAGTTTTGTTGTTGTGGGCGGTGGGGGTCTGTTGGGGTTTTTTGGTTGTGGGGTTTTTGTTTTTGTTGTTTTTTGTTGTTGTGTTATGCATGGAAGTGATCAGAAGAGTAGCATATGCTTATCTTGTCTTTTTTTTTAATAATTATTTTTTGTCGTTCTTTAAAAAAAATTGTTTACCCTCTTTCGATAACTTGCTTTCTTGTATTTGTGTCCATGTATTAATACATAATCTACGATCACTCTAGACACTCTTTCTTGTGTGTGCACAAAATGCACACATGCATGCGCACACACACACACAGAGTCTCTCTCTCACACACACTTTCATTCACACACACACACGCAAGCACACACACGCATCCACACGTATGCACGCACACAGACACAGAGTCTCTCTCTCTTACACGCACACTCACATGCACGCACACACACTTACACACACACGCGCACACACACACACAAACAACACACACACACACAAACTCACACACACACAAACAACACACATGCACGCACACATACACACACACATACAATCACACAAACAACACACTCACACACTCAACACACACACACAAACAACACACTCACACACTCAATATACACAATACACACACACACACTCAACACAAACAACACACCCTCACACAAACAACACACTCACACAAGATTGGTTTTGAGCGAGGCCCTGGGATCTTGTTTCATGGCCAAACCAACATATTGCCGTTACCTTTTGTGTAAGGGTTTAGAGTTCTGTGTTTCCAGCCACTTCCTAAAGTGTGGTTTTTCCGTGTTAGCATTCTAATCATTTATCTGTATTTTGGTTTAGGCTTGTTATGTAAACGACACCCCAGAAAGCTTTCAGAGGGGTGGGGTTTTTTCCAGGGGTTTTTTTGTTAAGGGGTTCTACAATGTTTTTTGTTGTTGGGTTGTTTTTTTGGTCTCAAATCGTTAAAAAGATAAACATCATAACTGACTGTTATCAGTGAGAGCAACATACACACTGCAAATGGGAAAGAAATACAGTTGCAGAAAAAAGAAAAAAAAAGGGGTGGCGCTGCTCTTGTGGCGACGTGCTCTCCCCGGGGAGAGCAGCCCGAATTTCACGCAGAGAAATCTCGTGACTTAAAGTGGTATAAATAAATAAAATAAATAAATAAATAAATAAATGTCCACGAAAATTATTTGAGTTCCCTTTTCGTTAGATTCAAGTGGTGCTGATCCATTCATGTTCTGAAATATTTTACCACAAGGTGTTTCCGGATTTGAAAAAAAAAGGAGACAGACAGACAAAGAGGGAGAAACAGAGAGAGGGAGAAACAGAGACAGACACAGAGAGAGAGAGAGAATGTGTGTAGTGTATGCTGTGTTTGTTTTATGTTGGCTGTGGACATTTTTTTTTTTTAAATCTTGAAACTGTACATATTTTGTATGATAATTTATTCCAAGGTGGTATAATCATAGCTGCACAGTTTTAATCTGAGATTTTAAAAGTTGACGAGGTGACAGCCCCGATATGGCCTCGGTGGTCGGCGGGGCTGTAAACAACAGGATTGGATTGGATTGAAGTGTTGTGTTTTGTGACGCATGTTCTTTCTGCGACAAATCGTGTTGGTGATGACACCTCCTCCTGCATTGTTTTGTTTCAGTTTAGGTTAGATAGAACAATTTATTCCTTCTTTTATTTCGAGGATAACGGAATAAGCACTCATGTGCTTTTTTTTTCCATCCAGTCCCCGTGTGTATGCGGTTTTGTAAATTTTGTCATCCGTTCCCACCGGCACACAGTAGACTTCTCTTTCGAAAAGCGGAACAGGATTTAACGTGTGCGCAAGATGTTCTGTGTGCATTCGCACACAGGGCCTCGGTTTATAGTCTCATCCGAAGGACTTTTGGGGAGAGTGGAGTCTGCACTGATGTTAACTCCAGGGGGAAAATATCCCCTTGAACGGGAATCGAACCCGGGTCGTCAGATTGCGAGCTCAATGTTCTGACCACTAGGCTATCCCGTGTCCCCCTAGTGCTGATAGAGGAAGTGCTTTGTTGTGAACCTCATGATGTGACATGCATCGTGTACACATTGCTGACATACCACTTCAGATGAGACAGTAGGCCAAGGTCCCGCACGAAACACCAATTTAGCGCATGTTAAAGAACCCACGGCAACAACAGGATTGGATTGGAACCCACAGCAGCAAGAGTTGTCCATGGTTTAAAAAAAAAATTGTTGTAAGTTCGTTCTGTTGCATTTATGAGAGCAGCTTAAATTTCATGCACAAAAAATTTGATGTGACTGAAAATAATTTACAATACAATACAGTACAATATAATGCTGTACAATACAATGCAATACAGTACAATTGAATACAGTACAATACAGTACAATGCATTACAGTACAATACAGTACAACGGAACACAATATCATACAATACAGTACAATACAACACACCACAATACAATACAGTACAATGCAAAACAGTTCAATACAGTACAACACTATAATACAGTACATGCATTACAATTCAATACAACAATACAGTACAACACAATACAGTACAATACAACACAAAGCAATACAGTACAATACAATACCATACAGTACAATACAACACAATACAATACAATACAATACAACACAACACAATACGATACAATGGCTTGCTATGGACAGAAGATATTGCGTACATGTTTTCTGGGGAAGGAGGAATATTGAGTAAAGAGGCTGAAGAATTTTGTGATTATGAATTATGCTGATTGCGTGTGGTGTGTCGTATATAGCTGTATGCTATGTACAGTGAAGGTGGTGCTGTGTGTGTGTCATATGACTTGAAATACAAACTGAATATGGAATACTCATTCACGAAATATTTGTGTTTAATCACCAACTACAGCATCAGAATTATTTCTGTTTCTTTTATCATTATTATTCGACTTTTTATGGCGTTTTTTGCTTATTGTTTTTATCGAATGTCAAATTATTTGTTTGCTTTGGGTTTTTTAGGAAGTTGGGATGTGTGTAAAAAACTGGATTGGTTTGAAGGGGGGGGGGGGGGGGGGGGGGGGGGGGGGTTTGCAAGTAAAAAGTGGGTTTTTTCATGTTAAAATTGTTGCTTCTCTGTTTGCTATTAAAAAAGGTAAAGGTGTCCCATAACCTATGTGGTCGTAGGGGAGCGAGGCGTCAGAGACCTCAACTTCTCCAGGGGCCAGCATATTGAGGGCGGCGCCCATCTCCTCTCCCTCGCTGCTTTACCTTCCCTGACCCTAAAGAGGACAGGTACTCATTTACAGCTGGGTGAACTGGGGGGACTGTACTGAAGCCAAGGCGCGCAAACGGTCACCCATCCAAGTGGTAACCACTGCTTAACCTTGACTGGGGGAAAGCGAGTGCTCTGACCACTGAGCTAGCCCTGTCCCCTGTTGCTAAATACAAATGTAAAAAATTGTGCAGGGTGTAAAGCAGAGAGGACCAAAGGAGAAGACCTAGCAAGACCTGGGCTGCCTGTATTGCAGATGATCTTAGAGAAAGGGGCATAAATAAGGAGGAAGCTCAAAACAGAGAGAGATGGAGAAGGCTCATCAATGTCAAACCTCCCCTGGGAGAAACATGACAAAAAAGGAAGAAGAAGAAGAAGAAGTAAAGCAGAGAGGAATTATGTACTGGGTAGAACACTGTGTGTGGTGAATTGAGAAAACAAACAAAAATTCATTCAATGGGGTAGTGGATGTTGGATTTTTGTTTTTAAAGTGCACATGATTTTTTTGTTCTGTTTAAAAGGGGGGAGCAGCAGCCCTTTCGTTGAAGCAAGATCTAAAGTGTACTTGTCATTGGATTTGTGTCGATCGCAGGCAGGCAGGCAGACACACTGTCACACACACGCATGTATGCACACACACACACACACACACTCGCACTCGTCTAATATCACTTTAAGTGAACAGACGTAAAATTGAAGACACACACACACACACAAGCATGCAAACACACATTCACACACACACACACACACACACACAACTGTGAAAAGACGTTAAATGAATTTGAACACACACAGAGTAGACTTTCTGCTAGCGTGGTTTGAGGGTGATTCTCTTGTGATGTTTTTTGCTGTTGTTGTTTGGGTTTGTTTGGGTTTTTTGGTTCCTTCATTGTGTTAATCGTGATTATTCACGTGCTACGATCACATTTCCATTAAATGCTCACTGGAATTCTTTCTTTTTCATTGTTGGAGATGGTTTTTATCCACTGTCCTTTATCACTTGTCTTGTATCTGTAGATCTATATCCGTTGCTCTATATCCTCGGTCCTATATCCATTCTCCTATAGCCATTATCCTATAGCCATTATCTTATAGGCATTATCCTATAGCCATTATCCTATAGCCATTATCCTATAGCCATTGCCGTACATGATCATGTTCATTATCCTATAATTTCCTTTTTTCTTTCTGTCATTCCTGGGCTGCTGTGTGTTCACCAGTATGAGATTTTGCGTATGTGTCCTGTGTCCATTATCCCATAATATCCATTGTCCTTTGTCCATTGTCTAGTAATATCCATTGTCTTTTGTCCATTGTCCCATAATATCCATTGTCTTTTGTTCATTGTCCTATAATATCCATTGTCCCTCATCAATTGTCCTATAATATCCATTGTCCCTCATCAATTGTCCTATAATATCCATTGTCCTTCATCAATTGTCTTATAATATCCATTGTCCCTCATCAATTGTCCTATAATATCCATTGTCCCTCATTATTTGTCTTATAATATCCATTGTCCCTCATCAATTGTCCTATAATATCCATTGTCCCTCATTATTTGTCTTATAATATCCATTGTCCATCATCAATTGTCCTATAATATCCATTCTCCCTCATCAACTGTCCTATTATATCTATTTTCCTGTATCCATTGTCCTATATCCATCAGTATCCAATGTCATATGTCCACTGTCCTGTATCCAATGTCTGATATCCAATGTCATATGTCCATTGTCCTGTCTCCATTGTCCTATAGCCATCAGTATCCAATGTCATATGTCCATTGTCCTGTATTCATTGTCTGATATTGATTGTCATGTATGCATTATGCTGTACCCACTACCCACTATTTGAGATTTGTTATCCCTACTTTCTGAATGTTTTATTTATTTTATATATATATATATATATATATATATATATATATATATATCCTCTTTTAGATTAGATCGTTGTGTTTTGTGGCTGCTGCTGTTTGTCTAATGTCAATGAGGTTTTTTTGGTTTGTTTGAGATATTTTTTTTTTTGGTCTTAGTGTCAGTGAGAATTTTTTTGTTTTGTTTGTTTGAGATTTTCTTTTGTTTGAGATTTTTTCTTTGGTCCTAATGTCAATGAATTGTCCTGCAAAACTGATGGTCAGTTTGTCTGCAGTGTATTATTGTGCATGATGGAAGTTTATCTGCTGATCGTAGCACTGGGGATGTATTATGTTATGGATTTTTAGTTCCAGATAGTCTTCTTCTCTCGTTCGCTTTGACACTGTCAGATATGTCTAGGGAAGAGAATAGCATATATATATTCTAGCCTCCTTCTCCTTCTCTCGTTCGTTTTGACACTGTCAGATATGTCTAGGGAAGAGAATAGCATATATATATTCTAGTCTTCTTCTTCTTCTCTCGTTCGTTTTTACACTGTCAGATATGTCTAGGGAAAATAATAGCATATATATTCTAGCCTTCTTCTCTCGTTCATTTTTACACTGTCAGATATGTCTAGGGAAAATAATAGCATATATATTCTAGCCTTCTTCTTCTTCTCTTGTTTGGTTTTTACACTGCCAGATATGTCTAGGGAAAATAATAGCATATATATTCTAGCCTTCTTCTCCTTCTCTCGTTTGTTTTTACACCGTCGGATGTGTCCAGGGAAAATAATGGCTGTATGTCCTTTCCAGCTCCTCTCGTGGGCCGTACAGCTTAGTTTGCAGAGTTCCAGAAAGTTATTTATGTGTCGCACAATTTTCTGGGTTTTTTCTCCCCTACAGATTTTTGTGTATTTGTTTTGGGGTTTTTTTAAAATTATTTATTTACTTGTGTACGTTTTAGCGCGTGGTGCAAATGCTCATGTAATTGCCCTTCATGGGATGATTAACGTGTTTTTGACTTGACTTGACTTGGCTTGACTTGACTTGACTTGTGTGAGTGCAGATCTCAAGAAAAGCAGTTTCTCGTGAATCCATGGTTTAATTCAGAACGGACTTTGACAAGAGAAATAAGATTTAAGATAATACTCAAATTGTTGGGGGGGGGAGGCTTTGGGGTTTGTTTGTTTGGCAGGGGTAGGGGGGGGGGGGGTTGGTTTGCTCCTCAGGTTTACCACTGGGTAAGATCCCGCGTATGCGACCGTTTTTGTCCACCATGAAGGCAGCCACATTCCGGCTTTGGGAATGAATCGTATTTGACTTGACTGACTTCCCTAGTGACTCCTTAAGGAGTTGGTTCGGCACACCTGAATTTTTCTTGCAGTGTGTCTTGGGAAGGTTGGACTTGGTGGAGCCCATCTCTCTCCAGGAGTACAGATTGCATGCTAGGTATTTTTGTCCTGTGCATCAATCGTGCCACTGGCTACAGCCTTTTCTGGGGAAATTTGACTTTTTTTTTAATGTGTGCAAAATTTTCTGCATGTGAGAACTCAGTTTCATGTCTTCTTCTTCATCGAATGCTCAGACAGCAACTATTGTTGTCTGTCATGAGCAAAAATGCGTTGCGTTGCTGTTAAGCGCCTGACAAGTCAGGCCCAGCACATCCGACTTTAGCATGAAAGTTTTTCTGTCTTATCTGAAAGGACTTTTTGGGGAGTGGAAACAGTACCAATGTTAAAAAAATATTTTAAAAAACAAACACATTAAAAACTAAAAACAACAGCAACAAAAATCATTACCAATGTTAACTCCAGGGGGAAAATTCCTGTGAATGGACTGATATCTTTGTGAAGATTCAAACCCCACACACTTGTTCACTGTGGTGGGATCATGAGTTTGACTATAACCGCTACGCCAACTTGCCCCAAATCTTTTTGTTACAGACGAACACCAACAACAGAAAAAGAGAGAGATAGACATTTTTTGTGTGTGTATATGAGCTTTTATTTTATGGTTGGTGTGGAGCTTTAAAAGAAGTTTAGTTTGTTTAATGTGTAAATGTGCCTGTCAGTATTGTAATTGCCCTACGTGGGATGATTAAAAGTGTTTTTGACTTGACTGAACTTGACTTGACTTGAGCTTTATTTTAGTGGGCAAGGAATTATGAAGACCTGGGCTGCCTGTATTGCAGATGATCTTTAGAGAAAGGGGCATGAATAAGGAGGAAGCTCAAAACAGAGAGAGATGGCGAAGGCTCATCAATGTCAAACCTCCCCTGGGAGAAACATGACAAAAAAGGAAGAAGAAGAATGATGATGATGTTGATGATCATGATAAGAAGAAGAATGATGTTGATGATAATGATAAGAAGAATGATGATGTATGTTTGGGGTTGTTTTTCTAGAAAGGGGATGGGGTTCTCTTTGTTTTGTTGTTGGTTTGTTTTGGGGGGAGGTGGGGGGATGTGTGTGTGCAGGGAGAGGGAGGTTGCAGAAATGGGAGGTGGGGTGGGAGATTGATGTCTTTTGGGGAAACAGGGAGGGGGGGGGGGGGGGGGGGGTAGGTAGAGATTTTGGCTTCAGTTTGTCCATTTTGTTTCATTCTATGAATAAAACCAAACAAATGAACTCCTGCTTGTTTTAATTTCGGTGGTTGAAAAGCGTTTAAGCTTGATTTTTTTTTTTAAAGAATTGATTGTGGCATCTCTCCCAAACTTCAACATGCTCTTACAGATCCTTTCCGACAGTGCGAATCTCCCTCTAGTTGTGTTAAAATTAAATCTCTAAGAAAATAAAATATTTACTTTGTTTCACTAGAACTTTTCCCAAAAGATGGTGAGTTTTTTGTTGTTGTTTTTTTTTTTTGGGGGGGGGTGTTAAATTAACAAAAATGAATAAATAAAATCTCTATAGACTTGTGTTTCACTAGAATTTTCAAAAAAAAATGTGGGTTTGGTTTTTTTGGGTTTTTTTTTAAATAATAAATAAAATCTCTAGAACTTGTGTTTCACTAGAATTTTTCCAAAAAAAATTGTGGGTTTGGGAGGATTTTAATTTAAAAAATGAATAAATACAATCTTTAGAGTTGAATTTCACTAGAGTTTTTAAAAAAATATTTAAAACTTTTTTTTTTTAATTTTAAAATGAATAAACAAAATCTCTACAGTTGTGTGTTTCAGTCACTGCCTTTCCCGTGTCCTTTGCCTGAATAATGTCTCCCTCCCCTTGTGCCATTCATTCCATGTTGACCTTTGTGCCATTTTTTTGGTCCTCCATGCATGCTGGGTATTGTCTGGATTAAAAGAGAGAGAGAGAACATTGCTAACAGGATGATCAGACATTGCCTACGAATGAATGAACGGATGTTTGTACTTCTTTGCAACCATGAGATGAGACAGCTGCTCTCTCTCTCTCTCTCGTTCTCTCTCTCTGTGCCATGTATGGGAACGGGTAGCTTAGTGGTTATAACATTGCGCTCGTAATCTGACGACCCAGGTTCGATTCCTGTTCGAGAGGATATTTTCCCCTGGAGTTAACATCAGTGCCGACTCCACTCTCCCCAAAAGTCCTTCGGATGAGACTATAAACCGAGGCCCTGTGTGCGAACGCATGCAGAACATCTTGCGCACACATTAAATCCTGTTCCGCTTTTCGTAAGAATAGGCCATTGTGTGCCGGTGGGAACAGATGACAGAATTTACAAAACCGCATACACACAGGGACTAGATGTAAAAAAAGCACACACCACACATGCCACAAATACACCACACACACACACACACCACACACTCACAACCGCGCACACACACATTGACACAGACACAGAAACACCACACACACTGCACACACACACACACACACTGCACACACACACACACACACACACATACTCACACAAACACCACACAGACACATACACACACCACACACACACAACACAGCATAAAGAGAAAACTCTTATCAGTAGAATGACTTTAATACGACATTTTGTAGCATTTCAAAAAAACAAAAATATTTTTAAACACTTCAATGATATAGAGGCTTTTTGCCCAGGCAAAGAATTCCATACGCATGGAGCAGCCCAAAAAACCATATTGAGAAAATAATACCTCACGACAACAAAACATCTGGTTTTAACAAAAGTATATCTAATTATAATATATATATACATATATATATACACACATATATATATATACATATATATCTATATATATATATATAAAATCACACAAAATAGAGCAGTATATTCGACGACTTGGTTTACAATTTTACCACAAAAAGCGCCGCAGTTTAACCTTTTCCCTATGGGTAACCTGCTACAGGGTAACCAACCATCTACTAACCCTTCCCTACGTATCACCCACTATACTGGGTTACAGTAACATACAAATGTGCACAGTGCACATGTACTGGAAAAGAGGGGCTCTCTCCCTCAAAATAGGAATAGAGTTCTTGACTGTTCTGCAATAGAAGCGATTGATGATAATTATACGATAATTTTAGCAGACATACAGACAAAAGGACAGTGAAAATGCTTCATCGTCAACGTAACTTAAGTACAATGCACAGCTGGAAAAAAATCTATCGCTTCATTTTCTACCAATATTTGGCCTATCTATTCTCTAATAAAGAAGCAATTCTACAACAGACATCTGGTTTTTTAAACCAAACGAGAAAAAAAACCGATATCTACTGTTCCTCCCATCACAACAAAATCTGAACCTTTAATAAAGAAAAAAAATATATATATATATATATATTTAGCATTATTCTTTCCAAAAGAACACAGAGAATCTGGATAAACTATGAATATTCCTATATTCTGTTTTGCGTTTATGTTTTTTAAGCTATCATTTATTTATTTTTTATTTTATTTATTCTTTTATATCAAGGATAATGGAATAAGCACTTATGTGCTTTTTTACATTCAGTCCCTGTGTGTATGCATGCGGTTTTGTCAATTTGTCATCTGTTCCCTCGGCACACAATGGCCTACTCTTACGAAAAGCAGAACAGGATTTAATGTGTGTGCAAGATGTTCTGCGTGCGTTCGCACACGGGACCTCGGTTTATAGTCTCATCCGAAGGACTTTTGGGGAGAGTGGAGTCTGCACTGATGTTAACTCCAGGGGAAAATATCCCCTTGAATGGGAATTGAACCCGGGTTGTCAGATTGTGAGTGCAATGTTCTAACCACTAGGCTATCCCGTCTCAATATCTACTGTTCCCCCCCCCCCCCCCCAACAACAAAATCAGAACCTTTAAGAAAAAAATATATTTAGCATTTTTCTTTCAAAAGAACACAGAGAATCTGGATAAACTATGAATATTCCTATCTTCTGTTTTGCGTTTATCTTTTTTAAGCTATCATTTATCATTCATTATACTAGTCTGATCCCAAAAGTTTTCCCCCATCCATTAGACCGTGAGTGGTGGTCTGGGCACTAGTCTTTTGGATGAGACGATAAACCGAGGTCCTGTGTGTTACACATAATTATTCAGCGCACATTTAAAAAAATCACGGCAACAAGAGAGTTGTCCCTGGCAAAATTCTGTAGAAAAAAGGCCACTCTGATAGGGAAACAAATACAGTTGCAGACAGGAAAAAGAAAGAAAAAAAAAGGGTGGCGCTGCTCTTGTGGCGACGCGCTCTCCCCAGGGAGTGCAGCCCGAATTTCACGCAGAGAAATCTCGTGACTTAAAGTGGTACAAATAAATTTAATAAATAAATAAAATAGTCTTTTTCCTCATTTTTGAACTGATCCAAGCAAAAGCAAGAAAATATACCGCGCTACAAGACAAACTAGGCTATAGCAATGTAAACTGACTTGAAACTAAAAATAAACATAATTTTTTGAAAACAGTAAAAATACTTCTAAGCCGTCTTATTCAGTCACGATAACACTCGCACACACTCACACACACACACGCACACACTCACACACACAAGGACACGCTTCGTTTCAACTTGGTGGTCTTTCTTTTTTTCTTTCTTATTTTTCATTCCTCGGCTAAGGATTCATGGTATACCAAAGGTGAGATTTTTGTGTACGCCCCCCCCCCCCCCCCCCCCCCTTCCCAACCATTAAGGTACCTAGCTGCAATCCAACTTCAGAATAATCCTGATCATCTAAAAGTAACACCCCCATCTTCTTTTTTATCCTTTTATTTTGAGAATAATGGAATCAGCATTCATGTGCTTGCTTTACTCAATCCCCGTGTATATGCAGTTTTGTCAATTTTGTCATCCGTTCCCACCGGCACAGTATGGCCTACTCTTCCGAAAAGCGGAACGGGTTTCAACGTGTGCGTAAATGAGAACTCTCTAATGAGAACTCTCTAAATTCCCTTTCAAACTTGGGCTGTTTTTCACCACACAGACCATGAATGTGGCCTGGGTGCAAGTCTTTCTGATGAGGCAATGAACTAAGATCCACATGCAATGCACATTCAGCACACATTAAGGATCCCAAGGCAACCCCCCCCCCCCCCAGCAAAACTGCTCATAACAGTTGCAATAAACAGTGACGACAATTCCCTGTATGATACAGATGACAGAAATGGAATCATCTTTATGAAACTGATAAAAAACCTTGCAAAAATAATAACTTTTTTTTCTTTCTTTATTTTTGTGGTTGTTGTTGGGGGGAGGGGGAGGGGGTATAGCACTAGAATTATTAATGGACAGGGAAGGAGGGAGGGGGTAGAAGTATTGTTAAGATTGGGGGGGGGGGGGGGGGGTGAGGGGGGGTTGCTGTTTGTGGTGGTGATGTTGGAAGGGTTTTGGGGGGTGTTGTTGTTGTTTTGGGTTTTTCGTTTGTTTTTGTTAAAATTGTATTCTTGTTTGTTTGTTGTTTTTTGGGGGAGGGGGTGTTGGAGTTTTTGTTGTTGTTGGGTTGTTGTTGGGTTTGTTTGGGTTTGGTTGTGGTTTTTTTTTTGGGGGGGGGGGGGGTGTCAGAGGAGATCAATCAAATTTTTTTAATAAAATCATCACTATAATGGATGTATGAACAGACATATGACAGATTTATCTCCGACAGTTACGCTGACACAGAAACAGATTATGACGACTGTGTCACATCACCACATTAATAATTCAAACCACACACAAAAAAACCCACAACAGTCGCCCACAAACGAACCAAAAACAACTCCAACCAACGACTCAACAAGCCATATATACTTCAGATAACGTAACAGAATCTCAAACTTTGATCTACAAGTACACATCTATGTATATAATCATCATCATCATCATAATAGTAGTAATAATATCATTGTGTCTCACAGCAGCCCTGGTCGAGTAGATTCACAGGTATGAACATCATGCCCAATGCTGTGTCGAGCGCACTCTCACTCTCCCTTTCTTTCCAGTTTAACCCGGGCGGCTAAAAATAACTTGAAAAGGTCAGAGTTCACTGCCGACACCAACAGCCTGTTTCACCACGTTTACTAGTTCCCCGCCGATCGTTTATTTACACGTCAACTATTTTATTATTATGAGTTTTTATATATGTGTGTGTATATATATATATATATATATATATATATATATATATATATATATATATATATATATATATATAAATCTGTTCACAATGCAGCGACTGGCACCAACTGAATAACATACTGCAAAGACGGAACAAGCATGCGCACACGCACGCACGCACGCACACGTGCACACACACATAACGACGCACAGATTGAAAAGTGGCAAGAAATGCCTACTCTCAAAATGTCTTCTAGGGTAATTGAAAAACAAATCACAAAAAAGTAAAAGCAATTCTTCACACGTCTGCCTGTATATTATATATATATATATAATCTAACAAACACTGTCATTCAACTCTCACACAGTGAGTGGTTGCACTCACACACACACAAACTACACACACACACATACATACACACACTAACCGTCTAATATCACTTATAGTGAACAGACGTTAAATACAAGGATGAATGAACACACAGTACACATACACACACATACATACCACACACACACACTACACACCCCACCACACACTACACACACACACACTACACACACACACTACACAACACACCACTACACACACACACTATACACACACACATAGAGTAAAACCATAACACGATTTCCAAAAGACCAGACACCAACATTTTTGTTCCAAAACGGCATATAATAACAAAAAAATCGACACAACACTTTCTCTACATACACACACTCACCACACACACTACAAAGCAGCAACAGACAAAGCTTTCAGCCTGACGTGGCCAAACATGACAGAAAAGAGGGCAGGATAACAGACAGACAGGCAAGACAGACAGAGAGACAGACAGGAACGCACAAAATCAAACCCAAAGCTTCAGTTCAGTTCCTTGCTCACAACACTGCATCACTACACGGACAGCTTCAGTACAAATGCATCAGGCTTTACTGTGGTTTCAGTGGCACATTTCTTTTTTTATGTATAATAATAGTAATGTATGGAATTTATATAGCATTTATAATCACACGAATGTGATGCTGCACGCGAAAATCGTGGACAAGGGTCAAAATTCAGAAAATGAGATTGAAGCGAAATCTACAAGAGATAATTCTGAACAAGACACACACAAAACAAGATTTCAGTTATCTTTTTGAGATACACACGTTGGAGTCTGCAGGTGATCAGTGATCGCAGCTTTAGCGGCGTTCACTTTAACAGCACGAAACTACAGCTGGCGACTTAGCCATGAGTTTCGCCTGCAGCGTCACATATACTCCATTCACGTTTTTTCAATTTTCAACATTGTTCTGACAGGCATTAAAACTGGCTCAGATGAATTTTTGTCTGTGGATGAATCAGATGGTCTGTCTGCCTGCCTGCCTGCCTGCCTGCCTGCCTGCCTGCCTGCCTGCCTGTCTGTCTGTCTATCTGTCTGTCTGTCTGACTGTCTGTCTGTCTATCTGCCTGCCTGCCTGCCTGCCTGTCTGTCTGTCTGTCTGTCTATCTGCCTGTCTGTCTGTCTGTCTGTCTCTAACCCTGCCATCTTTTCTGTCATACTAGGCCAGGCCAGACCAAAAGGTTTGTAATTTATTGGTGTAAGCAAAAAATCCAAGGCCTGCATTCACCTGTATAGCACAATGGCCCACGACCATAGCTTCCCCAGTAACCTGCGATGAGCCACAATCGTGGTTTTGCTTACGTCAGGTTCGACATCAATCGACTATCATCAGTAGTCTTCAGAAAACTGCCTCGTTTCTATCTGGCAGCATCCGTCAAGTGTCGAATTTCCATTCCTTTGTGTGATTGGCGTTACTGGAGCGATACGTCCAGAGTGTCGGAATTCAATTCCTTTGTGTGATTGGCGTTACTAGGTGAATGATAACGATTTCCAGAGGATGTTGTGGACACCACCTAAAGAGTCAGTTGTTGATGTGATAGCTAGTAAAGTAATAATGGTGGAATGATCATCATCATCATGAACCATACACCCATGGTTTAAAGGCGCCAGACAATAGCGCTTTCCTTTGTCATTCTGGGTCCACCTATCATGATCCCCAAGAGGTGCGGGGCCTTCATCTCAGTGAATGAAGTGGAGTCTTACTCACTACATGGTCTTAACCAGTGTGGGCTTTTTGTCTGTTTCATTTGTTTTTGTTCATATTAATTGCTTTTTAAATGTCACGTTTCCATATTAGGGGTGTATAGTATAGTGAAATGAAAGGGTGAGGCTGGTGGCTATACTTCGAGTTTGTTCAGTCACGCAATTTGTGGGCAACGTATGTAATACTAGGTCATGTCTATTTGTTACACATTACATTGTCATACTTCAAAAAGTACACGTTAAAATCTAGTAGGTAAAAAGTCATAAGCATGTAAAAAAAAAAACCAAAACAGAAACAAAGTAGCTACGGTAAAAACTTCTCGCTTTCAGTGCAATCTGTGAGCAACAGTAAATTTAATGCAGGGGGGCAAACGCTAGAACAAACGTCAAGAAGAAGAAGAAAGAAGAGAGAGAGAAGAAGGAAGAAGAAAGAAGAAGAAGAAGAAGAAAGAAAGAGAAGAGAGAAGAAGAAGAGGAGAAAGAAGAAGAAGAAGAGGAGGAGAGAAGAGGAGGAGGAGGGGGAGAAGGGAGGAGAAGAAGAGAGAGGAGGAGAAGAAGAGAGGAGGAGAAGAAGAGAGAGAGAGAAAAGAAGAAGAGAAGAAGAAGAAAAGAAGAAGAAGAAGAACAAGAACAAGAAGAAGAAGAAGAGAAGAAACGGTTTTATGCTTTGAAATCTCACACAGAGACTTGTCCTCATCTACAACAAACTCCTAACACACCAACCCATTTTCTCCATTAGAAAAAAAAAAAGGAGAAAAAAAATCCGATGAAACCCGAGTATGGCTGCCTATATATATATATATATATATATATATGGCAAAGAAGAAAAACCCCAAAACAGCCACACAGGCAGACTTCTCATCCAGTATGTACTCACTACAGTCTCACAGAGATTTCCAACTGGAGCGAGCAAAAACATGTCAGATGCGCTGGGCCTGACTTGTCAGGCGCTTAACGGCAGCACAAATGCATTTTCGCTCATAAGATAAACAACGGTAGATTCTGTCTGAGCAAAACAGACTGCATGTGCTGAGTGCCCCCCCCCCCCCCCCCCTCCCCCCCCCCAAGGGAATGCCTAAGTTCAGAACCACTTAACAACCATGACGACGATTTCATGACCTTTCCCTGCTTTTCTTAGCTAGGGATGTGGGCATACCTCAGTGGTCAGAGCACTCGCTTTCCCCCAGCTAAGGTTAAGCAGCATCGAGCGTGGTTACCACTTGCATGGGTGACCGTTTGCGCTGCGCCTTGGCTTCAGTACAGTCCCCCCAGTTCACCCAGCTGTAAAATGGGTACCTGCCCTCTTTTAGGGTCAAGGAAGGTAAAGCAGCGAGGGAGAGGAGATGGGCGCCGCCCTCAATATGCTGGCCCCTGGAGAAGCTGAGTTTTCTGATGCCTCGCTCACCTATGATCACATAGGTTATGGGACTCCTTTACCTTTTAGATGTGGACATAGATCTGTTCTTCAAGTTTTTTGCTATCTATAGAATTTTTTTTTTTTAGAACAATTTTTTTTCTCCATATAGCCGATAAGATATTTTTTAACCCAAAAAACCACAACAAAAGTCTATTCCTAAGAGCAAGCAAAAGTAACAAAAATAACAAAACAGACAAAACTGTGTCTATTACACCCTTAAAACAAAACTTTAAAAAAAAATTAAAATCCTCTCTACACAAAACGACAGAAGCTCAACTCCATTCCTTTCAAGTCCTGTGAACTGAATTTCTCACGCAGTGTATCATAAAACAACTGAACCTGGCAGACCTTATCGATCATAAATTGCATGCTGGGTGTCAACCCACACCACACCACTGTTCTACAAAAGATGGCTAGACTTTGAATAAGCCTGCAAGATGTGATCAGAAGCTAAACAAGTTCGGAAAAAAAAACATACAACAGCATCACAATCAGAAAAGCGACATACTACTCTATAAATTACCACACTGACAAGAAAACTGTAAACAGACCCAACCATAAGGAAAATCTTTGAGGATGACTGGAGTCAACACGCTTACATCACACCATCATTCACATACGCAGCATTCACCAAATCCTGCGCATGCGTATAAATCCACACAATCTCATTGCAAAAACGCACACACATAAACACTGACAAACTCACACACACACACACTGACAAACTCAACACACACACAAAACTCTCTCACACACACACACACACTGACAAACTCACACACCACACAAAACTCACACACACAAACACACATGCTCACATTCACACACACACATGCTCACATTCACACACACACACACACACACAGAGTGGAGGCGGATTGGAGAATTAGGAGGAGACAACCTTCCCAGTATCCTCCTTGCCCTTGTAGCGAGTCTTCCCGTGGGAAAAGGGCAGGTATCGGTACTTGATCATATGCTGAAACATCAATGACATCCAGTCGACAAGTCGGTAAACACAACAAGACTGGTGAGAGATGCTTTCAGAGTTTGGACATACAATGAAATATGCAGTGTGAATATAATCCTCCCTCCCCTCCTCCTTACACACACACATGCACAAATGCACACACACACACACACGCATGCACGCACACTTTCACACACACACGCACTTACACACAAACACATGCACACATGCACTAACGGGATACACACACATGCACACACACACACTCACAAACGTTCATCCTTTGGATGAGACTATAAACCGAGGCAGAACATCTTGCGCACACGTTAAATCCTGTTCCGCTTTTCGTAAGAGTAGGCCATTGTGTGCCGGTGGGAACGGATGACAAAATTTACAAAACCACATACACACGGGGACTGGATGTAAAAAAGTACATAAGTGGTTATTCCAATATCCTGCGATATAAAAGAATAAACAAAAAAATAAAAAATAGACATACAATCAAATATGCAATGTGAATATAATCCCCCCCTCCCCCTTACACACACACATGCACAAGCGCACACGTACACATGCGTGCACACACACACACACGTGCACACACACACGCATGCACGCACTTTCACACACACACACGCACTTTCACACAAACACATACGCACATGCACTAACGGGATACACACACATGCACACCCATGCACTCACACACACGTTCTCTATATATTGTAACACTTCATCTTTGGTCTAATATCACCTTGAGTGAACAGACGTTAAATTAAAGAAAGAACTAACGGGATAACCTGGTTGGTTAGAGTGTTGCACACTGCACTCGTCATCTGCTGACCCAGCTTTGAATCCCGTTCAAGGGGATTTTTTCCCCTAGAGTTAACATCAATGTCGACTCCACTCTCCCAAAAAGTCCTTCGGATGAGACTATAAACCAAGGCCCAATGTGCAAACGCACACATAATATCTTGCCCACACACTAAACCCCGTTCCCCTTTTCGGAAGAGTAGGCCATTGTGTGCCGGTTGGAACAAATTGACAAAATTTACAAAACTGCATACACACAGGGAATGGATGTAAAAAAAAAAAGCACATACGTCACATCTGTCAGTGTCCCCTACTCTCAGCTGCTATCCATCCCATTCCATCCCAGCTGGTGCTGATTATTATAGCAGTAAACTGACCGCACTTGGACTTGGTAAAAGGAAGGTGTATGCTGATTCTAGCACTGGGCCCTGGACCCTTGACTGAGCTATGCTGGATTTGCGCGCTGTGAGGTGCTTATTCCATTATCTGGGAGACGGGATAGCCTAGTGGTTAAGAACATTGTGCTCGCAATCTGACAACCTGAGCTCGATTACCGTTCAAGGGGATATTTTCCCCTGGAGTTAACATCAGTGCAGACTCCACTCTCCCCAAAAGTCCTTCGGATGAGACTATAAACCGAGGCCCCGTGTGCGAACGCACGCAGAACATCTTGTGCACACACGTTAAAATCCTGTTCCACTTTTCGTAAGAGTAGGCCATTGTGTGCCGGTGAGAACAGATGACAGATTTTTCAAAACTGCATACACATGGGACAGGATGTAAAAAAAAGCACATAAGTGCTTATTCCATTATCCTCAATATAAAAGAATAAAATAAAATAAAAATAAAATAAATGAATAAATCCTAGAAATAAAACAATAAATCAATAAAAGAATAATTAAATAAACTCACTCACTCAATCACTCCTTCTCTCCCTCCATCCCTCTCCCTCCCTCCGTCCGTCCTCCCTCCCTCCCCAAAACTCCCTCCCTCCCCCACCATTATTATTCCATTATCCTCAATATAAAAGAATAAAATAAAAATAAATAAATAAATAAATCCTAGAAATAAAACAATAAATCAATAAAAGAATATATAAATAAACTCACTCACTCACTCACTCACTCACTCACTCACTCTCACTCTCTCTCTCACTCACTCACTCACTCACTCACTCTCTCTCTCTTTTTTTTCCTCGTGCTTCAAATAATGTTCATTGTTTGGTTTTGACGGTGTAATGTGTGGTTATGGTATTTTGATGATTATGACATAAGGCTGTTATAATATGTGAGGTAATGTACATGTGTATGGATTTGTATCCTGGACGATTTGTATGATTTGTGCAAGCTCGCACGTGTAGTTGCGTGTCCGTGCATATGTACGCGTAGTGTGTGTGTGTTTTGTGTGTGTGTGCGTGCGTGCGTGCGTGCGAGCGTGTGTGCGTGCGTGTGTGTGTGTTGTGTGTGTGTGTGTTGATTTTTGGAGGAGGGTTGTCTGTTTAGGGGAGGGGTGTGTCAAGGAGGGGAGTTTGACAGTGTTTAATTGGTTTTGTCTATTTATTCGATTGGTTTACTTCTGTGGTCTTTCATTGATTTCATGACTTCAGTCAATAATTGAATGGCTATTTGAATGATTCATTTCTTTGCTTTTTGACATTATCTTGTTTATTGATCAATTGGTTTATTCATGTTTGTTTCACTTTTTCCCCTTGAGGGCATGGTGTAAAGAAGCCTCTGGCTTATCCAATTACCCTCATTAAAATATTCGAGTTCGAGAGTTCGAGTTCGAGAGTTCGAGTTCGAGTTCGAGTTCTCTCTCTCTCTCACTCACTCACTCTCTCGCTCCCTCTCCCTCCCTCCCTCCCTTCCTTCCCTCCCTCCCTCTCCCTCCCTCCCTCCCCCCGACCCCCGACCTGTGCTGACCTTGATCTGTCGCTTCATGGTGAGGGCGAAGAGGAAGAGGAAGTACATGACCAGGATGGGCCAGAACACCGGGATGTTGAGCGCCTCGAAAAAGGTGCACGTCATGGCGATCACCACCGCCCTCGTTGTCGAGTACCTGACAGCGCGTCAGACAATTTAACCCTGCTGCTGCTGCTGAATGCACGGTTGTTGCCATCTTCTCTTCACACCATTCCCCCTCTACCCCACCCATCCTACCCACCCTCTACCCCAACCATCCTACCACCCTCTACCCCACCCATCCTACCCACCCCCTACCCCACCCATCCTACCCACCCTCTACCCACCCATCCACCCCCTACCCCACCCATCTACCCCACCCATCCTACCCACCCCCTACCCCACCCATCCTACCCCCCCCTACCCCACCCATCCTACCCACCCCCTACCCACCCATCCTACCCACCCCCTACCCCACCCATTCCTACCCCACCCATCCTACCCACCCCCTACCCCACCCATCCTACCCCCTCCCTACCCCACCCATCCTACCCACCCCTACCCCACCCATCCTACCCACCCCCTACCCACCCATCCTACCCACCCTCTACCCCACCCACCCCCTACCCCACCCCACCCCTACCCACCCATCCCACCCTACACCCACCCCACCCATCCCATCCCTACACCCCCCACCCACCCCCTACCCCACCCCACCACCCCCTACCCCACCCATCCCACCCCACCACCCCCTACCCCACCCATCCCATCCCTACCCTACTGATCTTGTACTTTACTCTCTGTGGCACAGGCAACCAGTGGAGTGTGATACCCACAAATAAGATTTTCTTACCACCTATCATGTTCACAACACAAGCAAAAAAATGTCCCCCAAACTACAGAGAACTGTGCATTTCTCAAGTGTTAACAACTGAAAAAAAGTCTTCCACAACGAGATAAAACAAACACTTCTGTTTCCATTCAACAAAACGCTAACAAGAAAAAACCCGAGATTTTCCATTTCCATTCAACAAAACGCTAATGAGATAAAAACGGAGATTTTCTGTTTCCATTCAACGAAACGCTAACAAGAAAAGAAAGGAGATTTTCCATTTCCATTCAACAAAACGCTAATGAGATAAAAATGGAGATTTCTGTTTCCATTCAACAAAACGCTAACGAGACAAAACGGAGATTTCTGTTTCCATTCAACACAACGCTAACGAGACAAAACGGAGACTTCTGTTTCCATTCAACAAAACGCTAACGAGATAAAAACGGCAATTTCTGTTTCCATTCAACAAAATGCTAACAAGACAAAACGGAGATTTCCGTTTCCATTCAACAAAACGCTAACGAGGAAAAACAAAGATTTCTGTTTCCATTCAACAAAACGCTAACAAGAAAAAACCCAAAGATTTCTGTTTCCATTCAACAAAACGCTAATGAGAAGAAAAAAACAGAGATTTCTGTTTCCATTAAATGAAACGCTAACAAGACAAAACGAAGACTTCCGTTTCCATTCAACAAAACGCTAACGAGAAAAAACAAAGATTTCTGTTTCCATTCAACGAAACGCCAACTCACCAGAACTTGAACTCTGGTAGCCGGCGTAGGAAAGGTCGAAATTCCTCGTTGGCCTTGGTCGGTAAGGAGGGCCCGTCCTCTGCAACACACCACCGCTACTTCAGCACCAACGCACCCTCAACACGGCCAAACGATGATGCATAGTTTGTACCGTAGTCTACACTCGACTCTGTGCATGGCCATTTCAGCCATGTATGTTTGTCCGTCGTGTCCGACGATGACCTCCAAAACAGCAGAGGAGGCAGCTGCTGTTTTGGAAACTGGGCAGAAATTCGATTATAGTGGAGATGCCTTGCCCACAGCACATCCCCACTCTCTTGGCCAAGTGGGCATAAGGACAGTCAGCGTTGGAGATGTTCTCCAAAGGCCAACCAGCCCCCAGGGCTGCAGCACATAAGGACTGTGCGAGTCAAGCCTCCTAGTCAGAGAGTCACAGTCGATCCCTAAAGACTAAGCTGTAAAGTAGAATTCCATGAGTGGGAAAGAAAGCCACTGGTCATACAGCCTCTCACTTTGCTGCTGTTGCCCCCCAGCGTCAATGGTTTAATCAAGAACTGTGATAAAGCCCAGGTGCTGACTACTGCTACTATGACCACTAATACTACTGCCACCACTACAACATACTGGGGACGGGATAGTGCAGTGGTCAGAGCACTCGCTTTCCTCTAACCAAGGTTAAGCAGCGTCGAGTGTGGTTACCACTTGGATGGGTGGACCGTTTGCACGCCTTGGCTTCAGTGCAGACTCCACTCTCCCCCAAAGTCCTTCGGATGAGACTATAAACCGAGGCCCCGTGTGCGAACGCACGCAGATCATCTTGTGCACATGTTAAATTCTGTTCCGCTTTTCGTAAGAGTAGGCCATTGTGTGCCGGTAGGAACAGATGACAGAATTTACAAAACTGTACACACACGGGGACTGGATGCAAAAAATCACATAAGTGCTTATTCCATTATCCTCAATATAAAAGAATAAAATATAAAATAAACAAATTAATTACAGTCCCCCAGTTCACCCAGCTGTAAATGGGTACCTGCCCTCTTTAGGGTCAGGGAAGGTAAAGCAGCGAGGGAGAGGAGATGGGCGCCACCCTCAATATGCTGGCCCTAGAGAAGTGAGGTCTCCGATGCCTTGCTCCCCTACGACCACATAGGTTATGGGACACCTTTACCTTTACTATTAGCTACATGCACACACATAGCTATTCAGATAGAATTGATATTCCAATAATACACCTTCCCTTTATCTGTCTTATCTCATGATGAACGGCCATACATCGTTTCGTAACTAAAGTAGTTCTATTCACTTCTAAGAAATCAACCTGTATTAAAACAGTATTTTGAAAAAAAATAAATGAGTGAAGAGCGGTCAAGTCAAACTACGACAAGCGAGAGGACCACGCACCATCCCCATCATCCAGAGCGGCAGGGTCGATCTTTGGCGTGAGGAAGGAGATGAACAAGTTCAACAGGTAGATCCCCAGCGCATAGGTCACTATGTACCATCCCTGAAACAACAGCAGAAACAGTTAGTGCATAGGTCACTATGTACCATTCCTGCAACAACAGCAGAATTATTCAGGCTGAAGAAGCTAAAGCAGGACAGTTTTAATAGTTCCTGTAATACACACACACACACACACAGAGTCACACAGAGTCACACACACACACACACACAAACACACACACACACACACAGTCACACACACACACACACACACACAGAGTAACACACACAGCCACACACACACACACACACACACACACGTACACACACGCAAGCAAGCAATCAAGCATGCATTATATATATGCACACATGCATGCATACAATCATGCGCATACACACATCACACACACCAACACAGTCTCTCTCTCTCTCTCTCTCCTCTCTCTCTCTCTCTCTCTCTCTCCACATCTCTCTCTCTCTCTCAAAGACCCACATGACACACACACACAGTCTCTCTCTCTCTCTCACACACACACACACACACATGACACACACAGTCCTCTCTCTCTCACACAACAACCACACACACACACACGCACACACGCACACACACTAGACACAACACACACAAGACACACACACACACACACACACACACACACACCTTCTCTCACACAAGACACAAAACACACACAACAGCACACGGACACACTGACCTGCAGTAAGTAAACCCTGAGTATATAGACAGAGCACAGAAGGACGCAGAAGACCCAGCGCCCAGTGTTGTACGGTGTGACTCGATCCAGGTAGTGTTGGTGCAGCTGAAAACACATTGCCCCTCAACATGCCGTCACACCTGCCACCTTTCGTTCTTAACGGATCATGAAAAATGATGAATGCCTGACCTGCTGAGTGACTGCAATTCAGAGTGATGTGAGTGAAAACAGTAGGACAGGAGAGAGAGGGGGTGAGGAGGAGGAGGGGGGGGGGGGGGGGGGGGGGGTTGAGAGAGGGAGGGAGGGGGTGGAGGGAGAGAGAGAGAGGGAGAGAGAGGGAGGGTGGGAGGGAGGGAAAAAAGAGAGGAAGGAGAGAGGGTGGGGGAAAGGGAGGGAGAGGGAGGGAGGGAGAGAGGGAGGGGGGAGGGAGAGAGGGAGGGGGGAGGGAAGGAGGGAGAAAGAAAGACAGACAGACACAGAGAGAGAGAGAGAGAGAGAGGGTGGGAGGGAGGGAAAAAGAGAGGAAGAGGGAGGGAAGGAGGGAGGGAGAGTTGAGTTATTAGTTCATAAATCTGTTGCTTCCCAAGAAGCATATATATTATATATAAAACAAAATAAGAAAATATCCCATTCCTCCCCTGCCTTCCCAATCTTCTTCTTCCTTTTTTGTCATGTTTCTCCCAGGGGAGGTTTGACATTGATGAGCCTTCTCCTCCATCTCTCTCTGTTTTGAGCTTCCTCCTTATTTATGCCCCTTTCTCTAAAGTCATCTGCAATACAGGCAGCCCAGGTTTTGCTAGGTCTTCCCTTTGGTCTCTTTCCATCCACTAATAAGTTCATTGCTCTTTTTATGATGTGGTGATCTGCTTTCCGTTGAACGTGCCAAAACCAGCGCAGTCTATTGCTACTAGCTACAGACTTCAGATCATCAACTTTGCACATTCTCCATAGTTCTGCCTTCCCAATACATTTTTTAACTCAAAAAAAATAGTCACTGTTAATGGTCCATCACAACAGCAATAATAGGAAAGCAAAGATTCCCACTTCAGTACTCCTTATCCTACTGATGTGATTGTATCACATCGTAGTTGCACAATGAAAAAATTGAACATCTAATCTCAAAAAGAAAAAACCAAAACAAAAAGTCACTGCTGGTGTTACACAAATCCTTCAGCTTGCTTGTATCACATTGTAGAACTTGTACAATGGAAAAACTGAAAATCTGATCTAAAAATAAAAATTTTAAAAACCACCAAAAAATGTCACTGCTGGTGTTACACCAATCCTTCAACTTGCTGATACCCACTTCAGTACTCAGCCTACCAATGTGATTGCATCACATTGTAGTTGCACAAATGGAAAAACTGAAAATCTGATCTAAAAAAACAACAACCCAACAAACACAAAAGTCACTTAAGTGTTACACCAACCCTTCAGCTTGCTGCATTCTTCTCCTCACTTCTTCAAAACAACACTGGACAAAGCCACTAGTCACCACAATCAGTCGTGCTCTCACCTCTCCCAGACGCTTGAAGAGCATAAAGATGGCACTGGGAGGGGAGGGGGAAGAAGACATGTCTTCGTTGCCGTCCAGAATGGCCATACTATGGCGACAGAGCAGGTGGTGGTGGTGGAGGTGCACCAATCAGGAGTGCTGACTGATGCTCATAGAAACAACGGTGCTTCTGTCTGCTCTCCTCTGCATCAGCTGAAACAATTGATGAACCATTCATTAAGATTTGACTTCTTGATTCACTTCAGATACCTTAAGCCCTCACGTCCTTATTTAGATATAAAAAAGCACATGAATGCTTATTCCATTATCCTCAAAATAAAAGAATTTTTTTAATTACCCACAAAAAATACAAGAACCACAGAACCAAAATATTTACCTCACTCAAACTGTCAAAAAGGAAAACAAACAAAAACAAATCTGGGTCAATGTTCGGTTATGATAAACACCTCTTCCCAGTTCCCACTGTTCGAGCTAAACATGCATGCAGCTGTAGTTTTCCAAGAACTCCCAACTAGTCCCAAGTCTTCCTCAGTTCCTATGACGCTGCATATATATTATGCGTTATTCTTGTGTTTCAACCTACTTGGTGCTCAACTACTACAACTAGAGAAATGTGCTATTGATACAATTTTTCAACACCAGAGCTACAGAAGCATCACCTGTTTCTCCTCACTCAGATGTAGTCAGCATCTAGCACTATATGAATTTCAATTATCATTCATTAATAATATTTGTATTATTATCTTGCTTTCAGTTTTAATTCATTTTTTTCAATTCATGACAGCCTAGCGTTTGCTTTGCTTTTTATTGGAAGGAGGGGTTGGGGGGGTTCCTATAAATATGATATCCCTCGCCATGAACTAGATAAGGCACAGCAAAACTCTCCAAATTCATGGGGTTTTATTGGAAGGGGGGTTGGGGGGTGGGGGGGGGGGGGATGACATCCCTCGCGATGAACTAGTTTAGGCAAGGCAAAACTCTCCAAATTCAAGGATAATAATTATAATCATGCATTCAATGTGCTATTTTTTCTTATATCGTCCCCGCCCCTTTTGACTCAGAGAACTGGCGATTTTAAAACCTGTCTTTGAAGGTTTGAATTCTGTTTCTAGAATGGCTTTCTCACTGACAGAGACTTTTAAAATATGTAACAAGTGAAAGCTAAAGGCAGAAGGATTGCTCAAGAGCTACAACTCCTACGAGTAACTAGTCAGCTGGCTCAGCCGATAGGAAGAGGAGACAGCACTTGACTAAGTACCCATCACAACATATCTCCATTCAACACTGAGCAGACTGAAATTAACCGACCTGAAAGAACAAAAATCAATGATACTGTAGGTCCTTGCAGCGAAAAAAACAAGCTAACGGAATTTAGCCACGTTGTCCTCTAGTCATTCTGCTGGAACCGGAAGTGTCATCGTCACTGTGCAGTTATGTGTTTTTGCGATTGCGCAATGAACATTACCTTGTGGTTCCAAGACAACAATTCAAAACCGCCTAAACTCCGTGAGAATACGTCGTTCTTCCTATCTCAATGGCTAAATTATTGATCTTCTGTTGCACACACTTTTGTTTTTAATTATTACTAATTTGACCTATTATTCATACCTTTTAAGCTGAACTTTAAGAGTGGATGGAAGTCTGTAATAATGCAAAAGAATACAGTTTCTTTGCGTCGTAAAATTCATAAACGATTTTATTTAACTGCATATTTGGGGGAAGCGGGCAGATTTTCAAAATGTAGTGTCTTGCAGAGAATTTTTCAGATTATGTATATGTTACTTGTTTGTCTCATTGCTGTTTCGTGTGATAATGCTTGTGTGAGTCCTTGTGTCTTGGGTGGACCTGCCTGTAATGCTGCTGATGTGCCATTGATGTGTGTGTGTGTGTATGCGCGCGCTAACGTGTGTCTAAATGTAATTGCTGTCTGTGCTACACCTGTGTGTCATTGTTATAATTATGTGATCAATTTTTCTTCTTCTTTTTTTTCATTCTTTGACTAGAGCTCTGAGGTTCACAGTGGTAGGATTTTGCCTATGCCTACAACAATGCCATAATTACCGCACAATCAGCCTCATATGTCACCCAAGCAAGGTCATGCTGCAGATAATATTGAATAGACTGAAGCCACAAGCAGAGACCATCATTGCTGAGGAACAAGCAGGTTTCAGAGCAGGGCGCAGCACAACAGAACAGATATTCAACCTCAGAATACTATGTGAGCGGTACCTTCAACACCAACAAGACCTTTACCACGTATTTATCGATTTTAAGAAGGCATTTGACAGGGTGTGGCATGCAGCTTTGTGGGCAACCATGAATTTGTACAGCATCAATGCAAACCTGATCAGAGTCATCAAACAGCTGTACAGCGAGGCCACCAGTGCAGTGTACTACAACAACAACATTGGAGAATGGTTTCGAACAACAGTTGGAGTAAGGCAGGGCTGTCTACTCTCACCCACTCTTTTCAACATCTTCCTTGAGAGAATCATGGCTGATGCACTGGAACATCATGAAGGATCAGTCAGCATTGGTAGCAGAACGATCACAAACCTCCGCTTCGCAGATGACATTGATGGAATAGCAGGATCAGAAAAAGAGCTTGCCAGCCTAACAGAACACTTGGATAAGGCCTCCAAAACATACGGCATGGAAATCAGTGCAGAGAAGACCAAACTGATGACTAATAACACCAACGGCATTAGCACTGATATCAGGGTTAATGACCAGAAGCTGGAAACAGTTCAAAGCTTCAAGTACCTGGGAGCCATTGTATCCGACCAGGGATCCAAGCCAGAAGTAGTATGCAGGACTGCACAGACAATAACAGCTTTGTCAAAACTAAACACCATCTGGAGAGATAAGAATATCTCACTTATCTCCAAGATCAGACTAATGCGCTCCCTTGTCATATCCATATTTCTGTATGCCTGTGAATCATGGACCCTGACTGCAGATTTGGAGAGAAGAGTACAGGCAGTGGAGATGAGATGCTTTCGGAGACTCCTTGGCATCTCCTACAAAGACCACATAAGCAACGAAAGCGTGCATAACAGAATCCAGCAAACCATTGGACCCTATGAGAACCTTTTAACGATCGTGAAAAGGCGTAAACTTAAGTGGTATGGGCATGTCACAAGATCCCAAGGAATTACAAAGACATTTTTGCAAGGCACTGTCCAAGGAGGAAGAAGAAGAGGCAGACCAAGGAAGAGCTGGGAGGATAACATCAGTGAATGGACAGGCCTAGAACTCAACAAAACCCTGAGAAAGGCAGAACAGAGAGAGGAATGGAGGGAACTGGTTGCTGAGTCTTTGAGGGTGCCCCCACGGTCGTCAGACTACGGGACAGATAGATAGATAGATAGATAGCTGTTTTTTGTTGTTCTTGTTGGTTTGGTTTGGGGTTGTTGGTTTTTTGTTGTTCTTGTTGTTGTTTTTTGGGGGTGCTCACCATGAAGGTAGCTGAATTCCGACTTCGGGGATGTATGCTGGGTATGTTCGTGTTTCTGTTACCCACTGAACACTGACATGAAATACGGGATCTTTAACAGTGTATAGTTGATCTCCTGCAAGCGTATATATACAAAGGGAATAAAGGCACTGGCAGGTCTGCACTTGAAGATGACCTGGAAGATAGGAACAATCCCCCACCCTTAATTCACCAGACGCTGCCGAGATTCAAACCCATAACTTCATAACTCATGGGATTTGAAGTCGAATGGTCGTAACCATTCTGCTGTAGCATCCCTCGTGAGATCATTTAGTGTGCATCACTGATGTCTCCGATTAATGTGTCATTGATGTTACTGAGATCAATGGATGTGCCATTGCTGTCTGTGATCAATTGATGTGCCATTGCCTTTGTGATTAATTAATGTGTTATTACTGTGATCAATTGATGTGTCATTGGTGTCTCCAATCAATTGATGTGCCATTGATGTCTGTGATAAATTGATGTGCCATTGCCTTTGTGATAAATTGATGTGTTATTACCGTAATCAATTGATGTGCCATTGTTGTCCGTGATCAATGGATGTGCCATTGATGTCTGACCAATTGATGTTTTGTTGCTGTCTATAATCAATTGATGTGTCGTTTGTGAACTATTGATGTATCCTCTGTGATCAATTGATGTTCCATCTGTGATCAGTCGATGTGCCATTTCTGTCTGTGATCAATTGGTATGTCATTGCTGTGTGTGTGTGATCAATCGATGTGCTATTTCTGTGATTAATTGATGTGTCATTGTTGTCTGTGACATTTGGTGCATGTGATCAATTGATGTGCCATTTGGTGCATGTGATCAATTGATGTGCCATTTGGTGCATGTGATCAATTGATGTGCCATTTGGTGCATGTGATCAATCAATGTGCCATTTGGTGTATGTGACCAATTGATGTGCTATTGCTGTCTGTGATCAATTGATGTATGTGACCAATGGATGTGCCATTGCTGTCTGTGATCAATTGATGTGCCATTGCTGTCTGTGATCAATTGATGTGTCATTGCTGTCTGATCAACACACATTTACACACACATAAGCATGCATTTACACACACACAAATGCATGCCTGCACACACATACATCACACACGCATGTGCACTAACACACATGCAATCACAATTACTCACTTTAAATGCAAAGACGTTTAAAAGAAACACACACACACTCTTACACACACACAACAAACTGACATTTTACACACCAACATAAACGGATCTCACCACACACACTTCAGAAACATGCAGAAACAAGCAGAAACAGAGGTCACAGCTGTACATCATCTTTATTAATTGCAAAATCCAGTCACACTGGAAACATGATGTCTTTCAACACAAAAACCCTTCCCATAATTGTTCTTCATGTTGAAAGCATTTTCCCACCCAAAAAAACAAACAAAATGGGGACACCATGTTCATTTTCCATAGTTACAAGGGGTAAATTACTTGCATCTGGCTCTTCTCATTGCATCTTTCTTTTTTTTTTCTTTGGGAGGGGGGGGGGGGGGGGGGGGGGGGTATTCTTCTATTTCAAGGATAATGGAATGAGCACTCATGTGCTTTTTTTAACATCCAGTCCCTATGTGTATGCAGTTTTGTAAATTTTGTCATCCGTTCCCACCAGCACACAATGACCTACTCTTTCTTCACAGGTTTTAACGTATGTGCAAGATGTTCTATGTGCATTCGCACACAGGACCTCAGCTTATAGTCTCATCCTAAGGACTTTTAGAGAGAGTGGACTCAGCACTGATGTTAACTCCAGAAGAAAAATCCTCTTGAACAAGATTCGAACCTGGGTCAGCAGATCATGAATGCATCACTCTAACCACCAGGCTATCCAGTCCCTTACACTGTGAGTCACTGTCAACATGCAGGAATTAGTGTTACAGAGTTTGGGAAGGTGGGGGGGGTGGGGGTGGGCTGCATCGCTCTTATTTACTTTTCGTCATTTATGATAACGCCAAGGAATATAATATTGACAGAGCACAGCTGTCAGTTCTCCCAGCTTTCAGTGGCTGAGTGCTCTCAGTTGCATCCATTCCATCCCAGCTGGTGCTAATAAATTACAGCAGGAACTGACTACACTTGGTAAATGGAAGGGGGGCGCTAAATTTACCACTCTTGACAAGAGTGATGTTGGATTTGCGCGCTGTGAGAGTGGCTTTCTTCTTTTTCTTTGCAAGTGGGTAGCCCAAAGGGCTTTACGAAACAATTATGGCAAACAATGACAACCATACAAACATGCATACATTGTGCAACCGATACCAACATACATACATTCTGCAACTGATACAAACACCAATACGAACACACATGTCAAACATTCTGCTTTCATTCCTTCTGGAAAGGACTTGCCACTGTTTCTCCCAAACACATCAGACAGTTAAAAAAGCGAACGAGAGAACAAGAAGATTCCTTCTTTACCATAACACTGAACCTCTCTCACTCACCCACCCACATCACCATCACAGACGTACTCTCAATGAAAACCGTTACGGCGAGGTAAAGAAACTGAGCAGCATGTTTTGAAGATAACGAGTCGTCATCATTTTTGCCCTTGAAAAAAGAAAGAGAAGAATGACACAAAGCCTGAGGACAAATGTGTTCTAGATAGCAGGGGATGAATATATATTTTTTTAAAGTATTAAGGTCAAAAGATTTTGTCTGAAATTAAAAAAAAAAATTTTAAAGAAGAAAACATAAAAATTATAAGGTCTACTACTGTTGGCTCCTTAAATGAAACTGAACTTAGCCCAGGCCAAAAGCTGATGTCAGCTAATTGCCAAGGTCTACACCACAATGTTGTTATGTTGTAAAATGTATTGAGATTGCCTTCAGCCATGACAAGCTCTTAACATAACCTGCATTCTGAAAAAAAAAACCAACAACAAAAAACCAACAACAAAAAACAGCCTGCACTCTCCTTTAAAGGAGAAAAATCCTCTGAAGTTGGAGTATGGCTGCCTGTATGGCGAGGTACTTGAAAATAGTCCTACACACAAGCTTCCCATCCAGAGTACTTCTTATCTCGCAGTGATTCCCAGGTGGGATGATGAGTGAGTCAGAGTGTGGCATGTTCTGGGTGACCTCCAGGTTTTAAAGTTGGGGAACGTACAACAGCAAACTGAACATTTTCTATAAAAAAATATATATATATATATATATTAAAAGAAAAATTAGGTGTAATATTATAGTTTCCATTACCGTGTCTCGTTCATACATTGTAACAAATCTCGGATGTCATTTTTGTTCCTTCTCACAAAAACTGGGCCATTTTCATCGAAAGAAGAGAAGGCAGGACAACTAAGCCATGCCTACTCAGCTCCAAGACCTAAAGGAAAAGACCGGGAACACATGACAAAATTCACAAAACTGCATACATGCGGGAACTGGATGTAAAATTAAGAAAAAGCACACAAATGCTAACTTCATTATCCTAAAAATAAAAGAATAATTAAGAAAAAATTATCTATCACTCACTCACTCACTCACTCAACCAACCAATCACTCACTTACTCAACCAACCGACCACACACACACCAACCAACCACTCACTCAACCAACCAACCTCTCACTCACTCACTCAACCAACCAACCTCTCACTCAACCAACCAACCACTCACTTATTCAACCACTCACTCAACCACTCACTTCACACTCAGGAATCCACAAAAACAGACAATCACACCGACACTCGACAACAAAACAACAGTCTCTCTCTCTCTCAACTCCTCCAACATATCCTCCTTCTCTTTCAGTCTGAATCCCACGTGGAAAAATCCTCCACAACATCCCCATGGTCGTTCTCAACATGCAGATTTGGCCTCGCCTGTCGTTTCTTCTTGGGCGCTGTCTGTTTCTTCTGTTTCTGCCCTTGTTTCGGCTTCTGTCCTTTTGGCTTGTTTGGCGTCTGTGGTTTTGTATCTTCTTCGTCGTCTTCGTTGTCGTCGTCGTCGCTTTCTTCGCTGTCGTTGTCATCGCTTTCTTCGTCCTCGCTGGCAGACTTGGCAAGCTGCTCTAGATCGTCGCTGTCAAAGTCGCTGAAATTGAAATGTGATTTGTTAATGTACGGCGAATATGGTTTCTGTTCGTTATGTTCAGTAACGTGTCTCTGTTATACAAGTCTTTTTTTTGTGGTGTGGTGGTTGGTTTGATATGGGGTTATTTATCTTTTTTTTTGTTTTTTGGGGGAGTGGTAGTGGTATTCTTGCTTTGCTCTTAAAAGATTCCCTTTCCAGATACATACACATTTCTAGATGAATAAACCCTTTAAAAATATTCTCATATAAATTCAATAACACACTTTGGTGTAAGTGCATGCAGTTGTATACACACACACACACACACACTCTCTCTCTCACCACACATACACATACAAACACACACGTTCTCCACACACACACACACACTTTCTCTCTCTCTCCACACAGACAGACAGACAGACATTCTCTCTCTCTGTCCACACACTCAGATTCTACACACACACACACACACACAAACACACACAAACACACACCTGTAGTCATCTTCATCAGGGTCCAGGCTGTCTGGCTCCCTGTTCTTTGGCCTCTCTGCTTTGGGCAAAAACCTGGGAAACAAAAACACACACATTAACACACACACATTAACACACACATTAACACACATACATTAACACACACACATTAACACATACACATTAACACATACACATTAACACACACACACATTAACACACACACATATTAACACACACACATTAACACACACACACATTAACACATACACATTAACACACACATACACACATTAACACACACACTCATTAACACACATTAACACACACACACATTAACACACACACACATTAACACACACACACATTAACACCATCATGGGAGATGAATAAAGCACACTTTGATATAGAGGTGTCTAATGAAAACAAGAATGACAACCAGAATATAATGGTTGTTGATGTCCGATCCCACATCCATCATAAATATTTTGACCATTTACAAATTTTTACAGATGGATCACGCCTAGATAATCAAGAAACAGGTTCTGCTTTTGTTATACCAGCGTTAAAAATTGAAAAATCATATTATATTGGTAAACATCATTCGATATTTACAGCAGAACTTGTAGCAATACTAATGGGTCTTACCTATATCTTTGATTTGCCGTTGGGTATATTTCAAATTCTTCTTTGCGTTGATTCTAAATCGGCATTGTATGCTTTAAAATCGCCATGTTACAAGAAAACTTCGAAAATCATATTAGAGATTAAGCATGTCATACATCTCTTCATCTTAAAGGGCATAAGTGTGAATTTTTGTTGGGTGCCTTCACACACTGGGTTCTTTCCAAATGAGTGGGCGGATAGAGCTGCCAAAAAGGGTGCAAAACATGGACGGGATGCAATAGAATTGCATGTGCCTTTATCCTTACAAGAAGGGTATAGTTTACTAGAACAAAAATCATGGAGAAAGGTCACTGATAGTAATCAGCAAAATGAGAGACTTTTAACTAGAACTGCAATCAATACCCATAATCTAACAGTGGGGAACCATTCAGAAGTCAGTACAACTGTTTTTACGTCAAGGAGAATTAATACTTTATTCTATAGAATGAAACTAAATGCCCACACTCTCTCTCTCTCATCTAATATCCCTTTTTGCGAATAGACATAAAATCGAAGAAAACACACACACACACATACTTTCTCTCTCTCACACACACACACACACACTCTCTCTCTCTCACTCACTCACACACACTCTCTCTCTCTCACACACACACACTCTCTCTCTCACTCACTCACAACACACTCTCTCTCTCACTCACTCACACACACTCTCTCTCACTCACTCACACACACACTCTCTCTCACTCACTCACTCACACACACTCTCTCTCACTCACTCACACACACACTCTCTCTCTCTCTCTCTCTCACTCACTCACACACACACTCTCTTCTCTCCCCCTCAAATGCACGGATGCTCTCTCTCTCTCTCACACACTCTCTCTCACTCACTCACACACACATCTCTCTCTCTCTCACTCACACACACTCTCTCTCTCTCTCTCACTCACACACTCTCTCACTCACTCACTCACTTTCCACACACACACTCTCTCTCACTCACTCACACACACTCTCTCTCTCTCTCACTCACACACACTCTCTCTCACTCACACACACTTTCTCTCACTCACTCACACACTCTCTCTCTCTCCCCCCCTCAAATGCACGGAGGCTCTCTCTCTCTCTCTCACACACTCTCTCTCTCACTCACACACACTCTCTCTCTCTCACTCACACACACTCTCTCTCTCACATCACACACACTCTCTCTCTCTCACTCACACACTCTCTCTCACTCACTCACCACACACTCTCTCTCTCTACACACACACACCACTCTCTCTCACTCACACACACACACTCTCTCTCACTCACACACACACACACTCTCTCTCTCACTCACTCACACACACTCTCTCTCACTCACACACACTCTCTCTCTCTCTCTCTCACTCACACACACACTCTCTCTCTCTCTCTCACTCACACACTCTCTCTCTCTCTCTCACACACTCTCTCTCTCACTCACACACACTCTCTCTCTCTCACTCACACACACTCCTCTCACTCACACACACTCTCTCTCACTCACTCACCACACACTCTCTCTCTCTCACTCACACACTCTCTCTCACTCACACACACTTTCTCTCACTCTCTCCACACACTCACACACACACCTCTCTCTCACTCACTCACACACTCTCTCTCTCTCACACACACACACACACACACTCTCTCTCTCACTCACACACACTCTCTCTCTCTCACTCACACACACTCTCTCTCTCTCACTCACTCACTCACACACACACTCTCTCTCTCTCTCACTCACAACACTCTCTCTCTCTCACACACACACACACACACACTCTCTCTCTCACTCACACACAACACTCTCTCTCTCACTCACACACACTCTCTCTCTCTCACTCACTCACTCACACACACACTCTCTCTCTCTCTCACTCACACTCTCTCTCACTCACACACACTCTCTCTCACTCACTCACTTACTCAGTCACACACACTCTTTCTCTCTCTTACACACACACATACACACACTACACCCATACCTAAATGCATCATCATCCTCCTCCTCATCACCACTGCCTAACAGTTGCCCAAACTCTTCTCGTTTCTCGGTGGTGGCTGTGGGGGGCGCTTTAGCAGCAGCTCGCTTCATTTCTGGCACCAGCCTCTCTCCGGCCGTGGTCATCTGGCGACACATCAAACAACCCCGTGAAAGCATCGCCCCGAAGGCAGAATGCAGCAACCTTCATGGTGGGCAAAAAAAACGGGCGGGTGAATAACTCGGGAGCTCTAGCCGAGGGGCGGAAAAAGGTCGTAAGAAAATGATTTGAAAAGTTTGGAGATCGATCGTTGAAATTTATCACACCGTTGTTCTGATCTGACTGAAATATTGATCGTTGAAATTTATCATACCGTTGCTCTGATTCAACTGAAATATTTGCGACATTCCATCGCATAACGAGTCGCGTTGCTTCAGAGGTCAGTTATTAGTTGTTAATAGGGTTGTTAATCTGGAATAACAAGGCTGTTCAATACAGAAAACAGATTGAAAATCGGACAATCCTATGAAAAGTTATTGCAAATTGAAATGACAACTGCAGAAAATGACAAAATGAGAAATGGACAATTTTTTGCATCATAATAGGTGGTCAGAATTTTTATTTGTTAACGTGTTATTAATCTGTAATAAAAAGGCTGTTCAATACAGAAAACAGACTGAAAATCGGACAATTCTGTGAACAGTTATTACAAATTGAAATGATAGACTGCAGAAAGTGGCAAAATGAGAAATTGACAAGTTTAGCATCGTAACAGGTGGTCAGAATGAGGGCTTGGGTGTTTTTAAACGCGTTTTTAAAGCAAAAGGAAACACAATTACACCTTGATACTTCAGTACAAGGTAGAAGAATGGCTGTAGTTTTATAATCCATCAAAATCGACAACCTGACCCCCACCTGCCTAAAATGGCTCCTAGCAGAAAAGTGGGTCAGGTGCAAAGCGACTCATTTCGTGGTGGAGTGTCACATTTATAGAAGTGTAAGTTTTCTACCTGTAAAATCCTAAATCTGATCAAGCCCTAAAATCCCCCCCCCCCCCCCCCCCAAATTTTTGTAATGACTTTTTCGACATGAATTATTTCTGTTCATTATTATTATTATTTGTTTTTTTAAAAATCCTTTGGGTTCAAAAAGTAAGACTGTATAGTCACTAACTTCATTTTCTTTATACCAACCACCCCCCCCCCCCCTCCCCCACACACACAAAAAAAACCGCAACAAACAAAACAGACACAAAAATCTTCAGTCTAAAGGTTTATCTCCCCTGCTGCTGCTGCATTACCTGCTCTTTGGCGACCATTTCTTTCTGGCGGCGACGATCCTGCATCTTCCGCCATGACGCGTAGAACTTGGACAGGGGAGTGCCCTCCTCTTTGATTTTGCTTTCCCACAGTTCCTGAGTCAACATGGATGACGCCAAGTTAGTAACAGTTAATGGAGGAGTCTGCCATCAATAAAGCAATTCATACGCTGACCAAAATAAGAGTATTTATTTATTTATTCTTTTATATTTATTTATTCTTTTATATAAGAGTTTCAAAATAAGAGTAGGCCATTGTGTGCCGGTGGGAACAGATGACAGAATCGACAAAACAGCATACACACGGGGACTGGATGTAAAAAAGTACATGAGTGCTTATTCCATTATCCTCGATATAAAAGAGTAAAATATAAAAGAGTAAAATAAAAATAAGATAAAATCCTTCATTGGCTAAAAAAGAACTTTCGATTTTAAGCAGTGTGTGCATGTGTGTGTGCATGTGCGTACATTTGAATTTGTGAAATCTGTTCATTGTTATTGGTTGTATGGGTAGAGGTGTGTTGAATGCAAGCGCTTTGATTTCTTTTTGCAAGATATAGCGCTATATAAATTCCATTTATTATTATGATTATTACTCCAACTGTTACTATAATAATTACTATAATACAACTATAATCCATCTATTACTATAACACAACTATTACTATAATACAAACATTACTATAAGCGCTTGATTTGTCTTTGCGAGATAAAGCGCCACATTAGTTCCATATATTATTATTATTATTATTATTATTATTATTAATACAACTATTACTGATACAATTATCACTATAATACAACTATTACTATAATTTAACTATAAGTACATTAGAACTATTACTATAATACAACTATTACTATAATACAAATATTACTATAATATAACTATTAGTATAACACAACTATTACTATAATACTATACTATAATACAATTATCACTATAACTATCACTATAATACAACTATTACTATAATACAATTATCACTATAACTATCACTATAATACAACTATTACTATAATACAATTATCACTATAACTATCACTATAATACAACTATTACTATAATACAATTATCACTATAACTATCACACAACTATTACTACAATACAACTACAATACAATTATTACTATTATATAACTATTTCTATAACATAAATATTGCTATAACACAACTATTACTTTCACACAACTATTACTATAATACAACTATAACACAACTATAACTCATTCTATCATATTCAGCGCACGTAAAAGAGCCCACGGCAACAAGTGAGTTGTCCCTGGCAAAATTCTTAGAAAAAAGCCACTCTGATAGGGAAACAAATACAGTTGCAGACAAAAAAACCCAAAAAACAAAACAAAAAAGGTGGCGCCGCTCTTATGGCGACGCGCTCTCCCAAGGGAGAGCAGCCCGAATTTCACGCAGAGAAATCTCGTGACATTAAGTGGTATAAAATAAAATAAAACAATAAATATCCAAAATTCTTCCACCCCATCAGCCACACCCCTCCAGGATCATAAAAAAAATTCGACCCATCAGGTTTCTTCTTGTCAAATTAGGCTAGGGGGTCTCTTCTTCTTCTTCTTTGTCAAACACTCAGACAGCAACTATTGTTGTCTGTTAAATGAGCGAAAATGCGTCACGCTGCCGTTAAGCGCCTGACAAGTCAGGCCCAGCGCATCCAACATCGGCATGGGAGAGATTTGTTATAATATTTCAAGTCTTTTTGGAAACAAAAGGCAGGCGGATGGACCAAGAAGGCAGAAAATAGACAAGAAGGAGGTGGTGACAGGAAGAAAAAGGAACAAGGCAGAAACAAAGAGAGGGATAGAAAAGAGGAAATTTCTAGCACAGAATTTCCAGAAGGTGGGAATGATATTTATTATTATTATTTTATTTTTTTTAATTTTCATTATTTTATATCGAGGATAAGGGAATAATAAAACTTACTCTTTTTTCTCCGTCCCCGTGTGTTGTGGTTTTTGTCAAAACTGTCACTGTTCCCCCCGGCACACAAAGGCCTACTCTTCAAAAGGGAACAGGATTTAAAACCGTCGCAAGAATTCTGGTGCGTTCGCACACGGGCCTCATTTATGTTCATTTTGAAACGACTTTTGGGGGGAGTGGAGTCTGCACTGATGTTAACTCCAGGGGGAAAATACCCCCTTTAACGGGAAACGAAAACCCCGGGGGTTTAGATTTCCAGGGAATGTTCAACCACTGGTTCATCCTGTTCCCCAATGACAGCCCTGGCATCCCCCCCAAAGGAAAGGCAAACGTTTTTTTACCACCCTCCTTCTTAAATTTAAAATTTATTCCAAAATCGCAACCAAAACATATAAAAAAAAAAATCAACCCCTAAGTTTCTTCCATCAAATGGGTCCGGGTCTCTCACCCCGGCTTTACTGTCGGCGAGGTTGAAAGGGCGTGCTCCGTCGTCGCGCCCGATGACCTTTGCCGTTTTTTCTTCCCCCCCCTTCCCACGACCCGCTTACCTTCGGCACAGTGTCGCCACCTTGCCTTCTTGGTAAGTCCTTGAGCTGTGTACCCAGAGGAAAAAAGGTAAAGGTGTCCCATAACCCCATGGTGTAGGGGAGCGGGCGTCAGAGACCTCAACTTCTCCAGGGGCCAGCATATTGAGGGCGGCGCCCATCTCCTCTCCCTCGCTGCTTTACCTTCCCTGACCCTAAAGAGGGCAGGTACCCATTTACAGCTGGGTGAACTGGGGGAAACTGTACTGAAGTCAAGGCAACGTAAACAGTCACCCATCCAACTGGTAACCACGCTCGATGCTGCTTAACTTTGGCTGGGGGAAAGCGAGTGCTCTGACCACTGAGCTATCATAGAATACAGAATAATTAAACTACATGATGATTTTTTTTTTTCTGTTTAATTTTTTTTAATTCTCCCTGCTCAAACTTCCAAGGTTCACCCCTGGTGAGATTTTGCGTACGCCACTTGTTTTTGCTCAGCATAAATTAATTAATTTTTAAAAAATTATTTTTTTATTAAACACTATTCCTACGTTAAGGGAAAGAATCCCTCTTTCCCAGTACACGTGCACTGTGCACATTTGTATGCTACCGTAACCCAGTATAGTGGCTGATACCGAGGGAAGGGTTAGTAGATGGTTGGTTACCCTATAGCGGGTTACCTGTAAGGGAAAGGTTAACCACTAGATTGCCCCACCCCGGAAATTTTCCGGGGCTAAACGTGCACCCTATACACCTACAACCCTGAAATTTTCTGGGGTGTCGAACCGAAGTAAACAAGCCTGCTTCCTTGACTACAGTTAAAAGGAAAGAACTCCAAAATTAGTGGAGATCACTCTCCTGTTGCTTGGCAACATCCAGCTGCAAAAACAATCGTTGTTTAGCTCGTATTTTGTCAGACAGACAACCAGGCAGACAGACAGACATACAGATAGATACAGACAGAACAGACAGACAGTCTGAGATAGGGACAGAGATAGCGAGACAGAGAGAGAGGAACAAGAAGTATGGAAACCGGATATAAATGTTGTATTAAGATGTTCTGCATGCGAACGCATGCAAAACATCTTGCACACACGTTAAATCCTGTTCCGCTTTTCGAAAGAGTAGGCCATTGTGTGCCGGTGGGAACAGGTGACAAAATTTACAAAACCGCATACACACGGGGACTGGATGTTTAAAAAAAACACCTGAGTGCTTAATCCATTCATCCTCGATTAAAAAAAAAAAAAATCATGTCATCTGAGCGCTTTGATTTGTTGCTTTACAAGATTCAGCGCTTTATAAATTCCATACATTATTATGATTAATTCTATCGGATGAGACTATAAACCAAGGCCCCGTGTGCAAACGCATGCAGAACATCTTACGCACATTAAATCCTGTTCCGCTGTTCGAAAGAGTAGGCCATTGTGTGCCGGTGGGAACAGATGACAAATTTTTTTAAAACCGCATACACACGCATAAAAAAGTGTCATCTGAGCGCTTTGATTTGTTGCTTTACAAGATTCAGCACTATATTAAATTCCATACATTATTATTATTATTATTAATTCCATACCTTATTATTATTATTAATTCCATACATTATTATTATCATTATTTCTTGGGAAGGATCTATGTTGATACCTGTATGACGAGCGGGACGATCATCTCGGGGAAGGCGACAGTGTGACTCTGGATGCTGAGGTAGCCAAACAACAGTTCACACAGCTGTTCAATAACTGCTTCCTGCGCGTGAAACAAACAACACAAAGCCATTAACACAGCTGTTCCATAACTGCTTCCTGCGCGTTAAACAAACAACAACACAAAGCCATTAACACAGCTGTCCAATAACTGCTTCCTGCGCGTTAAACAAACAACAACACAAAGCCATTAACACAGCTGTTCAATAACTGCTTCCTGCGCGTGAAACAAACAACACAAACCAACAACACAAAGCCATTAACACAGCTGTTCAGTAACTGCTTAATGCGCGTTGAAACAAACACAAAGCCATTAACACAGCTGTTCAATAATCGCTTCCTGGGGGTGAAACAAACAAACAAACAAACAAACAAACAAACAACAACAACAACAACAACAACAACACAACAACAACAACAACAACAACAACAACAACAACAACAAGAAGAAGCCATTAACACAGCTGTTCAATAACTGCTTCCTGCGCGTGAAACAAACAAACAACAACACAAAGTCATTAACACAGCTGGTCAATAACTGCCTCCTGCGCGTTAAACAAACAAACAACAACACAAAGCCATTAACACAGCTGTTCCATAACTGCTTCCTGCGCGTGAAACAAACACAAACCAACAACAACACAAAGCCATTAACACAGCTGTTCAGTAACTGCTTCCTACGCGTGAAACAAACAAACAACAACAACAACACAAAGCCATTAACACAGCTGTTCAGTAACCCCTTACTACGCGTGAAACAAACAACAACAACACAAAGCCATTAACACAGCTGTTCAATAACTGCTTCCTGCGTGTGAAACAAACAAAACAACAACAACACAAAGCCATTAACACAGCTGTTCCATAACTGCTTCCTGTGCATGAAACAAACAACAACACAAACAACACAAAGCCATTAACACAGCTGTCCAATAACTGCTTCCTGCGCGTGAAACAAACAACAACAACACAAAGCCATTAACACAGCTGTTCAGTAACTGCTTCCTGCGCATGAAACAAACAACAACACAAAGCCATTAACACAGCTGTTCCATAACTGCTTCCTGTGCATGAAACAAACAACAACACAAACAACACAAAGCCATTAACACAGCTGTCCAATAACTGCTTCCTGCGCGTGAAACAAACAACACAAAGCCATTAACACAGCTGTTCAATAACTGCTTCCTGCGCGTGAAACAAACAACACAAAGCCATTAACACAGCTGTTCCATAACTGCTTCCTGCGCGTGAAACAAACAACAACACAAAGCCATTAACACAGCTGTTCAATAACTGCTTCCTGCGCGTTAAACAAACAAACAACACAAAGCCATTAACACAGCTGTCCAATAACTGCTTCCTGTGCATGAAACAAACAACAACAACACAAAGCCATTAACACAGCTGTTCAGTATCGGCTTCCTGCACGTGAAACAAACAAACAACACAAAGCCATTAACACAGCTGTTCCATAACTGCTTCCTGCGCATGAAACAAACAAACAAACAACAACACAAAGCCATTAACACAGCTGTTCCATAACTGCTTCCTGCGCGTGAAACAAACAACACAAAGCCATTAACACAGCTGGTCAGTATCGGCTTCCTGCACGTGAAACAAACAAACAACACAAAGCCATTAACACAGCTGTTCCATAACTGCTTCCTGCGCGTGAAACAAACAACACAAAGCCATTAACACAGCTGTTCAATAACTGCTTCCTGCGTGTGAAACAAACAAAAACCAACTACAACACAAAGCCACGAACACAGCTGTTCAGTAACCCCTTACTGTGCATGAAACAAACAACAACAATAACAACACAACACAAAGCCATTAACACAGCTGTTCCATAATTGCTTCCTGTGCATGAAACAAACAAACAACAACACAAAGCCATTAACACAGCTGTCCAATAACCGCTTCCTACGTGTGAAACAAACAAACAACACAAAGCCGTTAACACAGCTGTCAATAACTGCTTCCTGCGCGTGAAACAAACAACAACACAAAGCCATTAACACAGCTGTCCAATAACTGCTTCCTGCGCGTGAAACAAACAAACAACACAAAGCCATTAACACAGCTGTCCAATAACTGCTTCCTGCGCGTGAAACAAACAAACAACAACACAAAGCCATTAACACAGCTGTTCAGTAACCGCTTCCTGCGCGTGAAACAAACAAACAACAAACAACAACACAAAGCCATTAACACAGCTGTCCAATAACCGCTTCCTACGTGTGAAACAAACAAACAACACAAAGCCGTTAACACAGCTGTCAATAACTGCTTCCTGCGCGTGAAACAAACAACAACACAAAGCCATTAACACAGCTGTTCAGTAACCGTTTCCTGCGCGTGAAACAAACAAACAACAACACAAAGCCATTAACACAGCTGTCCAATAACTGCTTCCTGCGCGTGAAACAAACAACAACACAAAGCCATTAACACAGCTGTTCCATAACTGCTTCCTGCGCGTGAAACAAACAAACAAACAACAACACAAAGCCATTAACACAGCTGTTCAGTAACTGCTTCCTGTGCATAAAACAAATACAACAACAAACAACAACACAAAGCCATTAACACAGCTGTCCAATAACTGCTTCCTGCGCGTGAAACAAACAACAACAACAACACAAAGCCATTAACACAGCTGTTCAGTAACTGCTTCCTGTGCATAAAACAAATACAACAACAAACAACAACACAAAGCCATTAACACAGCTGTTCAGTAACCACTTCCTGCGCATGAAACAAACAAACAAACAAACAAACAACAACACAAAGCCATTAACACAGCTGTCCAATAACCGTTTCCTGCGCGTGAAACAAACAAACAACAACACAAAGCCATTAACACAGCTGTTGAATAACCGCTTTGTGCGCGTGAAACAAACACAAACCAACAACACAAAGCCATTAACACAGCTGTCCAATAACCGCTTCCTGCGCGTGAAACAAACAAACAAACAACAACACAAAGCCATTAACACAGCTGTTCAGTAACTGCTTCCTGTGCGTGAAACAAACAACACAAAACCAACAACACAAAGCCATTAACACAGCTGTTCAGTAACTGCTTCCTGCGTGTGAAACAAACAAACAAACAACAACACAAAGCCATTAACACAGCTGTTCAGTAACTGCTTCCTGTGCGTGAAACAAACAACACAAAACCAACAACACAAAGCCATTAACACAGCTGTTCAATAATCGCTTTCCTGCGCGTGAAACAAACAAACAACAACACAAAGCCATTAACACAGCTGTCCAATAACCGTTTCCTGCGCGTGAAACAAACAAACAACAACACAAAGCCATTAACACAGCTGTTGAATAACCGCTTTGTGCGCGTGAAACAAACACAAACCAACAACACAAAGCCATTAACACAGCTGTCCAATAACCGCTTCCTGCGCGTGAAACAAACAAACAAACAACAACACAAAGCCATTAACACAGCTGTTCAGTAACTGCTTCCTGTGCGTGAAACAAACAACACAAAACCAACAACACAAAGCCATTAACACAGCTGTTCAGTAACTGCTTCCTGCGTGTGAAACAAACAAACAACAACACAAAGCCATTAACACAGCTGTTCAGTAACTGCTTCCTGTGCGTGAAACAAACAACACAAAACCAACAACACAAAGCCATTAACACAGCTGTTCAATAACGCGCGTGAAACAAACAACAACACAAAGCCATTAACACAGCTGTTCAATAATCGCTTCCTGCGTGCGAAATAAAACACACAACAACACAAAGCCATTAACACAGCTGTTCAATAATCGCTTCCTCCGCGTGAGACAAACAAACAACAACACAAAGCCATTAACACAGCTGTTCAGTAACTGCTTCCTGCGCGTCAAACAAACACACAACACAAAGCCATTAACACAGCTGTCCAATAACTGTTTCCTGCGCGTCAAACAAACAACAAACAACAACACAAAGCCATTAACACAGCTGTTCGATAACTGCTTCCTGCGCGTGAAACAAACAAACAAACAACACAAAGCCATTAACACAGCTGTTCAATAACCGCTTTGTGCGCGTGAAACAAACAAACAACAACACAAAGCCATTAACACAGCTGTTCAATAACCGCTTTGTGCGCGTGAAACAAACAAACAACAACACAAAGCCATTAACACAGCTGTTCAATAACCGCTTTGTGCGCGTGAAACAAACAAACAACAACACAAAGCCATTAACACAGCTGTTCAATAACCGCTTCCTGCGCGTGAAACAAACACAAACCAACAACACAAAGCCATTAACACAGCTGTTCAGTAACTGCTTCCTGCGCGTGAAACAAACAAACAACAACAACACAAAGCCATTAACACAGCTGTTCCATAACTGCTTCCTGCGCGTGAAACAAACAACAACAACACAAAGCCATTAACACAGCTGTTTAGTAACTGCTTCCTGCGCGTGAAACAAACAAACAAAAACCAACATAAAGACATTAACACAGCTGTCAATTTCTTACCCCCCACCCTACTTTCAGCTGCTCTCAGTTCGTGTCTATTCCATTCCATCTCATCCCAGCTGGTGCTAAATTATAGCAGGAACTGACCTACACTTTGGACTTGGTTAGAAAGAAGGAGTGTGCTTAATTTAGCACACACACACACAAACACGCTCTCTCTCTCTTTCTCTCTCTTCACGCACACTTTCTCTCTCTCTCCACACACACACACACTCTCTCTCTCTCTCACACACACACAAACATACACACACATGTGCATATGTGCTGTGCAAAACATACGTTTAAGCATGCAGGTGCGCATGTGCACACATACGCAGGCCGAAACACATATGTAGAGACTGGCGTGCACATGATGCGCGCGCGCGTACACACACACACGCACTTTCTCTCTCTCTCCACACACACACAAAAAACACACTCTCTCTCCCCTCTCTCCACACATGCACACACACACTCTCTCTCTTTCCCCACACCCACTCTCTCTCCACACACACACACTCTCTCTCTCTCCACGCATGCACACACACTCTCTCCTCTTTCTCTCTTCCCCCACACCCACTCTCTCTCTCCACACACACACTCTCTCTCTCCACACACACACTCTCTCTCTCTACACACACATACTTTTTGTCCCTCTCCACACACACACTCTCTCTCTCTACACACACATACTTTTTGTCCCTCTCCACACACACACTCTCTCTCTCTACACACACATACTTTTTGTCCCTCTCCACACACACACTCTCTCTCTCTACACACACATACTTTTTGTCCCTCTCCACACACACACACACTCTCTCCACTCACTACACACACATTCTTCTCTCTCTTTCTCTCTTCCCCCACACTCACTACACACACATTCTCTCTCTCTTTCTCTCTTCCCCCAACCCACACTCACTACACACACACTCTCTCTCTCACACACACATCTCTCCACTCACTACACACACATTCTCTCTCTCTTCTCTCTCTCCCCCACACTCACTACACACACATTCTCTCTCTCTTTCTCTCTTCCCCCAACCCACACTCACTACACACACACTCTCTCTCTCCACACACGCACACACATTCTCTCTCTCTTTCTCTCTTCCCCCACACCCACACTCACTACACACACACTCTCTCTCTTTCTCTCTTCCCCCACACCCACACTCACTACACACACATTCTCTCTCTCTTTCTCTTTCCCCCAACCACACTCACTACACACACACACTCTCTCTCTACACACACACCTCTCTCTACACACTCTCTCTCCACATATTCTCTCTCTCTGTCTGTCTCTCTCCACATACTCTCTCTCCCACCCACCCCCCCCCCCCAATCTCTCTCTCTGTCTCTCTCCACACATGCTCTCTCTCTCTCTCTCTCTCTCTCTCTCTCCATGAGGGGCCAAGGCCTATAATGAATAAAACTTTCGCTGAGGGGCCAAGGCCTATAATGAATAAAACTTTCGCTGAGGGGCCAAGGCCTATAATGAATAAAACTTTCGCTGAGGGGCCAAGGCCTATAATGAATAAAACTTTCGCTGAGGGGCCAAGGCCTATAATGAATAAAACTTTCGCTGAGGGGCCAAGGCCTATAATGAATAAAACTTTCGCTGAGGGGCCAAGGCCTATAATGAATAAAACTTTCGCTGAGGGGCCAAGGCCTATAATGAATAAAACTTTCACATTCGCATTCGCATTCTCTCCACACACACAGACAAAAGCGGACACCAGCGAGGACGGAGTGTCAGTGACCTTGAAGGCTCTCTCCTGAAGCTGGGGCTTGGAGAACTTGAGGATGGTGCTGAGGGTGATGCTCTTCAGTCCCCCACCCCCCTTCAGCTTCTTGTTGAAGTCCGTCACCTCCAGCACCTCAAACACAACAACAACGATAATAATGATAATAGTGATGATGATGGTGATGGTGGTGATGATGAGGGTGGTGGTGGTGGTGGTGGTTGGTGGTGGTGGGGGATGATGATGGTGGTGGTGGTGGTGGTGATGGTGGTGGTGATGATGGTGGTGGTGATGATGGTGGTGGTGGTGGTGGTGAGGGTGGTGGTGTGGTGGTGGGGGTGATGATGGTGGTGGTGGGGGTTTGATGGTGGTGGTGATGGTGGTGGTGATGATGGTGGTGGTGATGATGATAAGAACAACGATATTAGTGATAACTGTAATCATAACGATGATGATGATGACAACAAAAATGATAATAACAATAATGATGGTGATGATGATGACAACAACAACTATAATAGTGATAACTGTAATGATGATGATGATAATGATGATGACAATGACAACGAAAATTATAATAACAATAATAATGGCGATGATGATAATAATGATGATGATGATAACAACAACAATATTAGTGATAACTGTAATCATAATGATGATAATAATAATGATGATGACAACGACGACAACAAAAATGATAATAATAATGATGATGATGATGATATTTGTGATAATGATGATGATGATGATAATACATGGAATTTATACAATGCTGAATCTTGTAAAGCAAACAAATCGAAGCGCTAGCATTCACATCATCTACGTCAACGTCAACATCAATACAACACCAGCCGTCAACACTTCCTCGTCAACAACAACAGAATATGCCCACATGCGCATGCTTCTACAACCATGCACACTTTCACACACATTAAAATTGTCTAATATCACTTTTTATGTGAAAACAGACGTAAAACTGAAGACCAACCAACCAACCACACATTAAAACCTGTTCTGCTTTTCAGAAGAGTAGACCATTTTGTGCCGGTGTGGGAACAGATGACAAAATGTACAGAACTGCATATGCACGCAAGTGTGGCGCACTCGCACACGCACATGCATGCACGCACACACGTGCGCGCACACACACACGCACACACAAACAAAAATCTTTTGTTTTCTTTAGATAGATGGCTTGATGAAAAAAAAGCAAATGCACTGCTTATTCAATGTACCATCTGGAAAAAAAAGTTTGACTTTGACAAAGAACTGCATACACATGGGGACAGCTTTTTCTTCTTTCTTTTTTGTCATGTTTCTCCCAGGGGAGGTTTGACATTGATGAGCCTTCTCCATCTCTCTCTGTTTTGAGCTTCCTCCTTATTTATGCCCCTTTCTCTAAAGATCATCTGCAATACAGGCAGCCCAGGTCTTGCTAGGTCTTCCCTTTGGTCTCTTTCCATCCACTACCAAGTTCATTGCTCTTTTTACGATGTGGTGGTCTGCTTTCCGTTGAACGTGCCCAAACCAGCGCAGTCTATTGGTACTAGCTACAGACTTCAGATCATCAACTTTGCACATTCTCCATAGTTCTTCATTCATGATCCTGTCTTCCCATTTGATCTTTGTCATGTAGCGCAGCATTCAGTTTTCACAGCATACACATGGGGAGAGCTGGATGTTAAAAAAAATTCTGCGTGCATTTGCAGGCACGGCCTCGGTTTGTAGTCTTATCTGTTGTTTGTATTCTCTCTCTCCCTCTCTCCCTCCATTTCCCTCCTCTCCTCTCTCTCTCTCCCTCCCTCCCTTTCCCTCCTCTCCTCTCTCTCTCCCTCCCTCCCTTTCCTCTCCTCTCTCTCCCTCCCTCCCTTCTCTCTCTCTCTCTCCCTCCCTCCCTTCTCTCTCTCTCTCTCCCTCCCTCCCTTCTCTCTCTCCCTCCCTCCCTTTCTCTCTCTCTCCCCTCCCTCCCTCCTCCCTCTCTCTCCCTCCCTCCCTCTCTGTCTCACTCTGTAGGTCTGTTTTTTCTCATCAGTCATCAGCCAGTCAGTCAGTCAGTCAGTCAGTCAGGTCAAGTCAAGTCAAGTCAAATTTTTATTTCCAGACGGTACATTGAATAAGCAATGCAGAGTCAGAGTGTGTGTGTGTTTGTGTGTGTGTGTCTGTATGTGTGTGTGTGCGTGCATGCATGTGTGCGTGTGTGTGTGTGCGTGGTGTGTGTGTCTGTGTGTGTGTGTGTGTGTGTGTGTGTGTGTGTGTGTGTGTGTGTGTGTGTGTGTGTCTGTGTGTGTGTGTGTGTCTGTGTGTGTGTTGTGTGTGTGGTGTGTGTGTGTATGTGTGTGTGTGTGTGTGTGTGTGTGTGTGTGTGTCTGTGTGTGTGTGTGTGTGTGTGTGTGTGTGTGTGTGTGTGTGTGTGTGACAGACCTCGAGGAGGAAGGGCAGGACAGGGATGTAGGCAGCAGCGGAGAGAACGGTCAGGTATCGCACACAGTGAAACCTCAGCGGGTAGTACTGGGCTGTAGGCTGCAGTCTGCCAAACATAAAACATCACCTTCTTCATCTTCATCATTATCATCTTCGTCATCTTCATCATTGTCATCTTTATCATCACCATCATCTCCATCATCATCTTCTCCTCCATCATCATCTTCTCCTCTACCATCATCATTACCTCCATCATCATCGTCTCCTCCATCATCATTACCATCTTCGTCATCTTCATCATTGTCATCTTTATCATCATCATCATCTCCTCCATCATCATCATCATATCCATCATCATCTTCTCCTCCATCATCATCATCTCCATCATCATTATCTCCACCATGTGTGTGTGTACATTCGGACTTGTTAGAACTATTACTAGCTATTGGTTGCATGACTGTGTAAGAAAGTCCTTCGGATGAGACTATAAACTGAGGCCCCGTGTGTGAACGCACGCAGAACATCTTACGCACACGTTAAATCCTGTTCCGCTTTTCGTAAGAGTAGGCCATTGTGTGCCGGTGGGAACAGATGACAGAATTTACAAAACCGCATACACACGGGGACTGGATGTAAAAAAGCACATAAGTGCTTAATCCATTATCCTCGATATAAAAGAATAAAATAAAATAAATAAAAAAATGAGTTGAGTGCAAGCGCTTTGATTTGTCTGTGCAAGATACAGCGCTATAAAAATTCCATTAATTGTTGTTATTATTATTATTATTATTATCACCATCATTATCATTACCATCATCATCCACTCAATCATTATTATCATCATCATCTCCTCCATCATCTCCATCATTATCATCATGATTATCACCATCATTATCATCGTTATCTTTGTCTTCTTCTTCTTCTCCACCTTTTCTTCTTCCTCCCCCACCATCTCCTCCTCCACCAAACGCACACACACACACACCAAACACACACATACATGCACACACACATACATATACACGCACACACACACACTACATACACACACACATATACACGCACACACACATACATATACACGCCACACACACACATACATACACAACACACACACATACACACACACATATACATGCACACACATACACACACACAAGCGCGCACACACACATAACACACACGCACACACACGCACACACACTCTTCTCCACACACACACACACAAACACACACTCTCTCCACACACACACACTCCTCTCTACACACACACTCTCTCTCTCCTCTCGCCACACACACACACTCTCTCTCTCTCCACACAAACACACACTCTCTCCTCCACACACACACACACACTCTCTCTCTCCACACACACACACTCTCTCTCTCCACACACACACACACACACACTCTCTCACTCCACACAAACACACTCTCTCTACCACACACACACACACACACACACTCTCTCTCTCCACACAAACACACTTCTCTCTCACACACACACACACACTCTCTCTCTCCACACACACACACACCACACACCTCTCCACCTCCACACACACACACACACACACTCTCTCTCTCCACACACACACACAACTCTCTCTCTCCACACACACACACACACACACACTCTCTCTCCACACACACAAACACCCTCTCTCTCTCCACACACCACACACAAACTCTCTCTCCCACACACACACAACACAAACTCTCTCTCTCCACACACACACACACACACTCCTCTCCACACAACACACTCACTCTCTCTCCACACACACACACACTCTCTCTCTCCACCACCACACACACACACCACCACTCTCTCCTCCCACACACACACACACTCTCTCTCTCTCCACACACACACACACCTCTCTCTCCACACACCACAACACACTCTCTCACTCCACACACACACACAAATCACACACTCTCTCTCCACACTCAAACCACTCACTCTCTCTCACACACACTCACAACTCCTCTCCACACACAAACACACACTCTCTCTTCTCCACACACACACACAACACTCTCTCACCACAGACACAAAACACTCACTTCTCTCTCCAACACACACAACACACACAACACCTCTCTTCTCCTCATCCACACAACCCACACGCTCTCTCTCCACACAAACACACCACACCCTCTCTCTCTCTCCCACACACCACAAACACACTAACACCTCTCTCTCCCACACACACACACTCTCTCCTCATCCACACACACACACCCACTCACTCTCACCACCCCCCCACCCTCACTCCACATCCACCACAACCCACACACTCTCAACCACACCCCCGACACCACCCACCCTCACCTCCGACTCCACACACCCACACTCAACTGCTCTCACTCCAACCAACCCACCCCCAAATACACACACTCTCATCCCACACACACACAAACACACTTCTCCCTCTCATCACCACACAAACACTCACACTCCTCCAACCCACACCCACCCACCCCCACTCACACTCTCCCCAACCCCAACACCCACCTCACAACTCTCACCCACACCAACACACACACCACACACCCCACCACCCCCACTCCACACCTACTCTCACCACAAACCAACCCTCACTCACTCACCCCACACCAAACCCCCTCTCACTCCACACACAGCACACACACTCTCCCTCACCACACACCCACACTCACACTACTCTCATCCACACAAACACACACTCTCTCTCTCGCACACACACACACTCTCTCCACACATCACACCAACACAACCCAAACACTCTCAACCACACACACAACACACACCTCTCTCACACACAAGACACACACATCTCTCTCCACCCACACACACACTCACTCTACACACACACTCCTCTCTCTCTCTCTCACATCTCTCTCACTCTGCTATGCTCCACACACACAAAACAAAACATCAACAAAAAAATCCAGATCGCCAATCTGCAGACACTATAGTGCCAGGATGACCTGCATCCAGAGGGTAGAGGAGGGATGCAGCAAGAGTGGCTGGGCTCGCGTTTGGGTCAGCAAGCTTAAACCCACTAGGCCCAGGCTGAGCACGTACTCCAGTTGTACACCAGCAGACACAGCCTCCTGGCCACCGAACAACATCTTCAGTATCAGTATCATAGTAATATTAATATCATCGTCTACTGAAGCAACATCCAAACTTGTCACGTCTCTCAATTCTTTCTTTCTCGACTGGACTACAGTAATTTCTCTCTTGTGCTGGTTTGCTGCATCATCCCTACCACTTTCCCTTCAACGCATACAAAACTCTGCAGCTCGACTGGTCCTTAGAAAGAAAAAATCTGAACACAAGAGAACAACACTCCTCTTTTGCGTCTCTTCACGTGCTGCCTGTCTCACAAAGAATAAAGTAGAAGATTAATAACCCTTGTTTCAAAGTCTCCGACAAATCGCACCTTCTGTATCTCTGTAACTGTCTTCACCAGTACAACTCCATCCCGTTCCCTTCGTTCATCTGTAGAATAAAAGTTGGTGCTTTCGAACACGCCAGATTTAAACAAACCACTGTTTGCCGTCGCTCTTTCTCTGTTTCCGGTCCCTCCACATGGAACGACCTCCCTCTCACTTCGCAAAAGCCTCTTTTTTGATTCTTTCAAATCTAGCCTCAAAACGCACTTATACTCTACTTGAGATCTTCCCCTGTTGTCTGTTCCTACTTGTCAATAGACGCCCTTCAACCTCCACCAAACCCCCACCTAAGTGTGTTGTGTATATAAATTTGATTATTTGTTTATCTTGATATTTTATGGATGGTTGCATGCGTATGAATTGATTTTTGAATGCCAAGCGCTTTGGATTTGTTTACTTTACAAGATTCAGCCGCTAAAAAAAAATTCTATACATTATTATTATTATTATTATTATTGAGATCAAGATTATTTCCTTTCCAATACCTTTTGGGCACACATACACACACATGCACGCACTCACACAAACACCCACGCACGCATGCACACACACACACATACTGTGGATTCAATCAATCCACAGTTGGCCATCACTCCTTCTTCTGTTTCTGTCTCCAGTGATCTGGAATGACCTCCCTCTCGTCGCCTTCGCCAACATCCTTCTTATGACACTTTTTAAAATCCACCCTCAAAACACTTTTATTCCAAACCTCAGATTTTTCCCTCCTGTTTCATCTCATATCTGTCCTTGCCTTAAACAGCCCAAATCCCCACCACACTGCCCAAGTGTAAAACCTTTATGCGCATGTGTGTATATGTGTGTGTATGTGCATGCACAGGCGTGTACATGTGTGTATGTACATTTCAATTTGTAAACATTGTTAATTGTTCTTGGTTGCATGTGTAAGAATGTGTTGAATGCAAGCGCTTTGATTTGTTTTTACAAGATATAGCGCTATATATATTCCGTTTATTATTATTATTAAACACACTAATCTGCACACGCACACACAGCCACACACACTCTCCCTTCCTTGGCGTCCAAAACGACCATGAACGTCCCATTTTTGATCTTTGTCTTAGGGGGCACGGAATGGCTGGTTAAGCCAATCCTGAAGGCAACGGGGGTGCGTGGGGCAAGGAAACGTCCGGGGGGTTCAGGGTTGTGGTTACCCCTTTCTCCTACTCTGTAGTCACCATTTTCGCCTTTTCCCTCGAGTTGTCTGCCCCCGATGGTTAGGGCCGCCACCGGTCGCCCATAGCATACAGTTTCCCAGCGGTTTGTGAGGGATGTCAGCGTGTTTGATTTGGACTTTCACCACCCTTTGAATCTTTGCGTGGTCTCCCCGGTTTTCCGTTTTCCCAAGGTCATTCCCATCAGAGCTGTTTAGCAGCCTTTGGTTCCTTTCCGATCACGGCCCAAACCCCATCAAGCTGGGCTTCAGGATCAGGGCCTCGAGCGGGTCATCCCACCTGTCCGGGCCTCGAGGTTTGTGATCCGGCCTTGCCAGTGGATGTTCATAATTGACCGAAAGGCTTCTCATGTGGAACTTCTCCACTGCTTCCAGTGTCTTTTTACACCGTCCATTTCGCATCCATAGAGTACGGGTGAGGACGGGGCCTCTGAAACCCTTGATTTTTGGGGAAAAGCGGATGTTGGGCGGTTCGACCAGCCGGAGCGCCCCAAGAGCTTGACGGCCTTGCAGATCTACGTTGATTCTTTATCCAGGGGTTATCTTGCTGATGGTACGCCGAGGAAATCTAAATCACCACTATCTTTACGGGTCCCTAAATGAGTAAGGGGGAGGGGGGGCAAAGCAGGCGCTGGCTAAAAAATTACCCCTTTTTCCGGGGCGATTTTTACCCCCAAAAAGGCGAGAGGCTTCTGCGAATTACTGTGAAAAAAGCTGTAGTCAGACTTTTTGTGTCCATAAAGAGCAACAGTCTTCAGCAAAAAAAGTGCCCCAGATGATCTTTCAAAACCCTTTGGGTCCTGGCGTTCAGCCCAAAGGGGTCAAACGTGACCATCAATTTTACGCAGGTTCCCCCCCAAGGCTGGCCTTGAAGCGGGGGTTTAGGACGCAGGTAAAAAGAATTGAAAAGGACGGGGGCCACACCATCCCTTTTGACACCTTTACGATGTTGAATGGCTCTGAACTTCTCCACCCGAGAGAACCGCCCGGTCATTTTTTGTCATAAAACTGGCGATAGTTATAAACTTGTCTGGGAACCAGTTTGGATAGTGATCCAGAGGGCCTTCCTTTTCACTGTGTCGAAGGCCTTGGTGAGGCAAAAAAGACCACAAACAAGTCCAGTTTTGCTCTAGCATTTTCCTGCACTTGTCGGACGAGAAATCAGTCCACAGGCGGGGTTTTTGGGCAAATCCACACTTTTTTTTCCGCAGGTTTCCTTCGGAAATTTCTCCGTTAAGCGGTTGGGGAGGATCCAGCCAAATTTTCCCACAATAGAAAGGAAGACCCCGGTAATTCCGCATCAGCCTTACTACCCTTGTCTTAAATAGGGAAACATGGCATCCCTAAAATCTTTGGGCAATTCTTCTTTTTCCCCAAATGCTGGGAGGAGGGATGAAACGCAAGGGGCCCACGGGCCCGCAGATTTAACATTCTGCTGGGATTCCCGCCATTCCGGGGCTTTGCCTAGCTGGTCTGCTTATTGCCCCAAAGACTTTCATCCAAGTGGGGGGGGGGGGTGAGGCGGGTTACAATGGGCTTTTGGGGGTCAGCTCAAGGGCTGGGGTCTAACTGGGGGCCTGTTACCCGGTTGCTGAAGTGCTCTTCCACGTTCATATGTGCTCTTCCCCTTCAGCAGGGTTAAACCGCCCTGGACGGGAGGGGGGGGTAACATGGTTGGAAGGCCTAATTTTTTGATGGCACTGAAAAAATTTTTTTGGAGTTTGCGTGCACAAACTCGGACCCGTCTCCCTCCTCCCCACCTACACCCTCATCTTCGCAGCGCAATTTGGGGCCCGTTTCTGGAGATGCTTAAACGATCATGCTTGGAGGCCGAGGGGATCGTTTTGCCACTCACAAAAACTTTTTTTCTTGTCATCCGGGGTTTTTCCCGATGGCCGTCGTTCCGCGAACCAGTCCCATGAATTTGTTTTTTTGGGGCCGTAGTGGTTTTGCGACTCCATCACCAGTGTTCTGGAATGCTCCCACCCTTTGATCGGCACCGTCGGGGACCCTGGGCATCATCCCGCGGGTCTTTTGCAAATTCACTCGTTGCTGAGTTTGAGTTTGCAACGCGAACCTGGGCTAGGACTTTTTCGGGTCTTTGCGCAGAGTTGGAGCGAAAACAGGGGGTAGGAGGCCCTGAAATAGGCGAGGCGTCCAACACTCGGGTCCTCGCAAAAGGCCCTGGTATCCAAAGTCACGGGTGTCTCTTTGGCGCAGAAAACAAGTCGTCAGGGGCCACTGCTTGGTCTTTTGGGGCTCCCTGTTGCCTAATTTGTCGGGCCCTGAACATGTTTTGTTTTTAGTGAGGTGTTTTTTCCACAAAGGCTTAGAACATCAAACCGTTGGGAAATTCACCTTTCCATTCCGTTGCCCCACAGCCTTTTTCCCAAATTTCTAGTCCGCTCCAACTCTGGCGTTAAATCGCCCCGCAAATGACTTGTCATTTAAAGGGGGGGGTCCTTACGAGGGGACGAGCTCCTCATAAAAAAACTTCCTTTACTTCATCGCTGCTGGTAAGGGTTGGAGCGATGCCTGATGAGGGAATGCCGGTCGGGTTTAGGGGGGAACGAGTTTCATCACCGTTTGACCAAGTTTGGGAACAGGAAGTTTGTTTAAGGGGCAATTTCTTTATGGCCACTTTCCCCCCCGTGAATTCTTTCTTTACTTTTGGCCCTTGCCTTTCCAAAAAAAAGTGACCACCCTTTCAGTCACCACAATCCTTCCCAGCTAGTCTGGTCCGCTGAGGGGAGCTAGTCAATGCGGTAGCGGGCCCGTTCCCTTCAAAGAAGCCTTCTCCTCTCACCGAAAAGTCCCCCTCTGTCCATGAGTGTGCGCACGTTTCCCCGCACCAAAAAGATTAATTTTTTCTTTTTTGATTTCGACCGCTTGGAGGTAGAAAAGCCAGCCGCGGGATCGGCCAGTTGGAAGGGGCAACTTTTTTTTGGGACAAACCCTTTTTCCCGCCCCCCCTCAGTGGGGGAGCATGCGTCCTAAAGAGGCTGCTCAGTCCCCCGGGGGGAAAACCGACTTTTCCCCTTTGTCCCGGGGTCGGAGGAGAAAGACTATTTCCACCAGGCCGCCCACGTGCAGGGGTTTAAACTACAACTTCCCGGGCCCCCTCCACCTTTTCTTCGCCCGTTCCCCATCCCCCCAGGCTTTGGTAGTTTTTTTTGGGTGTGAGGGTGTGGGGACTAAAACACAGAAAAAAACCGTGCGGGAAAAGTTTAAAGTGGGGAAAATCATGCCAGGGCAACCCCACCCCTCTTTGGGTAGAAGCCAGATCGGTGGGACGGAAGAGCCTCACGACCCGGGACTTCCTCGCTGCAGTGGATGGCCACGACTCGTTGCCTTCCGTGCCCCCAGCGCTCCCCGACCTTGCGTCGCCCCCTTCGGGCCCCTTGGGATAGAAGGTTCCTCATCCCTCATCCGCCGACTACAGTCTTCACATGCTTGGGTAGGGATTCCCTAACTCGCCGAGGGTTTTTAGACCCAAAGGCTACCCTCACCTGGTTTAGCCCCCTGTCGAAGCGGTTTACCGGGGTGTGGCCGCTGTTTTTCCCCACACCACAGAGTTTCAACCACACACACACACAGTGCGAGCGCGCACACAAAAAACAAAAGCCACACACCACAGGTGAGCCCACGGCACACACACATGCATGCGCAACAACCCATAAGCCACAAACCATGCCACACACTGCGCACACACACAGCACACACACACAAAAGGCTCCGAACCAATAAAAAAAGGAAAAACCCCATCAGAAAAAAAGAAAACAAAACACACAAAAAAACAACAACAACAAAAAGAACACCACTCCCCATCCCCCACACCTCCCAATCCCACCCAAAAAACATTATTAACAACAACAACAACAAACAAAAAAACAATACCCAAAGACTGCACCTATCCCCTAAAAATAAACTGAACTGAAATCACTAAAAAGAAAAAAACAACAACAACAAACTTAAAACTTCATTTCAATTAACTAAACAACATAAACAAATAAATACACACAACACACATATCTCCATTCCACAAAACTGAACTAACCAAATTGAGAGCTTATGCGTAACTCACTAAACTATAACTCCCCCCCCCCCCCACCCTCTTCATCCCCCCCCCCCCCCCCCCCCCCCCCCCCCTAACTACTACCACACAACACCACACACACACGCATGTGCAAGCACACATACGCACACGCACACTTGCATGCACGCACACACAACACAATTACACAAAAACCAACAACAAAAACTGAACTAACCCAAACCGTGAGCTTAACTCATTAAACTATAACCCCTTAACCCCTACCCCCCTTCATCCCCCCCCCCCCCACCACCACCACCAAAACAAAACAAAACAAAAACCAAAAATGTGACACTCCACCACATAATGAGTTGTATTGCACCAGAGGTGAATTTTTAGTTATTGACATGTTAGTAATCTGCCATAAAAGGGCTGTTCGATACAGAAAACAGATTGAAAATCGGACAATTCTATGAAAAGTCATTACAAATTGAAATGATAGACTGCGGGAAGTGACAAAATGAGAAATGGACAAGTTTAGCATCGTAAATGGTGGTCAGAATGAGGGCTTGGGTGTTTTTAAATGCGTTTTTAAAGCGAAAGGAAACAAAATTACGCCTTGATACTTCAGTACAAGGTAGAAGAATGGCTATAGTTTTATAATCAGTCGAAATCTCAACATCAACAACCTGACCCCCACCTGCCTAAAATGGCTCCTAGCGGAAAAGTGGGTCAGGTGCAAAGCGACTCATTTCATGGTGGAGTGTCACAAATAGTCTACCATGCAAACAAAACAACGATGACTACTACACCCCCCCCCCCCTCCTAATTCCTCCTCCTCCTCCTCCTCCTCCTCACCTTCTTCTTGACAGTGATGGCATTTCTCAGATGGATGGCCAGCTGGCGTATGTAGACAAAGGCGTGCTGGTACGCCAAGCTTTCCTGCGCCAAGAAGACCTCCACCAGAGAGAGCTGCATGAAGTGGATCATGGGCAGCCAGGTGGGCGACACGAACTTGCAGTTGTTGACGTAGGCCATGTACATTTGCTGGTGTGGCAGTTGAGAAAGAGAAAAAGACAGTTGAAATTGATACGTCAAGAAACAAGGGGGGAAAATTGTATTTAAAAAAGTATGAAAATAGATACAGCATGAAAGTGTGTGTTTTGTGTGTGTGTGTGCGCGCACGCGCACGCTGCATGCGTGTGTGTGTGAGAGAGAGAGGGGTGAGGGAGATGAGAGAGAGTGTGTGTGTGTATGCATGCATATGAGTGTGTGTGTGTATGTGTGTTTGTGCGCGAGAATGCATCCATGTGTACTTGTGTGTGGGCAAAAACAGTAAATGCATATTATTTTACAATAATACAAACCTACACACACATACTCCGACCATATATATATATATATATATATAAATAAAAATATATATAAAAAATCATATATATATATATATAATTATATATATATATATATATATATATATATATATATATATATATATATATATATATATGCATGCACTTATACACAAACAGGAACTCACACACCATAATTCTACCAACACATGCATCTTTATAATAATAATAATATATGGAATTTATAGAGCGCCATATCTTGCAATTACAAATCAGAGCGCTTCCATTCAATCCGCTCCTACACAAGCAACCAACAATGATTAACAATATTCTAACAATTCAAATGTACACACGCACACGCACGCACACACACACACACACACAGGTTGTACATTTCAGCAGGGTGATGGAATTTTGGCTTTTAAAGGCAGGGACAGATATGAGATGAAACAAGAGGGGAAAATGTTAGGTTTGAAATAGGTATGTCTTGAGGCTGGATTTAAAGCTGTCGTAAGTAGGCTTTTCACGAAGGAAGAGAGGGAGGTCATTCCAGATTGATGGACCAGAAATATAGAAAGAGCGACGGCCAACAGTGGATTGGTTGAATCTAGGTAATTGTACACATCACTCCTCTCTGTCTCTTGCTCTCTGTCCCTCTCTCTCTCTCTCCCCTTCAAACATATACACACAGCTGCATTGCATTCACAAACTTCCCCCCCCCCCCCCCTTCTTTTTTCCAGCCCCTCTCCTCTTGTCACTTTCCTTTCTCCCTCCCTGTTCTCTTTTCTCTCCCTCCTCTCTTTTCCCCCTTTCCCTCTCATTCTCTCTCTCTCCTCTCACTCTCTCTTATTCTCTCTCTCTTTCTCTCTCACTCACATACACTCTCTCTCCTCTCTTTTCTGTCTCTCTCTCACCCTCCATCCCCCCTCCCATTCTCTCTTTCCCTCCTCTCTCATTCTTTCTGTCTCTCCCCCCCCCCCTCTCTCCCTCCCTCTCTCTCTCATTCTCTCTCTCACTTACACACTCTCCCTCTCACTGTCTCTCACACACACTTTCTCTCTCCCTGTCTCTCTCACTCTCTCCCCCCTTCTCTCTCTCTGTCTCTCATTCTCACTCTCTGTCTCTCTCCCTGTCTGTCTGTCTCTCTCCCCCGCTCTCTCTCTGTCTGTCTCTCACCTTCAGTGTGGGGTCCAGGTAGGTTTCAGGCTGAAGTCTCACCAGTTTGTCGACATTCTCTCTCTACTCTCTCTCTCTCTGTCACTCTCTCTCTCTCTCTCACTCTGTCTCTCTCTCTCCCCCCCCTTCTCTCTCTCATACTCTCCCCCCTCTCTCTCTTCTCCCCTCTCTCTCTCCCTCTCCTCTTCCCTCTCTCTGCTTATTCCATTATCCTCAATATTAAAGAATAAAATTAAAATAAGATAGAATATCTCTCTCTCCCTCTCTCTGTCTGTCTCTCACCTTCAGTGTGGTATCTAGGTAGGTTTCAGGCTGATGTCTCACCAGTTTGTCGAAATTCTCTCTCTACTCTCTCTCTCTCTTTCTTTCTCTCTCTCTTTCTTTCTCTCTCCCTCCCTCTCTCTCTCCCTCTCCCCCCTCTCTCTCCCTCCCTCTCTCTCTGTCTCTCACCTTCAGTGTGGGGTCCAGGTAGGTTTCGGCTGAAGTCTCACCAGTTTGTCGACATTCTCTCTCTACTCTCTCTTTCTTTTCTCTCTCTATCTCTCTCTCTCTCTCTCTCTCACCCTCTCTCTCTCTGTGTCACTCTCTGTCTCTCTGTCTGTCTCTCACCTTCAGTGTGGGGTCGAGGTAGGTTTCAGGCTGAAGTCTCACCAGTTTGTCTCTCTCTATCTCTCTCTCTCTCTGTCCCTCTCACATGCTCTCCCTCTGTCTCTCTCTCTCTCTTTTTGTCTCTCTCAACTTCTCTCTACCCCACTTCTCTCTCTCATTCTCTCCTCTCTCTGTGTCTCTCAACTTCTCTCTACCCCCTCCCTCTCTCTCCCCCCCTCTCTCCCTCCCTCTCTCTCTGTCTGTCTCTCACCTTCAGTGTGGGGTCCAGGTAGGTTTCAGGCTGAAGTCTCACCAGTTTGTTGATGCACAGAAACGCCAACACTCTGGTCGTCTCTTCCCCTGTGCTCCACAACTTTATCATTTTCTGAACACACACACACACACGCGAGCAAATGAATGTATGCACGCATGCACAGACAGACACACACACGTGTTTACACACACACACATGCACCCACATGTATGCACGCATGCACACACACATATGCACACATGTGTGCATGCACACGCGCACACACACGCGCGCGCCCACACATGCATGCATATACATGCACACACACAGAGATAACACATACACAAACACACACATGCACACACACACATGCACAAGCACATACACAAAGACAGACAGACAGACATACATACACACACACACACGCGCACACATGCACATGCACATGTGCACACACACACACACAGGGTATTGATAAATAAAAACAGATAAATAGATAGATGAAGGAACAGATAAACAAATAGATCAATAGGTATATATATATACATAAATAAAACAATCAATAATAACAACAATAATCATCATCATAATGTCAACAGAACAAAAAATTTTAAGCAGTAATAATGGAATGATCTCTTCAACCAAATGTCAGATTGTCAAATTACTTTCACACGCACACACACAAATAGTAGAATTATCTCTTCAACCAAATAACGTCAAATTGTCAAATTACACACACACGCACACACACGCATACACACACACACACACACACACACACGCATCCACACACACAAATAGGAATGATGTCTTCAACCAAATAATGTCAAATTGTCAAATTACACACACACATACACATTCTTTTTCATTATAACCACCACTACCACTCCATCACATTCATCACCATCACCACCACCATCATCATCATCACCACCACCATCATCATCATCACCACCACCACCACCATCATCACCCTCACCACCACCATCTTCATCACCACCATCATCATCGTCACCACCACCACCATCATCATCATCATCCTTGTCATCGTCATCACGGAGAGAGAGAAACAAATCCTCTAAAGTCAGAGTATGGCTGCCTATATGGCGAGGTATTTGAAAACAGTCACACACGATGCAAACTTTCTCATTCAGTAGTGTGCAATTTCAATCTCACAGTGATTCCCAGGCGGGATAAGTGAGTGAGTCAGAGTGCACATTCTGGGTGACCTGCATATGTTATTGTCTTTTCTTGTTTGATTTGTATGGTTTATCATTGATTAGGTTTTTTTAGTCTATGTCTGCATATATATTACCTTTTTTCCTCTATGTTTTTCTTTAGATAGAAAAAGTATGTTCTTTCGAGCCAGAAGGCCCATAGAGCCGGAGCTTATCCCGGTTTCTGTAGCGTTAAGCGAACTGATGGTTTTTCACCACCCCAGTGACAGGACGCTAGTCTGTCGCCAGATACTTCCCCAGCAGAGCTGGTACCCACTTGTACACCTGGGTGGAGTGAGGAAAATAGGAGTAAAGTGTCTTTCCCAAGGACACAACACCGAGCCGAGCGGGGATCGAACCCACGACCTCTGGATCACGAGTTGACCGCCTAAACCACTCGACCACGGTGCCTCCTCATTCTTTAGATAGATGGCTTGATGAAAAAAAAGCAAATGCACTACTAATTCAATGTACCATCTGAAAATATAAGTTTGACTTTGACTTTGACCTCCAGAGTTCAGTTAAGCTGGGGAACGCACAACAACAACAACAACAACAACAGCTTGCTCTTACCTTCAAGAACACCTTGGTCAGTTTGGGAAAGGCGCAATAGCTGACCACTAGCTTGTGGACGTGTCTCAACACCACATTGACCATACTGGACTCTGAAAATTCTCCACTCAGCTGCAAGAGAGGAAAAAAGAGAGAGCCAAAAAAAATTAACGTTTCATTATTGTAAAGAGATTCAGCGCTATATTAGTATATATTATAGTATATATATATATATATATATATATATATATATATATATATATATATTAGCATATATGTAGTGTAGTGTAGTGAAGATTCAGCGCTATATAAATTTCATACATTATTATTATTATTATTGTAATCATGAAAATACTGCTCAATTGCCTTGCCAAAGATGGTCTGAAAAGATATAATGTGGAAAAAAGTATAGTGTGGTGAGGTGTGGTGTGGTGTGGTGTGATGTGGTGTGGTGTGGTGTGGTGTAGTGTAGTGTGGTGTAGGGTAGGTAAGGTAGGGTAGGGTGGTGTGGTGTAGTGTGGTGTAGGGAAGGGTAGGGTAAGATAGGGTAGTGTAGTGTAGTGTAGTGTAGTGTAGTGTAGTGTAGTGTAGTGTAGAGTAGTGTAGGGAAGTGTAGTGTAGTATAGCATAGAGCAGAGTATAATAGAGTAGAGTAGAGCAGAGTATAGCACAGCACAGCAGTCTAGTGTAGTGTAGTGTTGTGTAGAGTGGTGTGTGTGGTGTGGTTGGTGTGGTGTGGTGTGGTGTGGTGTGGTGTGGTGTAGTGTAGTGTAGTGAAGTGTAGTGAAGTGAAGTGTAGTAATAGTATAGAATAGAATAGTATAGTATAGTATAGTATAGTATAGCATAGCATAGCATAGCATAGCATAGCATAGCATAGCATAGCATAGCATAGCATAGCATAGCATAGCATAGCATAGCATAGTATAGTATAATTTCAAAAAAATCAAACAAACAAGTACTGATTTAGTGCCCAACCTCCCTCACCCCCCCCCCCCCCCCAGCCACCCCCTCACCCTCCCCCAATTCTCAGCTAGAGCTCCGAGGTTCACCAATGGTCAGATTCATGCGTACGCGACTGTTTTTTCCCCCCACCATTTTAGGTAACCACATTCCAACTTCGGAACGGTGTCCCATAACCTATGTGGTCGTAGGGGAGCGAGGCATCAGAGACCTCACTTCTCTAGGGCCAGCATATTGAGGGCGGCGCCCATCTCCTCTCCTTCGCTGCTTTACCTTCCCTGACCCTAAAGAGACAGTCCCCCATTCACCCAGCTGTAAATGGGTACCTGTCCTGACACTATATAAATTCCATACATCATCATTATTATTATTATTACACCAAACTCCAACCTGACGCTATATAAATTCCATACATTATCATTATAATTATTATTATTATTATTATTATTATTACACCAAACTCCAACCTGACGCTATATAAATTCCATACATCATTATTATTACTATTGTTATTATCATTATCATTATTATCATTACTATTATTATTATCATCATCATCATCATTGTTATCATTATTATTATTAGCATTATTATTAGCATTATTATAATAATAATAATTATTATTATTATTATTATCATCATCATTATCATCATCATCTTTATTATTATTATTATTACCATCATCATTATTATTATTACCATCATCATTATTATTATTACCATCATCATCATTATTATTACTATTATCATAATCATCATCATTATTATTACTATTATTATTACTATTATCATCATCATTATTATTATTATTACACCAAACTCCAACCTGACGCTATATAAATTCCATACATCATCATCATCATCACCATCACCACCACCACCATCACCACCACCACCACCACTATCATCATCACCACTACTACTATCATCACTACCTGCAGTAGCAGAGTGCAGTACACCTTGACGGCGCCTCTGACGGCTTTCATCATCATTACCACCATCATCACCACCATCATCATTACTACTACCATTACCTGCAGAAGCAGAGTGCAGTACACCTTGATGGCGCCTCTGACGGCTTTCATCATCATCACCACCATCATCATCACCACCACCATCATCATCATCATCACCACCACCACCACCACCACCACCACCACCACCACCATCACCATCACCATCATCACCACTACTATCACTACCTGCAGTAGCAGGGTGCAGTACACCTTGACGGCGCCTCTGACGGCTTTCATCATCATCACCATCATCATCACTATCATCATCATCACCACCACTATCATCATCACTACTATCATCACTACTACTATCATCATTACCTGCAGTAGCAGAGTGCAGTACACCTTGACGGCGCCTCTGACGGCTTTCATCATCATCACCATTATCATCATCATCACCACCATCATCACCACCGCCACCACCATCATCACCACCACCACCACCACCACCATCATCACTACTATCACCACTACCATTACCTGCAGTAGCAGAGTGCAGTACACCTTGACGGCGCCTCTGACGGTTTCCACCACCACCACCACCATCATCATCACTACTACTACCATCATTACCTGCAGAAGCAGAGCGCAGTACACCTTGACGGCGCCTCTGACGGCTTTCATCATCATCATCATTATCATCATTACTACTACCATCATTACCTGCAGAAGCAGAGCGCAGTACACCTTGACGGCGCCTCTGACGGCTTTCATCATCATCATCATTATCATCATTACTACTACCATCATTACCTGCAGAAGCAGAGTGCAGTACACCTTGACGGCGCCTCTGACGGCTTTCATCATCATCATCATTATCATCATTACTACTACCATCATTACCTGCAGAAGCAGAGCGCAGTACACCTTGACGGCGCCTCTGACGGCTTTCATCATCATCATCATTATCATCATTACTACTACCATCATTACCTGCAGAAGCAGAGTGCAGTACACCTTGACGGTGCCTCTGACGGCCTTCCACTTCTTGTTCTTGTTGGAGAAGGGCTGGAGCTGCTCGGCCAGCGACCTCAGCGACAGCAGCCGTTCCAGCAGTGGCGCCACCTCCGTCAAACACAGGCGCATGACGGCGTTGAACGCCGCGTCGCTCTCCACGCGGAACTGCGTGCCCGCCTCCGTCGCCATGCCCACGTGCTGCGCAGCGGCTGCCAGCGCTGCCGTCCACTGCTGCAGCAGTTCCGGTCTGGGCGAGTTCTGAGAATACAGATAATGTTGTTGTTGTTGTTGTTGTTGTGAAAGTGGAATCTCCTGTGGGGAACGCCAGGGGGGGGGCCTATCAGTGTAAATAGCATCCCCCACATTCTGGAAATTCTGTGCTAGGAATTTCCTCTTTTCTGAGTTCTGACAATACAGATAATTAGTTAATATTATTGTTATTATTGTTGTAAAAATGGAATCCCCCTTGGGAAGGACAGGGGGCCTATCAGTATAAACAGCATCCCCCACATTCTGGAAATTCTGTGCTAGAAATTTCCTTCTTTTCTATCCCTCTCTTTGTTTCTGTCTTGTTCTTTTTCTTCCTGTCACCACCTCCTCCGTGTCTGTTTTCTGACCTCTTGGTCTATTCTCCTGTCTTGTTTTCCAGAAAGACTTAAAAGATAACAATTATCTCTTACGCTTAAGTGGGATGCGCTGGGCCTAACTTGTTGGGTGCTTAATGGCAGTGAGACGCATTTTCGCTCATACAACAGATAACAATAGTTGCTGTCTGAGCGTTCGATGATGAAGAAGTAAAAATGGAAATCTCAACACCAAAATAAATGTGACGCTGCAACACGAAAATCATGGACAAGGGTCAAAATTCAGAAAATGAGATGGAATCAAAATCTAACAGAAGAGATCGTTCTGAACAAGACACACAAAACAAGATTTCAGTTATCTGTATTACTTTTTGAGATACACACGTTGGAGTCTCCAGGTGATTAGTGACCGCGGCTTTAGCGGTGTTCACTTTAACAACACGAAACTACAGCTGGCGACTTGTCCATGATTTTCACATGCAGCGTCAGAAATAGCTTATTTTGGTTCAAAATTTATGTTCGGTTAGAATACTTATCAGACAACTGTAATCATCACCCAATCACTGCTCTAATCTTCTTCTTCCTTTTTTGTCATGTTTCTCCCAGGGAGGTTTGACATTGAGGAGCCTTCTCCATCTCTCTCTGTTTTGAGCTTCCTCCTTATTTATGCCCCTTTCTCTAAGATAATCCTCAATACAGGCAGCCCAGGTTTTGCTAGGTCTTCCCTTTGGTCTCTTTCCATCCACTACGAAGTTCATTGCTCTTTTTATGATGTGGTGGTCTGCTTTCCATTGCTCTAATGGATAAATAAAAATAAAATTTCCAGAAACAAAGTTTTGTTTTTGTTTTTTTCAAAATCTAAGTTTGATTTAATTTTCTTCTGAAAACTATATAAGTTATTTAAATACATACAGACTAAATTTTCTTTTCACAGTTTTATAAATTCCATATATTATTATTATTATTATTTTACACCAGTTGTTTTTAAGATACTTCATACTTTCCATTCTCAACACTGCCATCCTTTCAAGACAATAAATATGCAATACGCAACAACAACAACAAAATCATACAACTGAACAGATTTATTTCATAAAAGAATCAGTTTTGATCAGACTAGTGCGATAATTTATCAGAAGCCTCAATAATTTGATGCAGATTACACGCATAAAGGCTTGTGCATTCATATGAGTGAGCACACTGTCATACACACACACAAACACACACAGCCACACACACACCACACACACACAGAGCCATACACACTCATACACACTGCTCTCACACACACAGAGCCACACACACACACACACACAAACTGCTCACACACACACAACCGCTCACACACACACACACAACCCACACACTGACACACACACACCACCCAACACCCCCCCACACACAAACAACACACAACCCCCCTATACACACACAACCCCCCCCCCCCCACACACACACACACACACACACACCATGCCTCACCTGGGCTTGCTGCCTCCAAGCTTTAATCATGGCTCCTGTGATCAGCTTTTTACTGGACTTCGGCTTTTTCTCTCCGTCACTGCCATCATCATCACCTTCATCATCGTCGTCATCGTCCTCATCACTCGCCACCTGTGCAATATGTTTACATTAACTATCATATATAATTATACATCAGTTTTTTTAATTGGTTTTCAGCTTTTTCTCTCCATCGCTACCATCATCATCACCTTCATCATCGTCATCATCCTCATCACTCGTCACCTGTGCAATATGTTTATATTAACTATCATTTCCCTTTTCAGTCTTCCCAAGATTATGCAAGTGATTGTATCACTTTGTAGTTGCTTACAGGAAAATCTGAAATCTGATCTTACAACAACAAAGAAAAAAACATACAGTAACTATCATATGATACATCCTTGCTTTCTTTAAAAAATGAATAATTCAATGATTCAGTTGTTACAGAAAATCTTGCTTGAGTATCACATTTTTTGGGGGGTATAATTTGTTTTAAAGCTGTGCTGATCTTTTCTTTTTTTTTTCATTCCAAAATCTTATCTCATCGGTTGACAAAGAAATTATTAAACTTTTTAAGTACCAGAAGACATGCTTACTACTTGTTATATATAGTATACGAACACATTTTTAAACGCAATACACACACTACATGTGCATGTGCACACACACACAGTGACACGCAAGTACACACAAACAAAACAACACCATCATACACACTTGCAATATATGTACAAGATACATCTGCCATCTGCAGCCATCTGCCATGTACACACACACAAAAAACTACACACACACACGCACACACACACTGATATAAAACAAAACACAAGAATCATACAAATCTCACCTCTAATTTACTAGGCGGCTGAAAACGGCCATCCCCACCATCGTCGTTGTCATCATCATCATCATCGTCATCATCATCACTCGCATCACTATCCAGATCTTCATCTTCGACACTGTCATCATTGTCGTCTTCTTCGTCGTGTTCGTCATCTTCCAAAAGCTCTTTGTCTTCATTTAGAAGGAATTCGTAAAACTCAGGATCTTGTTCTTGTAAGTTATTCAGAGAGTTTTTCTTCCTCTTTTGACCCTTGGCTTTTCTGCACACATTCGATGAAAAAAAAAAGGTTTTAAAAATTGTACTCTACAAATTACCTTTTATATGACACATTATTTTATGTACACATTGTTAGATAACTGCAATATGATATGTTCATGAATGCATGAACAGAGACTGAGAAAGCACCAAAAAAAATCCTCCATACTTGAAGGTATGGTTGTACTGTAGCCAGTATAGGAAGAGGATAACAATAACAACTTAACAAGGGAGAAAAAACAACAACCCAAACACCCGAACACACACACACACATACCACACACACACTTTTACACACACATACACACACGCATGCACACACACAACACACACACTGTACACACACACATGCATGCACGCACACACACATACATACTCTCTCACACACACACGCACACTACACACAAACACTCAACCACATACACAACGGGAGAGGGCAGAGAAAAGCAATGAGGTACAACAAGACATGCAGATCATAAGCACACAGAGAAACTCAGCACACCAGCCTCATTCATTCACACACACACACACACACACGCTTACACATGCACACACAATTGCCACATACATGTGTTGTACACACACTCACACACACACATCTACCCCCACACACATCCACCCCATCCCCCCCGCCCTCTCCAACACACACCACCAGACAACGACAACAACAAAACCTTACTCATCATTGTCACCATCTCCAGCAGCTGTCTTTTTCATCTTGCTACGGGAAGGTTGCTGAGAGAATTATGCACACACACACACACACACACACACACACACACACACACACACACACACACAAACACAAACACACAACCCACCACCACACACACACATCCACCCACCCATACAACACACACAGCACACTCATCAGACATCACACACACACACACACACCACACACACAACACCACCACACACAACACACACAACACACACATCCACCCACCCACCCACACACACACACAGCACACTCATCAGACATCACACACACACCCACACACAACCAGACAACGACAACAACCACAAAACCGTCTCCAGCAGCTGTCTTTTTCATCTTGCTACAGGAAGGTTGCTGAGAGAATGACACACACACACACACACACACACACACACACACACACACACACACACACACACACCACACACACACACCACCACACACACACACATCCACCCACCCATACAACACACACAGAACACTCATCAGACATCACACACACACACACACTGACACAGACACACACACACAACCCACCACACACAACCTACCACACACAACACACACACACACACACACATCCACCCACCTACCCATACAACACACACACAGCACACTCATCAAACATCACACAGACACACACACACACTGACACACACACACACACACAAACACACAACCCACCACACACAACACACACACACACATCCATCCACCCACCCATCCCCCTCACACACACACAGCACACTCATCAGACATCACACAGACACACACACACACTGACACACACACACACACACAAACACACAACCCACCACACACAACACACACACACACATCCATCCACCCACCCATCCCCCTCACACACACCACCAGACAACGACAACAACAACAAAACCTTACTCATCACTGTCACCGTCTCCAGCAGCCGTCTTCTTCATCTTCTTCATCTTGCTGGGGGGAGGTTGCTGAGAGAACGACGCCTCAGACGACGTGTCCTCAGTATCCGTGTCCATGAATAACTCCTCCACACTCATGTCACCCAGTTTCCTGCAACACACAGAGGCCCCAGAGTCAGCTACATACAGTGTTCAGATTCTGTACCGTACAACGTGACGTCAAGAAAATATTATGTAGAGTAGACTCAGCTACATACAGCATTCAGAATTTTTTGTTACTGTGCTATATTCAGAAAATAATACATATAATGATGTCAATTGTCATGTACATGTAGAAGACTGTGGGGAGTGGAGGATGCTGGTTGCAAAATCGTCAGTGGTGCCCCCCACAGTTCACAGAGATTTTGTATTGTATTACGTCACGTTAAGAAAATATTATGCAGAAGACCGTGGGGAGTGGAGGAAACTGGTTGCAAAATCTTCAGTGGTTTCCTTCCCCACCCCTCCCCACACACACAGTCCAACAGGAGAGGTGAGGTGGTGGGGTGATGAAACTATTCATGATACAATAATTATGTGTACACCCTGTGGACTTCCGACCCTGAGGATGAGACATAATGAATCTGGGTATGGCTGTGGTAGGGGGATTGGAATGAGCGGCGTGGGAACAGCAGGAGGGGGGGGGGGGGGGGGGGGGGTCGCGGAACATGAGGCAGCAAAAAATAAAATAAAATAATAACAATAATTATGTGTACAATGAAATCCCTGTCTGGCCCCGGCCTAAAGCTTGTAAATGTAATGCACCAAGGCCTATATCAAAAGTTGTTCAGCTAAAGTCTATAGATACTAACATAGGCAGCCATACTCCATCCCTAGATTATATATAAATTCCATATATATATATATATATACATACAAATTCCATTTATTATTATTGTTAATATTATTTCAGAAAGGGTTGTTGTTGTTTTTTTACTTTAACAGCCTACAGTGTATATTATAGTCTTCAGCATCTTCACAATGATGGAAGGTGGTACTGGTAGAGAAGGGACAGGAAGAGGATGAGGAGGGAGGGGGGAGGAGAAGGAGGAGGGGAGGGGGAGGGGGGAGGAGGAGGAGGAGGAGGAGGGAGGAGGAGGAGGAGGAGGAGGAGAAGAAGAAGAAGAAGAAGTGGAAGAAGAAGAAGAAGAAGAAGAAGCCAGTACAGGAATATCTCGCTATACCACTACCAGTATGTGACTGGCTGCTTATGACATATACATTATTTATTTGTTTATTCTTTTATTTTAAGGATAATGGAATAAGCACCCATGTGATTTTTTAATCCAGTCCCCATGTGTATGTAATGTAAATGAGCTTGTTAGGAATGAAGACACACACACTGACACAGCCTCAAGATAACATTTCAAAGCTTAACTGTTAACAATAAGCATCTAAATCAACTTTTACATCTTACAGACTTCTGCCATATGCCTATAAACAGTATATAAAGTTCTACTACTAAGACCATGGGGGGGGGAGGGAGGTGGAGATACATATAGGTATATATATATATAATAGCAAAAACTGCAAATCTGCAAATCTTCTCTTAGTTGTACTTGTAGATGTTCTCCCTTTAAAAGTTTACAACTCCACCATGGCCATTGGTAAACAGCCTGCAGATCACATACATATATATACAGTCCCATCCCCATGCCAAGACTATTAATAGATAATACACCATCAATATGGTTCTTTCAACATATTATTATATATAAGAAGATTATTATAACAATAACTTATAAGTATAAATTTTAACAACACCGAACCACGTGTAACTGTTAAGTCTTCACATGCGAGTTTCTTTGCTTTAATTTTAATTCTTGTCTTACAATGTCCACTTTCGAGAACAGGAATCAACACATTTTCATATAAACGAGTATCCGAAATACATTAGCTTTCTTACGCTCGATTACACCTGTGGCTCCCAAACAGCTTCTTACCTTTTTTTCGACATCTTTGCTGATGTTCGCCTCGTGGGTTTGATGGAAGCAGCCATTTTGTCTCGATACCGGAAGTGAAGACGTACATTGTGTAAAGCGGTTGCATAACTTTAATTCATAGTTTCGTATCTCCCTCCAAAAACAAAATTAAAGTTTCTTTAAGTCTTTTTTTTTGTTTTGTTTTTTTGGCATTTGTATACAACTGTGTATGTGTGTGTGTGTGTGTGTGTGTGTGTGTGTGTGTGTAGACAATTTTGTGGGGGGGAGGGGGGGGGATGAGGATAAGATTTCTTTTTTCAGGTCTTTAGGTCTGTGCATTAAACCTACCACATCACAGCAGATTTCTCTGCGTGAAATTCTGGCTGCTCTCCCCTGGGACATTGCGTCGCCGCAAGAGCAGGGCCACTCATTTTGTTGAAATTACATTTTATTTTCCTGTCTGCATGTGTATTTGCTTTCCTGTAAGAGTGGGGCTTTTTTTTTTCTTTTTTTTTTTTACAAAACGTAGCCAGGGACAAATTGTTTTTGATACATGTTTTTCCACTTTACATCTACATCATAAAGCATACTGTAAGACTCCAAAGGTAGCCTGCTCTCATCTATTTTTGTGGGGATTTTTGTGTAGATATTTTTTCCATATACTGTGTGAGTGTATTGCTATAGGGACTGGATGTAAAAAAGCACATAGGTGCTTATTCATTATCCTCGAAATAAAAGAATTTGTTATGGTCATTGCCATTGTCATATGCAGAATCTTAATCCAATATCTAATGATCTTACAGAGAGAGAGAGACAGACAGAGAGCAGTTTGGATTTTATGCAGAGAAACCTGCCATGACTGGGAGTGGTATACAATATACAACAAAACAGAGCAGTACAACAGAACGCAACACAACATAATACAAACATAATACAAGACAATATGAATGATACAACATACGACACAATGCACACACTATCACTTTTTTTAAAAACCAATCATTACTTACACAAAACAATACACCATACAACACACCACACATCACACACACACACACACACTATCACTTTTCTCAACCAATCATCACCTTCCACAACAAAACGAGCAGCCAATCAAACACTTTTCGCGGCACACAGCCCCAATTTATTGGTCCACAATTGCTCGCCAAATCGCCAATTGCAAACTACAAAAATTCACTTTGCGGAATACCAACCACCCTTGTCAAACTTTTGCATGTTGGTTCAATATTCACTCAAACATCCAAAACCTGTATTGTCAAAATCAACACTTCACACAGTTATACACTCGTAGTTCACGTAAGCATTAAGAAAAGCAATATCAAGAAGTATGGAAATTTGAATGAAATTCGAACGACGCATAACGAATGTAAGTCTGAGTCAAGGATGAAGTCGTTTTACAGCAGTGGAGGGCACACATGCACGCACGCACATGCGCACGCACACACACACACACAACCACACACACATACACAAATCAAGGTTTCCTCAGCACACAACATCAACATCTTAAATATCATAATATCCTTTTAGATAGAGAATATCAGTTCTCTTGGGTTCCAGTTAAAGAACCATTTATGCACTAGTTTCTTACATATTATCAATAAGCTTTACCAGGATGTAGCAAAAAGACTCATATGTAAGATCAAAACTGAAACAAAAATGATTTGACTTTTTTTGTGTGTATGATTTCAAATTTTTGCAGTAATATGTTGTGAAGATAAGATAATGTTATCATTAAGAAAGTTTAAAAAAACACCAAAAAAACACCAGTAATTGTGTAGTGAATATCAAAACTGTAAATAATTTCACACACACACACACACTCTCTCTCTCTCTCTCTCTCTCTCACACACACTTATAGACTAGTATGAAGCTTGGCTGGTATAATAATAATTAAACCCGAAAGATGGATACTGTGTATAACTACATCCAGATTTATCTACCATCCCTTGTCATTTTCTCGCAATCAACGTTGAGTAAAAAATATTCAAAAAGTCCACTCTACATTTAAACACGAGGTCTTCACTATGCATACATTACTAAATCATTCTTTTCATGTTCACCCAACAATGTTTTGTGTGTTGAATAAAAGGTAAAGGTGTCTCATAACCTATGTGGTCGTATGGGAGCGAGGCATCAGAGACCTCAACTTTTCCAGGGGCCAGCATATTGAGGGCGGCGCCCATCTCCTCTCTCCCTCGCTGCTTTACCTTCCCTGATCCTAAAGAGGGCAGGTACCCATTTACAGCTGGGTGAACTGGGGGACTGCACTGAAGCCAAGGCGCGCAAATGGTCACCCATCCAAGTGGTAACCACACTCGACGCTGCTTAACTTGGCTGGGGGACAGCGAGTGCTCACTATGCATACATTACTAAATCACTCTTGTCATGTTCACCTAACACTTATTTTTTGTTGTTGTTGTTGGATAGGCACCTATGAGTATTAAACTGTATTTAAAAAGTAATGCGAATCAAGCAGCCCTCAGCAAAACACACACAAGAAAATCCAGCAAAGACAAACATTACAATAGACAGACACATCTTCCTTACACCATTTTTGGGAGATTCAAAAACTGTTAAACTGGACAGCAGAAGGCCTTTAACCTTTTCCCTACAAGTAACCCACTATTGGGTGACCATCCATCTACTAGCCCTTCCCTCCGTATCACCCACTACTGGGTTACAGTAGCATACAAATGTGCACAGTGCACGTGTACTGGGAAAGAGGGGCTCTCTCCCTTAACGTAGGGATAGTGTTAAGAAGAAGGTCTCTTCTAGAAGGTCTCTCCTAGAAGGTGTCTTCTTCAAGTAGGTCTTGAAGAAGGTTTCTAAGATAGTTTTAGCAAACGAATCTCAAGAAAACACGCATGAACTACTTGCCACACCAAAAAAACAACAACAACCAAAAAACCCAGACATATAATTATCATCATCATAACTACCATCTTTCACCAGTTTCATAGATCATGAATATTCATGAATATAATAAATTGATATTGCACAGCTGGGACGGCTCATCACACAGCGTACGCCAGTCATTGTTTTCGCGCGCGCGCACAAACACACGCACGCACACACACACATTCTCTGATTTTACTACATATGACAATGATGCATCACCACATCACTTCATTTGCTCACACGGTAACTCTATATAACCTTCACGTCAAACTTAAGACTTTTTTTTATTAATTTTGTTTTTAATACTTTTTCTTTAAACTTTAGACATTTCATACTGACCAATGAAGAGCAAACATTATTTATTCATACAAAACATCCAATTATACATATGCACATAAAATAACAGTAAACAGGGTGGGAGGGGGGGGGGGGGAGGGAAAGAGAGGGGGGAGAACAAGGAAGAGGGGAGGTGGGGGAGGGAGGGGGGAGTACAGAGAGGGGGATGGGAAGGAGGGAAGGGGGAGGATTTGTTATGAATATTCTCCCCTCTTGTTTCATCTCATTTCTGTCCCTGCCCTCAATAACCAACTCCCCCCCCCCCCAACCCATCAGCCTGCCCGAGTGTACAACCTTTGTGTGTGTGTGTGTGTGTGTGTGTGGGCGCGTGCGCGTGTGTTTACATTTGTATTTGTAAAAAAATGTTAATTGTGCGTGTGTGTGTTTACATTTGAATTTGTAAAAACTCTATTAATTGTAACTGGCTGCATGTGAAAGACTAGGATGAATGAGAGCGCTTTGATTTGTTTTTTTGCAAGATATAGCGCTGTATAAATTCCATGTATTATTATTATTATTATTAATATGGGTGGGCTCTCACCTTTCTCTCTTATCTTTTACTCTGTGAGAGAGAGAGAGAATGAGTGAGTGAGTGAGTGTGTGTGTGTGATAGTGCGTGCGCACATGTGCATGCACAAATGCATGTGTGCGCGTGTGTGTGCGCACGTGTGCATGCATGCATGCATGTGTGTGTGAAATTACTAGTAGTCTCCCCTTCCTTAAAAAAAACAAAGAAATGCACTATACATTTTGTATAGGAAGAAAAAAAAAGTGATTTTGAAATAAAAACAAAACAAACAAACCACAACCATCATAACAGCCTTCAACTGAAAACATCAATTCTTTTTTTTTCGCTTTGAGCATATTTACATGAGTATTTCTTTTGTGCTTTCACAACAACCTTTTTTTAAAAAAAAAATGTCTAGACTTTTCTGAAACACAAAGCAGATCACTTCACTTTGAATAATGTCTATTGAAAAAAAAAAACTTTTTCAAACAATTAATTTCTTCACAAAAGAAATTTGGGGGGGGGGGGGGGGGGTGTTAAAACTGTCCACTTTTAAAGAAGAGACAAGTCTGAAAAAGAAAAAAAAAAACTTTTCCAAAATAAAACAAATGAAAAATATTGCAACTAAATACTGTTTGGTTTTTTTTTAATGTTATATATCCTAATCTACACACACACACACACACACACACACACACACACAAAATAGATAAATGAAACTGTTGTGAAGAATATATAAAAACTGCAAAATAGAGAAACCGAACATATGAGAAAATTATATCACTACCAAAAATAAAGAAACTGAATGTTGATGAAAATTTTGAAAAACAGAAAAAATGGAGTTTTGCTAACACACACACACACAAGCGTACTACAATAAATATAGAAATTTCCCCAAAACCAAATGAAAACATAAGCAAAAAGATAAAAACACATCACATACAATCATGAACCCACACCAACCAATGTATAAAACAAAAACATACATGTACACCAACATTTATACCAACAACATAACAAAACCCAAAAAATAGATAAAGAAAACAGTCAAAACCAACAATTTACAAAAGGAAGAAAGAAAAAAAAGAGAGAGAGAGAGAGAGAGAGAGAGAGGAGGAGAGAGAGAGAGAGGAGAGAGAGAGAGAGAGAGAGAGAGAGAGAGCGAGAGAGAGAGAGAGAGAGAGGAGAGAGAGCCCAAATGAAAGCGAAAAAATATTGTAACCCCCAAAAAAAGAAATTAAAAAAAACAATAAATAAAAGAGCAAAGCAAGAAACTACAATGGCCTTTAAATCCTGAGTAAAAGGTAAAGGTGTCCCATAACCTATGTAGTCATAGGGGAGTGAGGTGTCAGAGACCTCAGCTTCTCCAGGGGCCAGCATATTGAGGGCGGCGCCCATCTCCTCTCCCTCGCTGCTTTACCTTCCCTGACCCTAAAGAGGCCAGGTACCCACTTGCAGCTGGGTGAACTGGGGGACTGTACTGAAGCCAAGGACTGCACACGGTCATCCATCCAAGTGGTAACCACGCTCGATGCTGCTTAACCTTGGTAGGTGGAAAGCAAGTGCTCTGACCACTGAGCTATCCCATCCACTAACTTCTGAGTATACTGCATAGACATATATATCCTTTTTCTTGTTTTTTCTTCATGTACTTACAAAAATTTGAATACTGTCATTAGTTTGGCAACAAAACAAAACAAAGTGATATCTATAGCATCTGCAGAGATGAGTAATAACAATTAATTTTTTTTTAAACCCACTCACACAGATCAAATGAGATATAATGCGTATACATACAGATTGTTGTTTAATTACAAATAATTGTTTTTAAGGAAGGGGGGGGGGGGGGGGGGGGGGGGGGGGGGTAAGAAAAAAACAAGGAACAAAACACAATTGTCACTTCTTTGATTTCACAGACACAAACACACACACAGAGCATACGACAAACACACACAACACACATACACACCACACGACCACCACACACATACACACCACACACAAACGTACACACACTCACAAACACACACACAATACTTGAATAAGGAAGCTAGGAAAAAGTTGCTGAGACCCTAAACAGGATTCTCAAGTCTTAAACTTGACAGCAAGACCATTCTCTGTATGCCCTCTTGGCCGAGAGAGAGAGAGACACTTTGACCAATTTATTGTCATTGCCCAATGTGGCCTATTGACAAGGGGGATTATACACGACTTTCTTTTGTAAATACAAATAAATACAAGAAAAATCACATGATGCATTTAACGTAATGAAAACCAAAAAACAAACAAACCTAAAAGAGCTCTCTATAAATGGATACGACTTTAAGCTCTGACATGAACTCAGTTTCAAACTGAACACAAAGTAATAGCAAGGATGAACAACAGGAACCAATAAGCAATAACTAAATTAATAAAAAGAACACTCTAGAATGCTATATTAGACCATCCAATGAAATTGTATGTGAAATTTTCAATAAATATTCTTGCTGGAGATTACAGCGTAATTACAAATGTTTCTTTAGGTGTGTCACAAAATGCTGGAGTTTACATATTAATATAATTTTACTTTAGTTTAGTCACAAATGTTAAACTAATTGGAACTTAGAGAGAGAGAGGAGAGAGAGAGGAGAGAGGAGAGAGAGAGAGAAGAGATGAGAGAGAGAGAGAGAGAGAGAGAGGTAGAGAGGGGAGAGAGAGAGTGAGAGAGAGAACTTGAATGATTTATTCACAAAAAGGCCATTGGCCCATACATGAAGGGGGTTGCAGACTGCTTAGTATTTTGGTGGGGGTAAAAGCAATAGTAACGACAAAATGTTACTGTATAACAAAAAGTCAGCTACAAAAATATGACTTAGGATAACAATATCTCTCTTATTCTGAAAGCTTTACACAAATATAAGAGAGAGAACGAGAGAGAGAGAGAGCGAGCAAGAGAGAGAGAGACACTCAGAGAGGGGGTATGCTGTGGGTGAGGCGTCTCCAATATAATCAAATTTCTGCCCAACTTCTGCCTCCTCTGCTAATTTTGAGGTCATCGTCAAACATGATGGACAAAAGAACAACAAGAAACAACAAAACAAGGAAGAAAAAAACCCAAACACAGAAACACCACACACCTCAATCCGCTGGCTTTTACTATCTCATGTAGCTACACACAACACAGCATACAGGCAGATCTCTGCACTGGTCAATCCCCCCGATCCCTTAACCAAACTTCAGCAGTTTTTTTCACGCTGCAAAGCTTCGTGGAATTAAAACACTATTTGGTAACTTCTTTCAAAATGCTGGACTATTACTTCAAGAATTAGTAACGATAGATTTTTTTTTAAACACTTTTCTGCTTTGGGGAGTGGGGGGAGAGAAAATCTATAAATAATCTACTTTCATTACAAATAACTATTAAAAAAATGTACACAAAAGAAATAGGAAAGAATATTTAAGCTTGTTAAACTTTACACACAGAGTGAGACAATAACTCTCTCTCTTTCTCTCTCTCTCTCACTCACACACATGCACGCACACGTGTGCACACACACAAACACCCACTAACAGAATATAAAAGACTAAAATAAAATAAATAAATAAAATAACATATATACACACACACACACATTCATTTACAGAGCTCTGGGGATTTCACAAATTTCAAGAAAACACAACAACTCCGACTGACCGAGATTCACAACACGCAGCGGTCATTAAATTTTCATGCTATTTATCAGCAAACAACGCAAGAAAAGTGTACCATCAACATTCACAACAACAACAAACTTCAATAACAATCATACATACATCCCTCCTCTCCCATTGTTGGAACTGCACTTAACAAAGAGGGGACGGGATAGCCTGGTGGTTAGAGTGATGTGTTCGTGATCTGCTGACCCAGGTTCGAATCACGTTCAAGAGGATTCTTCTTCTGGAGTTAACATCAGTGCCGACTCCACTCTCCCCAAAAGTCCTTCAGATGAGACTATAAACTGAGATCCTGTGTGCGAATGCATGAAAAACATCTTGCACACACGTTTAAATCCAGTTTCGCTTTTCGGAAGAGTTATGTGCCTGTGGGAACGGATGACAAAATTGACACAACTGCATACACACGGGGACTGGATGTAAAAAAAAGCACACAAGTGCTTATTCCATTATCCTTGAAATGAAATCATTAAAAAATCAACAACACCAAAACCTGGGTCGCCAGTATGGTCACACATCTTGTGGACATGATGTTATAATCATAAAACTGCATAGAACTTTTCGTTCAGTGGTTTTCCTTACGCTACAAACAATACACATCATGTATATCCTACACCACAACAGAACTTTCCAGAATGATTTCTCACTGTACTAAAAGGAATCTATGATGAAAATTATCACTGTGAAATGAATATTAATCCTCTGAAGTCGGAGCATGGATGCCTACATGGCAAGGTACTTGAAAAGAGTCATACAGTGTACTTCCTATCTCACAGTAATTCCCATGTGGGATGAGTGAGTCAGAGTGCACGTTCTGGGTGACCCCTAGGTTACAGCTGGGGAACGCACAACAACAACAACAACAATAACAAATGAATATTAGACAACACCAGTTGCTGTCTGAGTGTTCAATGAAGAAGAAGAAGAATCAGCATTGTGCTTCTTACTTTCAAATATTTTGCAATCAATTTATTTCTGGTTCCAATACTGAAAAATACATTGTGGTCAACCAGTACTCAATAAAAGAAAACAAAAGTTAGATTACAAGTTACATACAAATCTGCTTCTGTCAAATTTTGCTATTAATTTGTTGTTTGTTTTAATACTGAAAAGTATTTAACTGATCATTGCTTTATCAAAAGAATCTATTACTTTACATACATTTTAAAAAATGTTTTCCCACTAATCTGTAACACAAGTAAAAACAGAAAAAAAAAGGTTGAGGTTCACCATTGAAATAAAACTAAACTTCCAATGGCTCATACACGACTAGCCTCTGAAGAAATTTTCTAAATAACATGTATAAAAAATTTTTCTCTTCATAACTCTGGTTATGTCAAACTCAAAGAAAACATATCAACAGATAACGAATTGTCAGTTACGATGGCCATAATAAATAAGTAAAACGTTATGATATCTACATGGTCAGGGTAAAAACAGAAATTTTTTTTTTAAATTAACGACAAAAAAACGTTTCCATCACTTAATCAAAGTTGTCTTTTTAAAAATGTTTCCTTTTCTTCCCTCAAAGTTGTTGTCATTTAATAAGCCTTCAGATGTTATATCATGCGTGCATTGCAGCTGCTTCCTCTGTGTTACTGAAGTTCCAGCTTTCTAATCTATGACTTTTCACTTTAACTAGGTTGCGGCAGCCCCCCGGCAAACACTGCCATCACAGCTGAAAAACAGCAAATTTTCTGTCTTTTCACTTCTCCTCTGCTTCTGTTTTACCGATTAAAAAAACACCATATATCCCAAACAAAACAAAAATCATTCTTCCATCTTTTCACTGAGTGCATTTTTATTTCTGTGGCTGGTGTGTCGTAAATACGCAAAGCGTGTGAATGAGGTGTGTGTTCCGCTAAAAAAACACACTGCGCGGCCGCCATTTTCACACACACAGACAAATCTTCAAAGAGACATGACTACTTTGAATCCAATGCGTATTTACAGCTATCGCTACTATATTGGGTATCATTGTGTTCAGATTTCACTGTAGAATACCAAGGTGGGTGAAACTGTTTTCATATCTCGCTAATTTTCACAAAAAACTGTTACAAAATGTGCCAGCATTTTATCCTAAGACTGTTCACTTTAATGTAAAAAAATGTTTAAAGTAAGATAGCAGTTACTTACTGAATAAAATCAGTAAAAAAAATTGGGGGGAGGAGAAAGAACTATAAAAGGACCACACATGGTAAAAGAACTTTAAAAAACTTCACTGTTCCGATGTTCAAACTTTGAATTCTGATCCACCAAGATGGACAAGGGTAATGACGGATATCACCCTACAGCTGATAGGGAAACAAATACAGCTGCAGAAAAAAAAGAAAAAAAAAAGGGTGAAAGGGTGGCGCAGCGCTAAGTGGCGACGCGTTCTCCCGCTCTCCCCGGGGAGAGCAGCCCGAATTTCACGGAGAGAAATCTGCCGTGACTTAAAGTGGTATGAAATAAAATCTGAGCGCTTTGATTTGTTGCTTTACAAGATTCAGCGCTATATAAATTCCATACATTATTATTATTATTACAGCTACAACGCAAATTCATGATTAAATAAACGACACGTGGCTTATTGATGCTAAAACAATCAAAGAGAGACAGACAGACAGAGACAGAGAGACAACGACAGACAGTCAGAGAAGGAGAGAGACAGAGAGAGAGAGATTTGAGGGGGGGGGGGGGGGGGGGGGGGGGGGGGGGAGACTGAAAATCATGCAAAACAGTGAAGACTAGTCCTGTACACCTCCGATTACAGAATCCGGATCCCTGATCCCAAAAATCTCTCTCATTCTACCTGACAAGATTTGTAAAAATTGTATCTAATGTGTATTTTTGCTTTACTTTGAAATTTTGAACACATTTGTTGTATACACGCACATACACTCCCCATCTCCCTCTGCATTTGAATTGTGGCCCAAGGCTGATGTTCAATAAAAACATTTTCATTTTCATTCTACCTGACAAACACAAAGTCCTAGAACTAAGACAAGAGCCACACAGATCCTCCTCCTCAAAACCCCCACAGACACAGACATATTGGCCCAGGCCAAAAGCTGTGTCAGTTAGTGATGCCAGCTAATTGCCAAGGCCTACACTAAAATGTTGTTTTGTTGTAAAATGTTGAGTTGAGATTGCCTTCAGCCATGCAAGCTCTTAACCCTTTGCTGGGCACAGCAAAATCATTTGTTCACTTCCTGCTGGGCAAGCAAAATGGAGGTGGATGGCCTCTGAGTGGGTGGGTGTATTTAACATGCAATAACTCCACAATGGTTTAATGGATTTTAATGAAATAAAAACAGCAAAATGCAGAAATGAATAAAGAAACTGCTATTTGCTATTGTGTGTTATTATTTTTTAAAAAAAGAATTATAATGCATAAACACACAAGGTCATTGATCGGTTTGTATGTGTCACAGTTAGTGTTGCAATAGCTTTGGAATGCATGCATGGATTTTGATCAAATAAAAAGTAAAACATTCAGAAACAATTACAAAAGAAAAGTTTTCAACCTACTGTTGTGTTTTAAGTTTTTTTTATGAATGATGCACGGAAACATGAAACATTCCGACGGTCGCCATTTTGCTTGCCAACGATCGCCGACGATCGCGATGCATGTTAACTTTACAGTTCGAGCCGCTACCATAACAAAAGTCCCAAATAGCAATCAATTCACAAAATATATCAAGTTGTGAACCATTGCCAAACTCAAAATCCGCGATAATTTCCCCAATTCTATGAGCAGAATTCAAAACGCGCATCGGCCGAGTTAGATTTGACGATCGATTTACGTCTCGAACTTCGTTGTTGTCAAAGCCGTCTTTCTCGTTTCAATCAACAAAGTCAGAAGCGCACACACTACTCAGATCGCTTACATCGATATTTGAGCCTGGATACACATCTCACAGCGTCATATTTTCGGCATGAAAGCCATAAAAACGATCGTACATGTCGGATTCGAAGATAGCGTCCATCTTGGGAAAAATTGCGATTTTTTTCCTCCAAAACATGCCACAAACACATTCCAACCGCCGCCATTTGCAATGTACATGCGGAAGTCACGTGGGCAGTCTCGTTGCTTCTATTTTGACGAGATTTGAAGCGAGATTGGTGGGAATTTCGAATGTATGAACGCACTGAAGTGACGGTCACGACACCGGCCATTTTTGGCCGTTGTGCCCAAGGATAGGTTCGGACGTTTTGGGACGCTATGCCCAGCAAAGGGTTAACATAACAACCTGCACTCTTCTTTTAAAGGATTAAAAAATCCTCTGAAGTCGGAGTATGGCTGCCTATTTGGCGAGGTACTTGAAAATAGTCATACACGCAAACTTCCATCTGGTGTGCTTCCTATCTCACAGTGGTTCCCAGGTGGGTTGAGTGAGTCAGAGTGCATGTTCTGGGTGACCCCCAGAGTGTAAAGCTGGGGAACGCACAACAACAACAACAACATCAACACAGACATAGACAGGTCTGTCCTCTCTGCAGTGCAGTGCTGCACAGTTTGAACCGCACAGGTCTGTTACAAGGCCTCAAGCTTACGGCCGTTACAGGTTACACTGTCGGCCACAGACCACAGCGTAACAGGTCAAGCCTCACTTTCTGTCAACAGAGAGTAAGGGTAGGGGGCAGCGCTCAACACAATTTCTTTTCACTCAATTTTTAGAACAGAGTTGAACTATAACTATGCTTGGTCCATTCAGCGCTATATAAATTCCATATACTATTATTATTATTATTATCCTCGATATAAAAGAATACAATAATTCATGTTTGACTTATAGGGAAACAAATACAGCTGCAGAAAAAAAAAAAAAAAAAAAAAAAAGGGTGAAAGGGTGGCGCAGCGCTAAGTGGCGACGCGTTCTCCCGCTCTCCCCGGGGAGAGCAGCCCGAATTTCACGGAGAGAAATCTGCCATGACTTAAAGTTGTATGAAATAAAATCTGAGCGCTTTGATTTGTTGCTTTACAAGATTCAGCGCTATATAAATTCCATACATTATTATTATTTATTATTACTACTATAAACTTGTTTGCACTGAACTTTAAAAAGGAAATCGGCCATAAATCAATCGCTGCTTATTAAAAGAGACTGGCAGTGCTTTATATGTTTATGATCTTTTCTTGATGATATTCAGCAAACACAAACAGAAATTCAGGACAGCTCTATGTTCTTGTTCTCACATACGGATTGAACCGTATTAGGTAACAACTGCTAGGTATTAGGTAACAACTGCTAAGCACGCATTTACAGAACTTTGTCACTGCTTCCCTCACTTCAGCAGCCGTTTAATACTTTGTCATGAGTTGCACACAAAAAAAGAGAAATACTGATTTTCACCATACAGACAAGATACTTCACAAGAACCAATAATGAGACACACACGAAAAATAATATAAAAAAATAAAAGATAAGAAAGGCTTACGAACAAATATTTTGGCAACACAAATTTGTTAAAACCTGGAACCAAAACCAAATTCACAAGATAGGTAAGAAGTAGTTCCTAACCTTTTTTCATTCACAATGCCTGCAAAATGTTTTTGGTTCAGTTTTTCACTTTTTCGTAGTTTTTCACTCAATCAGTCACTGCTTAGGATTTGCTTAAGACAAGATTCATTAAAATACTGTAACCATAGGACAGCCGCTAATATTTAACATTCATTTTGAGGGATTCAAAAAAAAAAATTCATGTTGTGTTAAAAGAAAATTTTAAAATCATCAACCTTTACAAAACTCAAAAGTTTTAAAATTCAGTCAATAACATTGCTTTTCTCTCCAATAAAAGTCATGTACGTGTATACATGTACGCATTCTTTATCTGAACCTTACTCGCTGTAAGTGTAAGTCAAGGAACCCCCACAAATTCATAAGAGTGTGAAGTTTGCAATGCACAGCAAACACCTATACTGTAATACATCACACACCAGCTTCTTTTTCTTCCTAGATAGCAAAACTTAAGACTTCACCTCATCTGTCATACTGGCACAGTGTTTCATTTCAATCTTAAGCCACGCATTTGGAAGATGGAAAGCCATCTTATCTATAGATGCTTGCTTAGAACTGGTCAAGTGGTTTCTAACGGTGGCAGCTAGCTGCAAAGCATGACTAGCTAAACGCAGAACTTTAAGAACATGTCCACTTTCAAATGCAAGGTTTTGTCTGGTGCTTTCAAGAGCTGGGGTTTCCTGCTAATTCCTTCCTGTAGTCCATGGACCGTGGGGGCACCACTGAAGATTTTGCAACAGCTTCCTCCACTCCTCTGCTTTCTGTAGCAAATCGTTCCACTCAAGGCCAGTCCACTCTCTGGTGTTGTCTTCCCATCGTTTCCTCTGTCTCTTCGTCTCCATCCTTGAACTGTTCCCTGTAAGACAGTCTTGGTCTGCTTATTCATTAATTCAGTAATTGGTAAATGAAAGGCTTCTACACTCCTGTTGAACCAAATGATGGTGTATACGTACGATTCCAAAATTCAACAAGGTTCCTACATCAGCGCATGGTATCTTCTTCTTCTTCCTTTTTTGTCATGTTTCTTCCAGGGGAGGTTTGACATTGATGAGCCTTCTCCATCTCTCTCTGTTTTGAGCTTCCTCCTTATTTATGCCCTTTTCTCTAAGATCATCTGCAATACAGGTAGCCCAGGTTTTGCTAGGTCTTCCCTTTGGTCTCTTTCCATCCACTATGAAGTTCATTGCTCTTTTCACGATGTGGTGGTCTGCTTTCCGTTGAACGTGCCCAAACCAGCGCAGTCTATTGCTACTAGCTACAGACTTCAGATCATGTAAAGCTAAAATATCACTGAGATAAAATAAGGCTTTCATCTTCTGATATGAGCAAAACCATGTCAGTAATCAAGCCTGACAATTTTATTTTCGTTACTAAATGATTGCTTTGTGATTTTTTCCCCCCATGACCAACAGACTGGCTGTCTGTGGGGAAATTAAAAAAAAACCAAAAAACCCAAAACTCACCATCCTCATTACAACCTAAACGAGTCAGCTAAAAACAAAAGCAGTTAACTCAAAACGCTTTGCACTGTTTTCTTCATCTGCTGAATCTTCCAAACTAAAACTTAAGTCAACCTCTCAGTACTGTGTCAATCACATCATACAATACACACACCCCTCACTGACAGAATCACACCACCATTGAAATCAATTAAATTAATACACACAAACTGAAGATACTCCCGATCTTCCACTGGTTCTAACAAAAGCATAAATTCCCAGTTATATACACCTCCTGGGACTTCATTCAACAGTTGAACCGCTCATCGCATTTCTTTCACACAAAAACTCCAGAGAGCACTGCAGTGTTCAGCGTCATTGCACATATTTCAGAGAGAAGAAGGAAAAAAAACAGCACACACCATTTGAAGCATTGATCAGCATCCACTACTCACTCCTAAATTCACCAGCTTCGTGCACCAAGATTGGATGGAGTGTGTCCCTATTTCTCACCCACACATGTATCGAAACCTCAACCAAGCGAGCGTGAAGACATGAATGAAATCAGCCACAACTGCAACTTTACTTCACTTCTTCCACATGATTTTGGGGAAGGGGGGGGGGTTGGAGAAAAAGAAAAGGCGAAAAAGGTTTGCGACAAATTGTGAATGAAAGTTACACCCCTTCCCACACACTGGAAAAGGTTTAGAAAGTTCTACACATTATGTATTGATCACTGTCCACTCTTGCCGTTTTGTTTCTGCCATAACTTCTGTCGTGTACGAGTTCATGAACACATCTTCCTGATGACAGGTGGAGACTGGTAGTGGTCAGCGTGATGATGGATGACGATGACTGATAATGATGATGGCAATGCATATGACTGGGGGGAGAGGGAGGGGGGTTCAGTGCTAGGACTGGTACCAGAGGTACATTTTCAAGGAGTTGGGGATGGGCAAGTCTTTGATCAGATGCAAGCGATTCTTGCCCAGCTGTGATCGTACTGCTCGCCGACATATATCCATCAGGGGTAACGGTTCAGCTGCACACACACATTTATAAGTCAAGTCAACGTCAAACATACTTTAATCACAGTCACACACACACACACATATATATATAGTCATTATGTGATTAGACATTAGGAAAATCAAATGAGAAGGAACACACACTGCATTCAAAGACGGGATACCCTAGTGATTAGAACATTGCGCTTGCAAGAGTAGGCGATTGTGTGCTGGTGGGAACGGATGACAGAATTCACAAATCTGCATACACACGGGGACTGGATGTAAAAAAGCACATAAGTGCTTATTCCATTATCCTGCATATAAAAGAATAAATAAATTCAATATCATCTTGGCCTGGGACATCCTATTCACATCTTAACTTTACATGATCTTCAGAAACATTCTGGAAAGGGTCAAATAAACCATTGCACGAGTTTAAATTTGAATGCAAAAGTAAAACTCACCCTACATTATTTCAAACAGAATAAAACTAGACACGACTCTAACTTGAGTAAACAGAGAGAATTAAAAAAAGCTAAATCAAGTGACAGGATTTCTGCTACTGCTGTGCGAAATATTTGAGTTCTTGGTCCAAACTGTCTGTGATCTGTATGAATATCAGATCTGAAGATTCTGTCAAGCACTCTGTGTGAGGTCATCCCTGGCTTAAGGTTTTATACTGCTCTCTCAGGATGTCTCCTGCCTAACATAGCACTTGACACAACACAAACAATGTTTTGTGGTCATTTGGGACTTCATTAGTTCATGAATATTGACTCAATAGCCAATCATCAATGCACCTTCCTACAAGTCTTCTTCACTATGAAACTCTCTCTAAATCTAATCTAAAAGAATAAATAAATAAATAAATAAATAATCCATGATGATTGAGCTACTGTCTAACTCATCCAAGTTTCAAGTTCAAATCTCCCCCAACCCTACCCCAACCCACTCCCCTCCCCACACCCAACCCATGCACATGCACGCACACACACACCTACCTACATGAATTTTGCTCAGTTGATTTCTCACACTTGTTTGTTTCCATTTGTTTGTGCGTGGGTACCATTTATTCATTAATTTAATTTTGGGTTTGGATTTTGGGTTTATTCCAAGAGCAGCATGCACTGACTCAGTGACTGACCCCACGAGACTGATGACATCATGCACTCTACTCTCAACTTCACACCACATGTTACTATCATCTCACTTCACTTGCATAATTTATTTATAATCTGTGGGCAGTATGTCATGTGTACTGGGACTTTATAGTTCAAAGAGAGTCACAGTGCTAACTTAAGTGAGGCTGACTGCGTGACTAACCGAACTCGCTCACTGATCCGTAAAGCTCTACGCTTTAGGCACAAAATAAAAGGGATAGGTTTAGTTCTGTCCGTTGGTCTTCTTTGTCTACTACACTGCTTTCCATGAATGAGTCATTCTCATCCCGATGATGTCAGATGATGATGAGGGAATGATGACTATCCCTCATTAATTATGTAAGACTAAGGGTCAGCGATTATAAATAAATTTTATACATCAGATATTGTATGTACACTACAGTGTGTGTGTGTTTGTCTTTCAATTTGTACTTGTAGATAGGTCTGCATTTCTTTCTTCTTTTTTTTCTTGTGTTTTATTTGTGTTTGACTTTAGAGTTGTAACAACTAACATGTTTTCTGAGTCAGTGTGTATTAAATTAATATTAACCATATGACATTTTGCATTAGACAGCAAACAGATCATATGCGTGCACACAAGCATGTCTACACACAAAATGACACATGTATGTATGCATGTGCATACACTGTGACTGTGACTTGGTCTGTCTGTGTCTGTCTGTATCTCTCACAAGTGTACACACATTATACTTATAGTGATACACACACACATGCCACACACACACACACACACACACACACACACCCACTATCAATACTATTTATAATAGTTTCTGAAAAACTTTCATACACATACTTACAAAATAATTTAAAATATTCTTTTTTTTAAACTATAGTATCTCTATTTATAAAATTTCAAAAGTAAACAGAGAGAAAGGCCACAGCTGTGAAACCTTTTCCACCCAATCCTATTTAGGAGGGAAATAAAACTGGATCTGACAGAGTTTACTGCACAATTTAGTAAACTAGAACTTTGGGAGGGGAGAAGGGGGGAGTATACATTTTTTTATATTAATTATTAAAGCGAATAATAGTTAACTATCACGTGATACAGTTTGCAAGCCATTTTCTTTCTAAAAAAATATATACTGTACATTGCTAACATCAGAACTTGAAATGTATCATCTTAGACTCTATTTAAAAAGACAAATTTTTCATGGTTCCGTCCTTGATAGCATGATACTATAGAACCAGAGATCAGCCTTTGCTACCACGGCACCAGATATAACTGATTTATAAGCCAATTTTACACTGATCACAAAGTTCTCATCACACCAATACCGTTTAACAAAACTTTATATGTTTAGCGCACAACAAACATTCATCAAAACTACACTCCACCGGCAAAGTACCATGGAAACCAACATCAAGCGCACAAATTCACTTACGGTCAAGGCCTCCCAGATAGCGCATTGTGATTTCGCAGTGACCCCACACGGCGCTGACAATGGGATACAGCTTCTTCCCCTTCAGGTTGCGGAAAGCCACCCCCAGGTACTGACCGTCCACCATGAAGCTGAGCGTCCCCTCGTCCATGTCCAGCACCACCAGAAAGCTGTCCGGAACCACAAAGTTCTCGTCAGAGTTCAACACTGTCGGGTAGGTGATTCCCGGCTGGTTCTTCATGTCGTGGTACAGTTTGTTCCGACCCAGGTCCCAGCCCCACGATTCTTTGTTGCTACCTACTAGTGACTGGTAACCTACACAATGCAAAGGGGCCTCGGCTGTGCCTACCCCAACCACTGCGTGTGTCCCTCGCTGCCGAGTGCTCCACACAATCTCCCAGACGTGTAGCCCCCGCGTGTACCCGAACCGCCCGCGAATACAGTCCGTGCTCTGGGCAACAGGATGGCGGTGGAAAGTCATGAGATCTTCGTTTTTGACAAAGATGTTGAGGGAGCGGTCGTCGGGGTTCCAGGCGTGTTTGAACTGCACGTCACACGCCACCGAAGGCATGTCCAGCAGCGCGTCCAGACGCGTGGGTTTCTGGAAGTCTGGGTTGAAGGCGGTTCGCGCGTCACGTTTTTGTACAGGGGTTCCCGTGTGCTGGAGATGGTTTTGATGCCACCAGAAACCTTCTGCCCCATGTTCATTCTTTGCTGGACCTCACCACTTGTTGGCAAAAGATTTCACTGCCGGCGAAGGCAGCGCCAAGGAGATGCGGGTTAGCTGCTGAGGATGAAGCGCTCAGCAAACGGTGAAGCAGACAGTTCAGTGTCTGGCCCAGCTTCTGAACTGTTCACAGACACTGGATAACCGTCCCCACTGACTGGTGCTGGAGGCAGAGGACTACAGTGTCAGCTGAGGAAGAGAAGCAACAGAGACATTGTCAGCTGAGGAAGAAAAGAAACAGAGATATTGTGAACTGAGAAAGAAAAGAAATGTTCAGAGATATTGTCAGCTGAGGAAGAAAAGAAACAGAGACATTGTCAGCTGAGGAAGAACAGACGCAGAGATATTGTTAAACACACACACACACAGCTGACAAGAAGAAAAGAAACAGAGACAGTGTCAGCTGAGGAAGAAAAGAAACAGAGACATTGTCAGCTGAGGAAGAAAAGAAACAAAGACATTGTCAGCTGAGGAAGAAAAGAAACAAAGACATTGTCAGCTGAGGAAGAAAAGAAACAGAGACATTGTCAGCTGAGGAAGAAAAGAAACAGAGACACTGTCAGCTGAGGAAGAAAAGAAACAGAGACATTGTCAGCTGAGGAAGACAAGAAACAAAGACATTGTCAGCTGAAGAAGAAAATAACAGAAATCTTGTCAGCTGAGGAAGAAAAGAAACAGAGATATTGTTAAAACACACACACACACAAACACACACACAAACACACACAAAGAGAGACATTGTCAGCTGAGAAAGAAAAGAAACAGAGATATTGTACACACACACACACACACACACACACACACACACACACACACACACACACACACACACATTGTCAGCTGAGGAAGAAAAGAAACAGAGATATTGTTAAAAACACACACATACTCACCACACACACACACACACACACACACACACACACACACACACACACAAACACACACACAAACAGACATTATCAGCTGAGGAAGAAAAGAAATGTTCAGAGATATTGTCAGCTGAGGAAGAAAAGAAAAAGAGATATTGTTAACACACACAAACAGAGACATTGTCAGCTGAGGAAGAAAAGAAACAAAGACATTGTCAGCTAAGGAAGAAAAGAAACAGAGATATTGTTCACACACATACACACACACACACACATTGTCAGCTGAGGAAGAAAAGAAACAAAGACATTGTCCGCTGAAACATAGACTCAGACTGACCAATATGTTACAAAAGTCATGGATTCATTAATTTATAGCTAACACAAATGATGCATGAATCGACAAAATTTGGTCAGATGATAAACAGGAAAAGTGTTCAAACTCTTAACAATCAATGTTATATTCTGATTCAAACCACACACACACAAAATGTGATTCAAATCTGCGTTAAAAGCTTTATCCCCTCCCTCTTCTCACTCTACATGAACATGTGGCGGGAATGCTAGTCCTCTGATTTCTTTTTAAAACAAAATTATTAAACTTGGCTCACAATGACATGAATATCTATAAATAATATGCAACAACGTAACACTTAGCAGGATTCATAAAGTCTTGGAACAAGAAACTTATCCTATCTGGCAAGACCAAAGTCACAACTGAACGGGCTTTACCGTGTGCGCAAGATTTCTGCGTGCATTCGCACACAGGACCTTGGTTTATACTATTATAGTCCCATGAATGGGTGTGCAGTCTAAATTGCATAAAATACATCCATTTAACATTAGGACAGTAATTGACACCGTTTGGACTTTTTACAACACACACACACAGAATAAGTCTCACTCACACACACTCTCTCTCTCTTGCGTTTCTCTTAAAATTTACACGGGACTTTTTACAACATACACACACACAGAGTGACAGACTCACTCACACACTCTCTCTCTTATGTACACACACACACACACACATGTACACATACACACACACTCACACACAAGCATTCATCTGATATCACTTAGTGGAAGGATGTTAAAGCAAAGAACAACAACACAAACACACAAACACATGATACACAGTGAAACTGAAACACACACACATGCATGTTCAAGTGTGTGCACACACACACATGCACACACACATACACAGTACATACACACACACAGTGACACACAGTAACACACAGATACACACACACACTCATGTACACACACACACACACACACAGTGACACACAGACATACAGACTGTAGTGTAAAGTCAAAGAGTAAACTTGTGTTATGTTCAACTAACCTTTAGGCCTCCTGAAATTATGAAATCTTATAACTCTAAATAAATTCTACATTACTTCAGTCAAAATTAAGGATTCTGATCAAAGCAATGTTTAGAACTTCTTCACATCTAAACACAATAAAATCATTCACATAATCATTAACTTCTGAAAACAAAGAATCCTGAAACAACGAACAGCACATACCATTTCAACACCAAATGTACGCGGTTTTGCCCAGGAAATTCTCGCTTCATAGCAAATTACACATTAATTAGCTAAATCAATGATCACGGCTGATTTCGTAAGCCAGTCTACAAAAACTGCACAAATAACTGTGGTCCTTCTATTTAAAAAGGAATGGAAACGTTTAGAGTAGATTTCGGCGATCCTATTCACATCTGCTACCATACGTCACACACCGACTTCCTATCGTTCATTGTCTGCTGCTGGTGAACACAAAGATCGAAACAGAAACACAGCTGCAGCTGCCGATTGTGTGGGCCTAGACCCATACTACGAAACCAAAACTATGTCAAGTCACACAGCCTTGAAGTTTATTTGATCTTGTACCTGCGCGCTTGGGCAAACTTACGTAATCTTTACCATTCCCTGTAGAAATGCTGGACAAATTTATTCTTTGTTGATCCCATTACAGTGCCGTACCATTATTTCGATCCAAAGATGGCGGCTGATTTGTGTGTATCACGTGACCTCGGTCATCGAAACTTCGGTCGGCCTTGTCAATCGTGTGTGTGTGTGTGTGTGTAAATAAATGAAATTTTCTGTGTCTGTCTGTGCACGTGTGCAGTTGTATGCGTGTGCATTTTGCATTATGTGTAGCGCGTGGGAGTATGTTGAGTAAGTCAAGTGTATTATCAAACTTCTGGCTGGTGATATGTGGCAGGTTTCTTTTTTGTTTGTGTTTTTGTTTGCTCCGAACATGGAGTCAGTACTGCAGATTTATGCTTTAATCTTCAGAGAAATCTGACGATGGGGCCAACATGATTAAGTCTGAAACTTCTAGGAAAACAAAACAACAAAATTATTGTCCTGCAGGCATTAGTAACTTTTTTCCCCCATGATACTAACCTCAGCTTTATGATAGCTAAATGTGTTGTCTTGTGTTATATTACAATACATTATGTTGTACTGTTTTGTATTGTATACCACACTTACTGTCAATCGTGGCAGATTTTTATGTTTGAGCTGCTCTCAACATGGAGAGCTTATAGTCAGGAGAGCAGCAACACCCATTTTTTCTTTCAATTTTAGTTGTTGTTTTGTCTGCGTGTGTATCAGTTTAGTTTCTATATGAGGAGTGGGCCAACTCTGTTGTTGCTGCGGGTTCTTTTACGTGCGCTGGATGTGTGCAGTACACGAGACCTTGATTTATCATCTCCTCTGAAAGACTAGCAACCAGACCACTAATCAAGGTCTTGTGGATGGGGCAGGGGGGGGGGGGGTGGGGGGGGGGGGGGGGGGGGGGGGGGGGGGGGGGGGAGGGGGGGAGATTGGACACAATCAGGGATTGAACGGACACTTCTTGCTTTCTAGGCAGCTGCATTACTACATTCAGTTACCACATTTTTATGGCACTACCTTTTGTGGTGGAGGGTGCATAGTATAGTATAGTATAGTATAGTATAGTATTGTATTGTATTGTATTGTATTGCATTTTTATTTATTTTTATAAAAAATTATTGAGGATAATTGAATAAGCACTCATGTGCTTTTTTATATCTAGTCCCCGTGTGTATGCGGTTTTGTAAATTGTCGTCTGTTCCCACCGGCACACAATGGCCTACTCATACGAAAAGCGGAACAGGATTTAACGTGTGCGCAAGATGTTCTGCATGCGTTCGCACACGTGGCCTCGGTTTATAGTTTCATCCGAATGACTTTTGGGGAGAGTAGAGTCTGCACTGATGTCGACTCCAGGAGAAAATATCCCCTTGAACGGGAATCGAACCCGGGTCGTCAGATTGTATTGTACGTTGTCTTGCATACTACTGTCAGTCACAGCAAAAAATTTCTATGTGAAATTTGGCGTCACAAGAGTCACAGGTGACAAGAGCAGTGTCACCCACACATATTTTTCTCAAGAAGAATTTTCCTGTTCTTCATGTGTACTTGTTTTCCTGTCAGTGACATTTTTCAACTAAATGCTGCTAAGGACAACTCTCTTGTTGCTGTGGGTTCTTTTATGTGCGCTGAAAGTGTGTTCACAGCTGTCAGTTTCCCACACTTTTTGAGCTACTCTCAGCTGCTATCCATTTCAGCCCAGCTGGTGCTGATTATTACAGCAGGAACTGACCACACTTGGACTTGGTAAAAGGAAGGGGAGAGCTAATTTTAGCGCTGACCCTGGACCCTTGACTGAGTTATGCTGGATTTGCAGGCTGTGTGCATGTTGCACACAGAACCTCAGTTTATTGTCTCATCTGAAAGACTAGCACCCGGATCATCACTCAAGGTCTAGCAGATGGAGGAAAGGTTTGGGCCGACACAGGGATCGAACCCCCACTTCTTTGCTTTTTTTAGGTGGGTGTGTTATCTCTAGACCACTTAACTATAATACTTATAATACTAATAATAATGTATGGAATTTATATAGTGCTGAATCTTGTTAAGCAACAAATCAAAGCCCTTTTTTTATATCCAGGATAATGAGATAAGCACTCATGTGCTTTTTTACATTCAGTCCCCGTGTGTATGCGGTTTTGTCAATTTTGTCATCTGTTCCCACCGGCACACAATGGCCTACTCTTTCGAAAAGCGGAACAGGATTTAACGTGTGCACAAGATGTTCTGCATGCGTTCGCACACGGGGCCTCGGTTTATAGTCTCATTTGAAGGACTTTGACACTCAGTTCGATTTTTTGGGTCAAACTGGGAAGAAAAAGCGAGGCTGGGAATCGAACCCAGAACCTCACGGTTTACTTGTTGGCAGGCGAACATCTTAACCATCCTGCCACCTTCCTTTCTTATGCTGTCCCTGGTGTTCAAATCGACAGAGCCTAAGATTTTATTTATTTATTTAATTCTTTTATTTCCAGGATTTTATTTTATTTTATTCTTTTATATCAAGGATAATGGAATAAGCACTTATTGCTTTTTTTACATTCAGTCCCCGTGTGTATGCAGTTTTGTAAATGTTGTCATCCGTTCCCACTGGCACACAATGGCCTACTCTTCCAAAACATGGAACGGGTTTTAACGTGCGCTCAAGGTGTTCTGTGTGCGTTTGCACACGAGACCTCGGTTTATAGTCTCATTCAAAGGACATTTAGGGGGAGTGGAGTTGGCACTGATATTAACTCCAGTGGAAAAATCCTCTTGAACGAAATTCGAACCCAGGTCAGCAGATCACGAGTGCATCACTCTAACCACCAGGCTATCCCGTCCCAAGTAAGGCTCAATCACACAATCAGTATGGCCCATACCAAAGGTTTTATCAGTTACTGATAATAAAATGAACAAAGTGGTCATAGGGGAGCAAGGCGTCAGGGACCTCACTTCTCTAGGGGCCAGCATATTGAGGGCGGTGCCCATCTCCTCTCCCTCGCTGCTTTACCTTCCCTGACCCTAAAGAAGCAGGTACCCATTAACAGCTGGGTGAACTGGGGGACTGCACTGAAGTCAAGGCGCTCAAACAGTCACCCATCGAAGTGGTAACCACTCTCGATGCTGCTTAACCTTGGCTGGGGGAAAGCAAGTGCTCTGACCACTGAGCTGTCTCCTAACAACTTGTACTCTCCAAAATATTCGATGTTGGGAGTATGGCTGCCTCAAATGGTGAAGGGTTTTGTTGTTGTTGTGTTGTTGTTTTTTTGGGGGGAAGGGGGCTTGTTGTTCTTCCTTGGCTGTAACTGCAAGGATCACCAACGGTGAGGTTTTGAGTATGCAACCATTTTTGGCCACCATTAAAAGCAGCCACATTCTCCTTTCACATCATATGCCTCCGAAGAATTCTCCGGATCTTTTGGCCAGAGAAGATCTCCAATGAAGACCTACTACAGAGATGCAGGCAGGAAGACATGGGAACCATCATCACCAGACGACGGTGGAAGAGGATTGGGCACATCCTCCGAAGAGACCCACAGTTAATCACAAGAACAGCATTGCACTGGACCCCAAAAGGAAGGAGAAAGAAAGGAAGACCAAAAGCAACGTGGAGGAGGACTGTAGAAAGTGAGATTAAGGCCATGCAGCACTCTTGGGGATCAGTGACTAGGTTGGCCGAGGATAGGCAGGAGTGGAAGCGCTTTGTTGCTGCCCTACACACCACTGGGTGTAATGGTTGATGATGATGATGATGACATTCTAACTTCGGGGATGGTGAAGAATGTGAAAACAGGGATACTACTTGGACTTTTCGTCCAGTGTGTGTGTGTGTGTGTGTGTGTGCTTCAGGTCTCACGGTGATTCCCAGGTATGGTGAGCCAGTCAGAAGCAAAGTCTGCATGACCTCTTTTTTATATTCTTTTATATCGAGGATAATGGAATAAGCACTTATGTGCTTTTTTTAAACATCCAGTCCTCGTGTGTATGCGGTTTTGTAAATTCTGTCATCTGTTCCCATCGGTACAAAATGGCCTACTTTTACGAAAAGCGGAACAGGATTTAACGTGTGCGTAAGATATTCAGCTTGCGTTCGTACACGGGACCTCGGTTTATAGTCTCATCCGAAGGACTTTTGGGGAGAGTGGAGTCTGCACTGATGTTAACTCCAGGGGAAAATATCCCCCTTGAACGGGAATCGAACCCGGGTCGTCAGATTGCGAGCGCAATGTTCTAACCACTAGGCCATCCCGTCCCTCTGGAGTGTGATGCAAGGAAAAACCCACGAACTTACATTTAGGAAAAGTTGGTTCAATTTAGCTTATTATCTATGATATGATAGGGCCTCTGCTTCTTCTTCTTCGTCAAACAGCAACTATTGTTGTCTGTCATATGAATGAAAACGCGTTGCGCTGCCGTTAAGCGCCTGACACGTCAGGCCCAGCACATCCGACTTCGGCATGGGAGAGAAAATCTTTTCAGTCTTTCTGGAAAAAAAGGCAGGAGAATGGACAAAGAAGGCAGAAAATAGACGAGAAGGGAGTGACATGAAGAAAGCAGAAACAAAGAGAGGGATAGAAAAGAGGGAATTCCTTGCACAGAATTTCCGGAAGGTGGGGATGCTATTTTTACTGACAGACCCCACGGGGAAGTATAATAATATGCTGAATAATATTTTGTGGCATATTCCAGTAATACCAAGCACACTTTGTTTTCGGGCTTATCCATATTGCCGCATGTAACAACGCAATTTGCTTTGTAATATCTCAAGTTCACAAGCAACCCACAGAATTTACATCACTATCAATCCAAGAGGGGGCTCTTTTACTTTTGAGTTAAATTCTGAGTAAGAATTGTCCTCTTTTTTCATCAATCTTACTTTTTTAATGCTTCTTTTTGTGGTTATTGTCTGCATCTGAGAATTCTTTCCACTTGTGAATTATTCTATCAAGTCTGGGCATTTTTTCATCACGGCTGAACTTCAGTTAATGGCTTCGGAGACAAGCTGATACGTACAGTTTTAAAAAAAGAAGGTAAAGGTGTCCCACTAACCTATGTGGTCATAGGGGAATGATAGACCTCAACTTCTCAAGGGGCCAGCATATTGAGGGCTTCTCTCCCTCGCTGCTTTGCCTTCCCTGACCCTAAAGAGGGCAGGTACCCATTTACAGGTGGGTGAACTGGGGGACTAAACAGAAGCCAAGGTGTACAAACGGTCACCCATCCAAGTGGTAACCACGCTCGATGCTGCTTAACCTTGGCTGGGGGAAAGCAAGTGCTCTGACCACTGAGTTTATCCCATGTACAGTTTACATAAAAAAGTTGGGTTTTTGGTTCTTTTTCATGGCTTAACTTTGTCACCCTCCTCCTCTACTTTTGTTGTTGTTGTTACTGGTTTAGTTGCTGTGTTGTCTGTTCTCCATCTCTCTTTACCCTCACAAAGCAAAATTTTGATAACAATACAAACGGTATGTTAACGATGATATAATCTAGATCATTCAGCCTTACAAGTGACCCTTTTAGATACAAGTTAAGTGGTGATTGTACTTGTGTCAACTTCTCATTTTTTCACATTAGGGTGAGTGGGATTTTTGTGATTTTTTTTTCTAATCCTTGAAATAATATCTGTATCAGTGTCAGAAAAAAGTTTTAAAGAGCATCATAACGACAAATTGTTTTAAAAATGTTCAAGATAGTTTTTAATTTGTGCAATTCCTTTAATACATTTTTTCTTCAATTGATGTTTTGAATGCAGTTAATACATTTGGGAATCCATATTTCATGTTTTCTCATTATTTGTTTATTTTCTTTTATATTTTGATTTCGAGGATAATGGAATAAGCACTTGTGTTCTTTACATTCAGTCCCTGTGTGTATGCAGTTTTGTAAATTTTGTCATCCATTCCCCCCAGCACACAATGGGCTACTCTTCCGACAAGCGGAACAGGTTTTAACATGTGCGCAAGATGTATGGTGTGCGTTTGCACAAGGGACCTTGGTTTATAATCTCATCCAAAGAACTTTTGGGGAGAGTGGAGTATTGAGTATTTTGTGCAATTGTACATATGCTAACTGTTGACAATGCAAAATATTGATTATTTGTCTCTTGATATTAGGCTCTTATGGTTTTGAGAGAGAGAGAGAGAGAGAGTGAGAGAGAGAGAGAGAGAGAGAGAGAGAGAGAGAAGAGAGAGAGAGAGAGATGTGTATTTCTCATACATGCAGTGTGTATGTCCAGTATCCATGAATTTAAAATATATGGAGAAGTGACATATGGATGTACGACCTTTAAAAACCAAAAAAGAGCACACACACACACACACACACTACACAAACCACTATCTGTAACTTCCGTACAAATAAAAGAATTACAGGCAAAAATCCAAGTATACCAAAAAAGGTTTAATCTTGTCATCATTTCAAGAGGATCACACATACAAAAAGGTGTTCATCATACCGATGGCTCACAGCATGACATTTATAAAGAAGAATTCACAAGTTTAAACAAATTCTCAAGTCATCATTTATCCTCCCTTCCTTTATCCACATGCCACCAACACAACTGCACACAGCAATCTTTTCTTTAAGATAATGAAAGAAAAACAAACTTTTTTTTTTAATTGAATGTGACAAAACAAACCATCTCATTATTGTTTTCAGTATTACTACAGCCCAACAGACTGTCAGAGCCACAATTAAGATGGTACCATATACTTAAAAAAAAAAAAAAAAGAAGAAAAAAGATTAGCAATAAACAGGTGACGAAAACCTTCATGAGGAAAATGAAGCTGATTACACTGAGAAAATTCACAAATAAACCCAAAACATGCCTCCAGACGTAAGCTTAATTATTTCGTTTATCATATGCGGACCCCCCCCCCCCCCTCCAAAAAAACCCTAACAACCCAAACCCCCCCCCAAAAAAAAATCCAACACAAAAACCCAACCAACATGCCAAGCATACAACCTCCCCCCCCCCCCCCCCCCCCCCCCCCCCAAATCACATACACACTTGTAACAATCTAACAACGAAGTTTAATGGAACAAAAACGCCACTCTTACATACCCAAGACCACAAAAACGCAGATTATTACCAGGTCCAACTAAAAAAACAAGGTCAGGATTAGATTACACCCATATATCAGTGAAGATTTCTCACTTTTAAGTTTCGACATGTTCACTAAGCTCGAGCTTTCAAGCTTATCTCAACCCCCTTCTTCAAGTGATACTTGAAATAAGAACTCGTCTTTCTTTTCATCAAGACGAAACTGTCTGTTTACTCAGGCCTCCTCTGCCAATGCTTGACTCCTTTACGAACATTTTATCTCTTCAATGGCTCAACAGTTTCAGACGACAATCATTGAACAATGCCCTAAAATGGTCTTTGTTATTATTGAAGAGAGAGAGAGAGAGAGAGAGAGAGAGAGAGAGAGAGAGAGAGGAAGAGAGAGAGAGAGAGAGAAGAGGGAGAGAGAGAGAGAGCGCTTTAAGTACTGCTGCTTACAGTTACAATAACTGTTGAGAGAGAGAGAGAGAGGGAGAAAGAAAAAGAAAGAGAGAGAGAGAGCTGCTGTGCTACAGTAACTATTGAGAGTGAGAGAGAGAGAGAGAGAGAGAGAGAGAGAGGAGAGAGAGAGAGAGAGAGAGAGAGAGAGAGAGAGAAATTGAACTCCTGCTGTTTACAGCAACTATTCACCTCGCAAATCAAACATCCATACATTTTTGTCATGAATTTGTGTGAGAACCACAAAGATACATGATGGTTACATCAACATGAAATCCCGTTACCAAACTGCCCCAAAATACATCCCCATAGTCAAAATGTTAAACTCCTGCTAATATGGAAATAAACATGCCAAAGAACATAACAACACACCTTAACCACACAATCCTCGCTCACACTCAAAAAGTATTATATGACACGATAAATAAGAAACAACAAGGATAATAATAACTGAAGAGGGAAATTAACCACGTTTGTCAATGTTATTTAGAAATATGCTACTTTCAGAAGAATGTGCTAAATCAATACTCAAATTTCCTTGTTAAAAAAGTTGGAAAAATGTATGCTCAGAGAAATAACCTACACATCTAATTCTCTCTCTCTCACACACTGAATAATGTAAAATATTAAGTCCAATTTCTTAGTAAAGCCAATTTATCATACACAAACTTACAAAACACCCCCCCCCCCCCCCCCCCAAAATATAATAAAGAGCTATTTCTGTGTTTCGTATCCATGTGTTTTTATGCCTGCGAGTGATTATGACCAGAAACAAAATATTGAAAAGTACTGATCTAGCATTACCAGCTTCAACTGACACACAAAAACACACTGCCCCTCACTGCCACTTGACCACACAGACAAAGCATACATATTTGCGCATGCATGTGCATGCGCTCTCTCTCTCTCTCTCACAGACACACACACGCACGTGCACGCACACAAAAAAATCAACCAACCACTTCAGAGCTAGTTGAATATCCATTCACCATATTCCATCTACCAAGCTAAGGCGATACAAAACATTAAAAAGCAGAAATCAATATTAATTGTATAACAAGTCATTAATCCTAAATTGGGACTTTACAGAAAGTAATACTTTATAGATTTATTCATCGCTAGAACAGTAAGAATCAGTATAAACAATTTCAAAACAACTTCATATTCTTTTCACTCGGGATCTCCTATACTCACTACAAAATACAGATACTGCTAATGAACAAATTAAATCAATGGAGATAAAGAGAGAAACATACGAAACATAGAGAATCTTTGTTTGTAAACATTCGTTTGTGACCACTTCATATCCCTCAATCCTCCCCTTTTCCTCCCTCTTCTTACACACACACACACGCGTGCGCGCACACACACACAGGGGAAAACAAAACAGAAAAACCCTATGTGGCAAGAAGCAGGGATGACACACACATACAAAAAAGTATGTTCTTTTGATCCAGAAGGACCATAGAGCCGGAGCTTATCCCGGTTTCTGTAGCGTTAAGCGAACTGATGGTTTTTCACCACCCCTGTGACAGGACGCTAGTCTGTCGCCAGATACTTCCCCAGCAGAGCTGGTACCCACTTGTACACCTGGGTGGAGTGAGGAAAATAGGAGTAAAGTGTCTTTCCCAAGGACACAACACTGAGCCGAGCGGGGATCGAACCCGCGACCTCTGGATCACGAGTTGACCGCCTAAACCACTCGACCACGGTGCCTCCTACACACATACCAGCACCCTGTGATCTAAGACAAGTACTGAAGAGATCAGCTCTTCCACTTCTTTTTCTTTCATTCATTCCTCCACTCGAGCTCTGAAGTTTACCAATGATGAGATTTTTGCGCATATGACCGTTTTTTTTGCCCACCACTGACCAATAAGGTAGCTGTATTCCAACTCTGGGAATGATCAGATCTCAACACAATACCAGTCTGCATGCATTTTTGGTTTTTTTAATCTTATTTTCTGCCATCTGTTTTAAGGTAGGTGTCCCATAACCTATTAGTGGAGCGAGGCGTCAGAAACCTCACTTCTCTAGGGGCCAGCATGTTGAGGGCCATCTTTTTGCGCAGCCTAATCTTCCAAAAGGGTTCACAAGATGCGCACAGGGGCTCGGTGGATAGTCTCATCCGCAGGACTACAGGGGGAGTGGAGTTCTGTACTGATACCAGCTCCAGGGGGGAAAATCCCCATGAACGGGCATCTCAATGGTAGCTTGAATCCAGGCTCAATCCCAGGCCAACAAAATGCCAGCGCAACGCTCTGACCACTAAGCTTACTTACTGCCCCCCCCCCCCACCCCCCCCTAGTGTTCATCATGCAGAAGATACACAGCCTGAACATCTAGCGCAGAGCCTGAAAATCTAGTGCAGAGCCTGAAAATCTAGCGCAGAGCCTGAAAATCTAGCGCAGAGCCTGAAAATCTAGCGCAGAGCCTGAAAATCTAGCACAGAGCCTGAAAATCTGTGCCTTGAAAATGTAGTGCAGAGCCTGAACATCTAGTGCAGTGCCTGGACATCTAGCACAGAGCCTGAACATCTAGCGCAGAGCCTGAAAATCTAGTGCAGTGCCTGAAAATCTAGTGCAGAGCCTGAAAATCTAGTGCAGAGCCTGAAAATCTAGTGCAGTGCCTGAAAATCTAGTGCAGAGCCTGAAAATCTAGTGCAGTGCCTGAAAATCTAGTGCAGAGCACTTATCTTACGACTCCTTCAGGAGGCAAAGAAGTCAAAGTCAAGATGCCAAACCAACATTACCTGCAGACAGTGGGCACCCTCTGCAAGGCCCCAGATTATCACTCTGTCATGACAGAATGTAGAGAAAGAGCTACATTTCTCTGGAAATGACAGAATGTAGAGAAAGAGCGACATTTCTCTGTCATGACAGAATCTAGAGAAAGAGCTACATTTCTCTGGAAATGACAGAATCTAGAGAAAGTGCTACATTTCTCTGGAAATGACAGAATCTAGAGAAAGAGCGACATTTCTCTGGAAATGACAGAATCTAGAGAAAGTGCTACATTTCTCTGGAAATGACAGAATCTAGAGAAAGAGCGACATTTCTCTGGAAATGACAGAATCTAGAGAAAGAGCGACATTTCTCTGGGAATGACAGAATCTAGAGAAAGAGCTACATTTCTCTGTCATGACAGAATCTAGAGAAAGTGCTACATTTCTCTGTCATGACAGAATCTAAGGAAAGAGCTATATTTCTCTGTCATGACAGAATCTAGAGAAAGAACTACATTTCTCTGTCATGACAGAATCTAGAGAAAGAGCTACATTTCTCTGTCATGACAGAATCTAGAGAAAGAGCTACATTTCTCTGGAAATGACAGAATCTAGAGAAAGTGCTACATGTCTCTGGAAATGACAGAATCTAGAGAAAGAGCTACATGTCTCTGGAAATGTCAGAATCTAGAGAAAGAGCGACATTTCTCTGGAAATGACAGAATCTAGAGAAAGAGCGACATTTCTCTGGAAATGTCAGAATCTAGAGAAAGAGCGACATTTCTCTGGAAATGACAGAATCTAGAGAAAGAGCGACATTTCTCTGGGAATGACAGAATCTAGAGAAAGAGCGACATTTCTCTGGAAATGACAGAATCTAGAGAAAGAGCGACATTTCTCTGGGAATGACAGAATCTAGAGAAAGAGCGACATTTCTCTGGGAATGACAGAATCTAGAGAAAGTGCTACATGTCTCTGGAAATGACAGAATCTAGAGAAAGAGCTACATTTCTCTGGAAATATTCATATATATGGGTCACTACAATGAGGGGACGGGATAGCTCAGTGGTCGGAGCACTCGCTTTCCCCCAGCCAAGGTTAAGCAGCATCGAGCGTGGTTACCAGTTGGATGGGTGACCGTCTGTGCGCCTTGGCTTCAGTACAGTTCCCCCAGTTCACCCAGCTGTAAATGGGTACCTGCCCTCTTTAGGGTCAGGGAAGGTAATGTAGCGAGGGAGAGGAGATAGGTGCCCCCCTCAATATGCCAGCCCCCTGAGAAGTTGAGGTCTGTGATGCCTCACTCCTCTACGACCACATAGGTTATGGGAACACCTTTACCTTTTTACAATGACACCCCCCCCCCCCCCTTCCCCAAACTACATAGATAAAACAAACATAACGAAACAAACTCAACAAAAACAAGATACATAAAATGGTGTGAAGAAAATACAAGAAATGAAAAAAGTAAAGTAAAAAACACTTTAAATTGTCCCACAAAGGACAATTACAGCATACAGCAGAAGTAAGAATGTTATTAAAGAAGGAACGCAAAATATCTTGACAGCACACAGTCTGACAGTTTGCATAGTCATGTGAACAAGTACACACATACATATTAGGGGATACGGTTGAGCCAACTGAAAAACAAATACAATGTAACTAACATAAAAATGTTATTCTCATGCCAAAACTGTCAAACTGTCATTCATTCTTGTCTGATCCGTTACCATCATAGCTGTCACCAAATAATACAATGTATACATGTATGCATTATCAACTGACTTAGACCTGTCCAAAATAGTTTGTCAACATGCTGTTTAACATATCTTATTGATCAGTCATTGTTAACAAGTCACGTAATGTGTGTATCATCAATAAAAGCTGTCGTCAAGTCATCAATACAATAAAAAATGTCAACATGTATGAGAGATACTAATACATCAATTATGGGTATTATCCAAGACAATTTAAAAAAAAAGATCAAAGCTGTCTATACATCAGAAATAAATGTACCGATCAGAGCTATTACATGTTTTGATAATCCAATAATGCTGTCAGCATCGTCCACTGGAGCTGTCAGCATGTCCCATTCATTCTATTATCAAAACAGACAATATAAAATAACATGAAAAATATGATATAATATAATGTAATATAATAACATAAAATATAACTGATGTATGATATAAAATATTCATCAGAGCTGTTAACAAGTCGTACATTATCCACCAAGCTGTCCCAAAGTCATACAGGTATTACACCTTACAAAAGATACATCAATAAAAAAAGCAAAAAAAAAAAAAAAAATACAACACATTAATTATGCAACTTGTATTATCCATTACTTTTAACTCTCATTATGGGGGCATTTAACTTTTTTCCCACATCACTTCAGGTTCAAAAACAAAAAAAATCTTTCAGCATGTTTATGATCAAGAGTCTGTCTCTAACTCGATACATTCTTTCTTGTCAGCAGGCACTTATACTGGCAAAATCACCAACAAAAAAAAAGTCTCTCATTCAACTCTCAAAGGTCTATTACTCAAGTCTCAAGAATTGCATAAACCAACCACCGAACCCTCTAACATCTAAATATCACAACAATCTACCATTCAACCCTCACACACAGATCTACATCCCGTTAACTATCACAAACACCAAATCATTCAAGCCTCCTACATTTACTTTTTAATTCTCAAACATCCCCAAAACATCTTTCCTTCTGACAGCCCAGAGCTGAGCCACCACAGAGGTGCCTGTCTTAGAATTTTAATCCAGAGTTAACATCAGTGCTGATTCCATTCCCCCCAAAATCCTTCGAGTGAGACTATAAACTGAGGTCCCATGTGCAAACAAACATATGCAGAACATCTTGCCCGGATGTTTAAAACCTGTTTCGCCTGCTGGAAGAGTAGGTCATTTCATGCCTGTGAAAACAGATGACAGTTACCAAAAAAACCCCTACATGCTCACAGGTTTACATGCCATCCCTAAAATTGGAATGTGGCTACCTTCATGGTGGGTAAAAGCAGACGCATACGCAAAATTTCACCATTTGTGAATCTCGGAGCTCAAGCCACGCAAGGATTGGGAACTCCCCTCCTCCCAACAACCTTCAATTGTTTGAACTGAACTGAACACCACTTTCAGCCATGGCAGATTTTTCTGCCAGAAATTTGGGCTGCTCTCCACAGGGACAGTGTGTTACCACAAGAGTCGCACCATCCACTTTTTTTAAAAACTCTATTTCTTGTTTGGAAGAATGTTTCCTTATAGTATCAGTGGCTTTTTTCTACAGAATTTGCCAGGGACAACTCTCTTGTTGCCATGGGTTCTTTTACATGCACTGAATACATGTTGCACACAGGTACAAGGTTTTATCATCTTGTCTGAAAGACTAGCACCACTTGAGGTCTAATGGATAGGAGAACAGTTTAGGCACAAACAGGGATTGAACCCACACTACTTGCTTTCTAGGCACAAACAACGTCTACCATTCAGCTCTCAAGATCTCCACCAAAGTCTACCCTCAGACATCTCACAGTATGACAACTCTTGAGGCACCACAAACATCTAATTTTTTTAGACACTACACTCGGGTCTGACAGCACACAGAGAAACACACACACACACACACAGAGTTGAAAAATGAGCTGAAAGATTCGCACCTGCAGAACTTCTTCAAAGAGCTTGTGCCTACATGCACACACAGATATCCTTGATTACATATTTTTCCTTCTACGAATTGATATCCTAGCGTGTGTTGGTTACACTTACAGAATATTTCAAATGAAAAAAAAACCCAACAACTGAAAAACTTACACACACAAAAGTAAAAAAAACCCCCAAACATTACAAACCCTTTTCCGATCTCCCAATGAGGGACAAGCTCTTTGGACCCCTGGAGGGTCTTCAGCACACAACAGCCTTTGTCGGGGCCTCTGGAGCTGCTGTCTGAGCGTCAAATAACGAAGAAGAAGAAGAAACCCTTTGCCTTATGTATCGTGTTCCAATCGCCAACGACCTGTCTTTTCCCCGTGCCATCAGTCCTCACGCTCGAAATCATCTGTCATCCTGCTGTAGTTTGTTCTTTCCGTGCAGAATTTCTGCAAAGTTCGGTCAAGACAAACTTTCTACTGAATCTATAGACTACTGTGATCAGTTTGTCACTTCAAGCTTTTCTCCAGGGTAAACGCAGACACATTCCCAAAGGAAAATGATTGATCTATACCGTCTACAACGCCCTTTTTTTTTTTCAAATGCTGTTTTTAGTCACCATCAAAACAAGATTATGAAACCATCATCAATTCAGAAGCATAGTCAAAACACCGTATCACATGTCTTTGGGACACAAAACAATGCATGTTACACAAGTTAGAGAACAAAAGCTTTGCATAAGAACATTCAAACATCTTGGGTAATTTCCTCTCCACACTTCCAACGTATTCGTGCTGGTTACAATAACCACAGAAATGAAAATGATACTCATACGCACGGATCAATAACTCAATTTAAATTCTATGACACACACTTGGTGAAGAAAATAAAAACAACAAAGATTCACTACAATAATCTACATCTATCAGACTATGGCCTCTGTGTCTCATAGAAATCTTAATGCCCAAACTTGACAATACTCTGGGTACACTGATCACTTCACTACAATACCTCAGAAAAAAAACAAACAAGAAGAAAATAAACACCATGCAAAGAAAAAATGTTCACAAGTGTCTTCATGAACATTCATTTCTATGACAATTCCGATCCACACTATGACAACTCCAATGCAAACCATCAGAACCAATTTCAATATCTGTGGAGATTACTTGTTGATTGAAGTCCTCATCCAAAATGATTGAAGCCCTCCTCCAATTTACTCTCTTGAAAAGACCAAACAAAACAAAATAGCATTTTTAAAATCCCAAACAATCAAGAAGAAGTAGAGCTGCTCTGTGTTGTCCATCCTTAACTGTGCTTGTCACAGGAGCGGCCAGTCTGCCCCACTCTGTCCACACACCTCTACAGCACTTTCTCTGGCGGCACGCACGGCATAAAGCAAAAAAGACCTTTTCAAAGGCCTAATAGGGATACCAAATTTGATTAAAAGGACTTTATAGAATGCCTTGAAGATCATACCATGCAGAAGGGAGAAATGTGTCAGGAACATTTGAAAGAACATAATCGACTCGGTACAATGCTGAAATAATTAGCACCACACCTAAACCAGCGCCAATGCCACACTATGACATCAGCTGCCAACTGTGGAACTTTGTGTCTGGACTTTGGAAAAGCCTGGACAAGAATTGAAATTTCATCGGCTGTAGCAGAGGACATCACTGCTGGCTAGTAGTAATGTGGAAAAAACAAAGTTTCTGTATCTCTGATTCAACAGGACTTGTTAAGCACCTTTCAGAAATTAAAAGGACCGTATGGCATTTTAAAAGAACCAACTTGCTGAATCCAAGGACTTGATTTTTAACCCAAATCACATTAAAAAAGGACTTAAAAGGCCTGCCCCTTTAAGAATCCTGGGCTGACTCGACTTTTCTGACATCCCCCCAACTGCGTTTCTCAGGAAAATGTTCCCAAGGTCTTGCCCCTCATCACAGACTCTATGTGCCACTAGCTCCATACATGTCTTCCTTTCCTCAGTAACTGGATGCTGTGGAAATCTTGAAAGCCTTCCAACAGTCTCTCCTCTAGCCGTTTCTCCAGGATATGGGAGCACTCATAAATATCTCTGCTCCACCATCCTGCAGTGATAGTGGAAAGTGTCCCGAAAACATTTTCCTCTTCTGCTGATCTGCAGAGACAATGGAAAGGGTTCCACGGGATGTCCTCTTTACCATTCTGCAATGATAGTGGAAAGTGTCCCAAAAGGATTTTTCCATTTCTGTTGATCTGCAGAGACAATGGAAAGGGTTCCACGGGATGTCCTCTTTACCATTCTGCAATGATAGTGGAAAGTGTCCTGAAAGGATTTTCCTCTTCTGCTGATCTGCAGGGACAATGGAAAGGGTTCCAGTGGATCTCTTCACCTGTTCTACAGTTGTTGCAGGTAGTAGGCTCCCTTGGTCTCCAGAGACAATGGCTGTGCCTTCTGTGGTCACTTCAGACTTGCCTGGAGCCACATCTGGCGTGGCTCGGCAAAGCAATCCATGCATGGCAGTGACAGGGAGAAGCGTTCCACAAGATCTCTTCATCGCTGGTCTTCCAGAGACATTGGCAAGTGTCCCAAAGATTTCTTCCCCACTAATTCTGCAGGCTAACAGACGCTTGTCCAAAGATCTTTTCTCTCAAAGCTTCTGCTAGGAAACCGGGAAATGTTCCAACGATCTCTCATCTTAGTGGTTTCCCTGAAAAATGTTCCAAAATTCCCTTGTCTCGGTGGTTCCAGACGGATTCAGAAAACTTCTAGCAGGTCTTTTCTTCACCAGGTGTGCTTGAACTCTAGAGAAACTCTTACACTGTTTCCACAAAGACACTGGACAACCTCTAAAAGCCCTGTTCCTACTGGAACTACAGGCACATGAAATATTACAAATATCGTGAGGATTTTTTTTAATTTTTTTTTTACTGGGTCTGCAAGAACACTACCAAAAAACCCAAATCTTTTGCCTCAAGGCTCTGCTCTATCATCCTACTGACACTGCATTCCTGTGGTTATTTTCTCACTGGCTCTTCTCTCAATAAGGAAAACACATGTATTTGATGGTTCTGAATAGCCATTAACAGGATGGCGACCCTCTGCCTTCAATTTTATTTTCTGGGAATAGAATCACCTAGAACAACCAACAGCTGTACCTGAACTTACTTTGTTCTGGATTGGGAGTGGTTTTAAAACGGACAAAATAACCAACAATGCCTAGCCCACGCAAGGTTATCAATCCAGCCTTTTGCTTGGTTATTGGAAACCCACATCAGCAGCAGCTCTGCCCAGCTGGCAGACGACAAGAGATGGCAAGTACTAAATGACACGTGACACAGTTCCTTGGCTTGCCGGGAAACGTCACTGTTGCTCCGAGTCAGGGCACAGAGAACTGTCAGCTTCAGAGAATGGATCAACTCCACCCAATGCTGCATCTGAGGGCGGTGACTGCTCAGCAGCATCTGCTGATGATGGATCTGCTGATGATGGATCTGCTGATGATGGATCTGCTGATTCAGGCAACACTTCCTCTTCTGTGGACGTCTTTGCTGAAGGACCAGCCAGTTCTTGGCATCGCTGAAAAACAGCAACATCATCATCATCATCAGCCGACGACAACGCCGTGAGGCGACCTGTGCTAGGAGGAAGATCAGACGATTCTGGTAGCATGGAAGGCGACAGACCCGCGGCTTCTTGAGAAAATGAACTAGGGTGAGATGAAGAAGTAGCAACGTTTCGAGAAATGGAAGAACTAGGCGGGCCCCCCTCTGAAGTTCTGTGGCCCTCTTGTGACGAGGAAATTTCACAATCCTGCACCATTCCTGGCTCCCCTGTCACAGGCTGACCCCCACACTCTGTACCTCTGGACACGGCACAGCTGGCTCCCGACGAGGATGAATTTCTCCACGCCACAGTTTGAGACGACGACGACGACGACGATGCTTCAGGCTCTGCCGGAACTGGCCCGCTCTCCTGCGATGAGGAGAACGAAGTACTCTCAGGCACCAAAACCTCGGCCTCCTCCGACACACCGAATGCTTCCGAAGTGGGGGCCGCCAGCTGAGGCTGCTCCGCCTCTCCCCCGACAGGCTCCTCAAAGTCACCGGCGGCCAGGGCAAAGTCGTCGGCAACCCCCAGCTCCTCGTTCCCGGGAAACAGCGGCTCACCGTACCCTTCCTCGCCAGCACCCTCTTCAGGGCTGTGGTCCTGGACCAGGTTTCCCGCCAGGTCGTAGTCTCCGTGCCCGTTGCAGAACTCGGCTGATCCTGCTCCGCGACGACCTCCACCTGCGCTGCAGGGTTGCCGGCGTACTGCCCGACTTCCTCCACCCACTCCATGACCCCCTGGAGAGAGGCGTCCTGCGCTGACCAGGGCTGGCCATGCTCCAGCGGCTGGGAGCTGTTGGTGGACGTGCACGACTCGTTCAGCCCGCTGGACGAGGCGCTGCTGCCCGAAGAAGAACTCGCGCTCTCCCTCTCCCCTGTCCCCTCTCTGCCCGCCCCTCTCTGCCCCGTGGCCTCGCGGCGGCGGCTCCCCCCCCAGGCTGTAGCCCATGTGCGTGAGGAAGCTCTCCTCCGAGAAGTAGTGCTGGTACGGGTCGCCCCAGTAGGGCGGGAACATGCCCTGAGAGGCGTCGGGCCCCACAGGGTAGTAGGGGGGGTTGTTGCTGTTGTCCCGGTAGTTTGGTACTGGAAGGAAGGGCTGGAGGAGTAGGGTGCTGGGGTGCCGCCATGGCGGTAGTTGGGGGTGCCCGGGTAGGAGTTGTAGCCAGCCAGGCTGGCGATGCGCTCGCTGATGCTGCGCTGCTCCCCCACAGGCCGGAACCCCACGTCTTCTGAAGGCGGAGTGTTGTCCTCGGAGCACTTGTACTTGGTGAACAGCCACAGGGGACGCTGGAAACCTGCAACACCACGGCGACTGACGTTACAGCCCTGCAACAACACAACATTACAGCTCTGCAGCACCACAGCAACTGACCTCGTAGCTCTGCAGCGACTGACCTCGCAGCTCTGCAGCGACTGACCTCGCAGCTCTGCAGCGACTGACCTCGCAGCTCTGCAGCGACTGACCTCGCAGCTCTGCAGCGACTGACCTCGCAGCTCTGCAGCGACTGACCTCGCAGCTCTGCAGCGACTGACCTCAGAGCTCTGCAGCGACTGACCTCACAGCTCTGCAGCGACTGACCTCACAGCTCTGCAGCGACTGACCTCACAGCTCTGCAGCAACTGACCTCACAGCTCTGCAGCAACTGACCTCACAGCTCAGCGGCACCACAGCGACTGACCTCACAGCTCTGCAGCACCACAGCGACTGACCTCGCAGCTCTGCAGCGACTGACCTCACAGCTCTGCAGCGACTGACCTCACAGCTCTGCAGCGACTGACCTCACAGCTCTGCAGCAACTGACCTCACAGCTCTGCAGCAACTGACCTCACAGCTCTGCGGCACCACAGCGACTGACATTACAGCTCTGCAGCAACTGACCTCACAGCTCTGCAGCACCACAGCGACTGACATTACAGCTCTGCAACACCACAATGACTGACATTACAGCTCTGCAACAACACAGTGACTGACGTTACAGCTCTGCAACACCACGGCGACTGACGTTACAGCTCTGCAACAACACAACATTACAGCTCTGCAACACCACGGCGACCGACGTTACAGCTCTGCAACACCACGACCGACGTTACAGCTCTGCAACAACACAATGACTGACGTTACAGGTCTGCAACAACACATTGACATTACAGGTCTGCAACAACACAATGACTGACGTTACAGCTCTGCAACAACACAACTTTACAGCTCTGCAACACCACGGCGACTGACGTTACAGCTCAGCAACACCACGGTGACTGACGTTACAGCTCTGCAACAACACAGACTGACGTTACAGGTCTGCAACAACACATTGACATTACAGGTCTGCAACAACACAATGACTGACGTTACAGCTCTGCAACACCACGGTGACTGACGTTACAGCTCTGCAACAACACAATGACTGACGTTACAGGTCTGCAACAACACAATGACTGACGTTACAGGTCTGCAACAACACAATGGTATTACAGTTCTGCAACAACACAATGGTATTACAGCTCTGCAACAACACGCAGACATTACAGCTCTGCAACAACACGAAGGCATTACAGCTCTGCAACATATACAACACCACACTGACATCACTACTCAGCAACATGTAAAACACTGACATCACTATTCTGCAACACCACACCGACATCACTACTCTGCAACATGTACAACAGCACACTGACATCGCTCCTCTGCAACACCACACTGACATCACTCCTCTGCAACACCACACTGACATCACTACTCAGCAACACCACACTGACATCACTCCTCTGCAACATGCACACCACACTGACATCACTCCTCTGCAACATGTACACCACACTGACATCACTCCTCTGCAACATGCACAACACCACACTGACATCACTCCTCTGCAACATGCACACCACACTGACATCACTCCTCTGCAACATGTACACCACACTGACATCACTCCTCTGCAACATGCACACCACACTGACATCACTCCTCTGCAACACCACACTGACATCACTCCTCTGCAACATGTACACCACACTGACATCACTCCTCTGCAACACCACACTGACATCACTCCTCTGCAACACCACACTGACATCACTCCTCTGCAACATGTACAACAGCACACTGACATCACTCCTCTGCAACACCACACTGACATCACTCCTCTGCAACATGCACAACACCACACTGACATCACTCCTCTGCAAACACCAAAACTGACATCACCCCTCTGCAACATGTACAATCGCAACCACACTGACATCCTCCTCTGCAACATGCACAACACCACACTGACATCACTCCTCTGCAACATGCACAACACCACACTGACATCACTATTCTGCAACATGTACAACACCACACTGACATCACTCCTCTGCAACATGTACAACACCACACTGACATCACTCCTCTGCAACACCACACTGACATCACTCCTCTGCAACATGCACAACACCACACTGACATCACTACTCTGCAACACCACACTGACATCACTATTCTGCAACATGTACAACACCACACTGACACCACTCCTCTGCAACATGTACAACAGCACACTGACATCACTACCCTGTAACATGTACAACACCACACTGACATCACTCCTCTGCAACACCACACTGACATCACTCCTCTGCAACATGCACAACACCACACTGACACCACTCCTCTGCAACACCACACTGACATCACCCCTCTGCAACATGTACAACACCACACTGACATCGCTCCTCTGCAACATGTACAACACCACACTGACATCACTCCTCTGCAACATGCACAACACCACACTGACATCACTCCTCTGCAACACCACACTGACATCACTCCTCTGCAACATGCACAACACCACACTGACATCACTACTCTGCAACATGTACAACACCACACTGACACCACTCCTCTGCAACATGTACAACAGCACACTGACATCACTACCCTGTAACATGTACAACACCACACTGACATCACTATTCTGCAACATGTACAACACCACACTGACATCGCTCCTCTGCAACATGTACAACACCACACTGACATCACTACTCTGCAACACCACACTGACATCACTCCTCTGCAACATGCACAACACCACACTGACATCACTCCTCTGCAACATGTACAACACCACACTGACATCACTACTCTGCAACACCACACTGACATCACTATTCTGCAACATGTACAACACCACACTGACACCACTCCTCTGCAACATGTACAACAGCACACTGACATCACTACCCTGTAACATGTACAACACCACACTGACATCACTATTCTGCAACATGTAGAACACCACACTGACACCACTCCTCTGCAACATGTACAACAGCACACTGACATCACTACCCTGTAACATGTACAACAGCACACTGACATCACTATTCTGCAACATGTACAACACCACACTGACATCGCTCCTCTGCAACATGTACAACACCACACTGACATCGCTCCTCTGCAACACCACACTGACATCACTCCTCTGCAACATGCACAACACCACACTGACATCACTACTCTGCAACACCACACTGACATCACTATTCTGCAACATGTACAACACCACACTGACACCACTCCTCTGCAACATGTACAACAGCACACTGACATCACTACCCTGTAACATGTACAACACCACACTGACATCACTATTCTGCAACATGTACAACACCACACTGACATCGCTCCTCTGCAACATGTACAACACCACACTGACATCACTACTCTGCAACATGTACAACACCACACTGACACCGCTACTCTGCAACATGTACAACACCCCACTGACATCACTATTCTGCAACATGTACAACACCACACTGACATCGCTACCCTGCAACATGTACAACACCACACTGACATCACTATTCTGCAACATGTACAACACCACACTGACATCACTATTCTGCAACATGTACAACACCACACTGACATCGCTACCCTGCAACATGTACAACACCACACTGACATCGCTACCCTGCAACATGTATGACACCACAATGATATCACTACTCTGCAATACCACAAATGGCAAAATTAATGTCCAGTTGTATCTTCAATGACACCTAAACATTCTAACTAAATCCACATTAACTTTTCACACGGGTACTATTTTGTCCTTATAAACTGTACGAATGCCAACCACCACCCCCCCCCCCCCCCCCCCTAAAAAAAGAAAATCCCAAGAAACAAAACAAAATTGGGAAGAGAAGGTTTTAGTGTGTGTGTTTAATAACATACTATGCAATTTTTTGCTGTTCTTGTTAAGGTAAACAGCAGAATGCAGAAAACCCCAGCTGAACAGAGTCTAAACACCAAATGCAAAAGGGCTGCCAGTTCTGCATATATCTGAAGGCTTCATATTCATTTAAAAAAAAAAAAAGGTCCTTCGGATGAGACTATAAACTGAGGTCCCGTGCGCAAATGCACGAAGAACATCTTAGGCACACGTTAAAACCAGTTCTGTTTTTCGGAAGAGTAGGCCATTGTGTGGGAACGGATGACAAAATTGACAAAACTGCATACACATGGGGACTGGATGTAAAAAAAGCCATTGAGTGCTTACTCTATTATCCTCAAAATATAAGAATAAAAAATAAAAAAATAAAAAAATTAGTACTGAAATCAGCCACTGAACATCAACAGCAAATGACAGACATGCAAGCGCGCGTGTTTGAGTGAGTGAGTGAGTGAGTGAGAGTGTGTGTGTCTTCAATTTTACGTCTGTTCACTTAAAGTGGGGACGGGATAGCTCAGTGGTCGGAGCACTTGCTTTCCCCCAGCCAAGTTAAGCAGCGTCGAGCGTGGTTACCAGTTGGATGGGTGACCGTTTGCGCGCCTTGGCTTCAGTACAGTTCCCCCAGTTCACCCAGCTGTAAATGGGTACCTGCCCTCTTTAGGGTCAGGGAAGGTAAAGCAGCGAGGGAGAGGAGATGGGCAATATGCTGGCCCTAGAGAAGTGAGGTCTCTGACACCTCGCTCCCCTACGACCTCATAGGTTATGGGACTCCTTTACCTTTACCTCACTTAAAGTGATATTTGACGAATATTAGTGTGTGTGTGTGTGTGTGTGTGTGTGAACATGTGTGTGTAAGCGTGCGTGCGTGTGTGTGTGTGTGTTTATGTATGTGTGTGAGTGCGCGTGTTTAACTGTTTTTAAGTTAAATTCTTTTCTTCTTTGTTGAATGCTCACACAGCAACCACTGTAGTCTGTCATAACAGTGAAAATGCATTGTTCTGCCATTAAACGCCTGACAAATCAGGCCCAGGCCCAGTGCATCCAACTTCAGCATGAGAGAGAAATGTTATCTTTTTATTTAAGCCTTTCCGGAAAAAAAGGCAGGAGAATGGACCAAGAAGGCAGAAAATAGACAAGAAAGGAGGTGACAGAAAGAAAAAGAACAAGGCAGAAGCAAAGAGAGTGATAGAAAAGAGGGGATTTCTAGCACAGATTTTCCAGATGGTGGGGATGCTACTTGTACTGACAGGCCCCTGGCATTGGGGGGGGGCTGGGTGAACTGGGGGAACTGTACTGAAGCCAAGGAGCGCAAACAGTCACCCATCCAAGTGGTAACCATGCTCGACGCTGCTTAACTTGGCTGGGGGAAAGCGAGTGCTCCGACCACTGAGCTATCCCGTCCCCTAAAAAATGAAAGGGAAAGATTGTTTTTATTTCAAGGATACATCATTAACACCAGGTCCCTGCGAGCTTGCTGTTTTGTAATCTTCCTCATCCGTTCCCACCAGCTCATAATGACCTATTCTTTCTAAAGGTGGAACAGGTTTTAATGTATGCACAAGATGGTCTGCAAGCATTTGCACATGGGACACGTGTTTATAGTCTCATCCAAAGGCTGTGTGTGTGTGTGTGTGTGTATGCACAGCCCTCACCTGGTTTAATTCATACCTTACTGACCGATACCAGACAGTTGCAGTAAACAAGATTCAATCAATACCTGCCAAACTGGAATGCGGAGTCCCACAGGGATCAGTTCTAGGCCCTGTTCTTTTCACTCTTTACACTGCCCCACTGTCACATATAATAAACCGTCATCAAATCAACCATCATTTTTACGCAGATGACTCTCAGTTTCAAAGCAGTGTTACTCCTGAAAATCTGCCTTCTCTCCTGACAAATATGGCCCGCTGCTTTGAAGATACTCAAAACTGGATGACACAGAACAAATTACAGCTAAATGCAGATAAAACCGAAGCCATGCTCGTAGGGACCAAACACAAACTCTCTTCCATTACAACAGCTTCAATAGAACTCGGCAATACATCAGTCCCTCTATCCACTGCTGTGAAGTATCTAGGTGTCGTTATCGACAACACACTCTCTATGAAAAAATTCATCACCCAGACTTGTCAGTCGTGTTACTATCAATTACGACATATTAGAGCAATTCGAAAGTACCTGTCCACAGATGCAACAGCCAAACTTGTCACTTCTCTCTTTCTTTCACGTCTGGACTATTGCAATTCTCTTTTGTCTGGTCTGCCAGCATCATCTATCTACTCCCTTCAACGTATACAAAATTCCGCAACTCGACTAGTTCTCAGAAAGAAAAAATCTGAGCACATAACCCCTCTCTTGCGATCTCTCCACTGGCTGCCTGTGCCTCAGAGAGTAAATTATAAGATCAGTACCCTCTGTTGTAAATGTCTCCACAAAACTGCACCCTCCTACCTCTGTGAATGTCTTAACCTGTACACTCCTTCACGTTCCCTCCGCTCTACTGCAGATACCTTGTGCCTACGAATACCTAGATTCAACCAATCCACTGTTGGCTGCCGCTCTTTCTCTATTTCAGGTCCATCAACCTGGAATGGGCTCCCTCTTCGCCAGAAACCTAGTTATGACACTTTTAAATCCAGCCTCAAGACATATTTATTTCAAACCTAAGATTTCCCCCCTCCTGTTTCATATCAGAACTATCCCACCTTCACTAACCCATGTCCTATCACCCTGCTAAAGTATATGACCTGTGTGAGTGTGTGTGTGCTTTTGAAAAACATTTGACTGTTGAAATTTTATTTAATAGATTTTGTCTGCAGCGCACCATGTTTGTAAATATCTGTTTGCTTAAACTATTGATTATTTATCATTGATTGCATGAATGTGTAAGATTAGGTTGAATGCATGCACTTTGATTTGTCTTTGCAAGATACAGCGCTATATAAGTTCCATTTATTATTATGTGTGTGCACATGCATGTGCATACTGGCAGTGGCATGAACATGTGCAATATTGACAATTAAAAAAAAAAAGACAGATCACACATTGCCTTCTATGGTAGGCCAGTCTATTACATCAGCTGAAACAAAGAATCAAATTAAAGCAAAAATACAAGATTGTCTTCTTCAGGAAAATAGAAAAACCTCAATAATATATTAAAAAAAAATTTCTCTAAAGTTTTAGGAAAGAGACAAATTCAGATTATTGTCAAAAAATGTTTTTTTTTAAAAGTGATAAGCCTACATTCATCAATTCAGATTGTTGTCAAAACATGCTTTTTTTAAAAAGTGATAAGCCTACATTGATCACAGCTTTCTAGAGAGGTCCACAATGGACATGGGCTTACCTTTGGATGGGTTGAAAGGCTGTCCCAAAAATTCCCGCTTGCAAAAGCCCACAGTCTCCGTCAGGTAGTTTGCAAAGTCGTTGGGTTTCAGCTGAATGCTGTTGTAGTTGTCGTAAATGGTGGCCTGAAAACACACACACAGCTCTAATGTTCTCAATACTGCAAAGCTCCCATTCCACTCACTGTCTTCACCCCCTGCCCACACCCAATGTTACAGTTAGATCAGGCAAATGTTACCAAGTCTCTGTGATATTTTGTACAACTCCAACAATCGCAATTACGAGAGTGAGCTCTTATGATTTATACAAGAAAACAGCTGACAGGAAATTTTCCATAACCGTGATGCATTTGTACGCTTAAAAATAAAACGTTTCCTTTCTATATGGTTACAGGTTATTACCCAACAAGCAGAAATTAAATGCTGTGGTTATTTTCGCCAACTTTCAGCTCTATCTCAGAGATTCATCAGCTTATTTGAAGCATGCTGCGAATGTGTGAATAATCTTTGTTTTCCTATTAATTTTCACCATGTGAACCGACTGATTTTGACAGGCACTAATCTTTTAACCCTTATGCCGGCTGTCATGACATGTCACGCTTCTTCATGTAAACTGTTAACTGGTTGTCACACAACATATATTGCACTGAAGGGTAACACATTGGGTCGTTGCCTTCAGTACTATTCTCGAATGCAAAAATGGGCACTTTTCTGCAATTTATTAGCATGCATTAGTAAGGCCTGGGAAATATTTCTAAAAGAGATTTAAGTCGGATGTCAATAACACAGGGCACTGGGTTAAGTGTCACTTTCTGTTCAAAACAGCAGCTGCTATGAACGTTCCACACCAATGCAACAGTCTTGCCAACATTTTTAAAATTTTTTTAAAACGATTTCTTCCCTGATGCAAACTTAGAAGTTGGCGTAAGCAGTGGAGATGCTTACCTAAAGAACTGATGCTCATTAGGTTATTTCACAGACTTAGTTCAGGCCTGAAACACACTCATTTGGTTCGAGCGGCGATTGAAGTGAAGGCGCCATATTTCCCCTTGAACGTGAAAGTTCACGGACTTTCAGCAAAACTTTTCCTAAAAATCCTCAGCTTTTAACATTTTTTGGGAGGTCTATTCACTCATGATGAAGTGATAAATGCATATTGAGCAAATAAATTTACTTGCTGAACAAAGAGCCCCACTCCCAGTAAGTACACATTGTTTTCAACCTTTTACTGCGTCACTGATTAAAAAAAAAAAATCTCTATTTTTTGGGGGTCTCCTTTTTCTTTCTTTCTTTTCTTTTTCTGTACTGATTTAGAAAATTATTTTTTTACGAGACAGGAAAGCGGTTTTTATTCATAAGTGTACACATTCCAGCAAAGGTATCTATCTATCTATCTATCTGTCCCGTAGTCTGACGACCGTGGGGGCACCCTCAAAGACTCAGCAACCAGTTCCCTCCATTCCTCTCTCTGTTCTGCCTTTCTCAGGGTTTTGTTGAGTTCTAGGCCTGTCCGTTCACTGATGTTATCCTCCCAGCTCTTCCTTGGTCTGCCTCTTCTTCTTCCTCCTTGGACAGTGCCTTGCAAAACTGTTTTTGTAATTCCTTGGGATCTTGTGACATGCCCATACCACTTAAGTTTACGCTTTTTCACAATCGTTAGAAGGTTCTCATAGGGTCCAATGGTTTGCTGGATTCTGTTATGCACGCTTTCGTTGCTTATGTGGTCTTTGTAGGAGATGCCAAGGAGTCTCCGAAAGCATCTCATCTCCACTGCCTGTACTCTTCTCTCCAAATCCGCAGTCAGGGTCCATGATTCACAGGCATACAGAAATATGGATATGACAAGGGAGCGCATTAGTCTGATCTTGGAGATAAGCAAAGGTATATTTTTACAATAATGGCAACGTTGGAAGGGACATAACCCAAGTGCCTTAACAACATGGTTGCTTGGGTTGTTTCCCTTCTAACTGCACTGCTATGAAAGGTAAAGGTAAAGGAGTCCCATAACCTATAAGGTCGTAGGGGAACGAGGCGTCAGAGACCTCACTTCTCTAGGGCCAGCATATTGAGGGTGGCGCCCATCTCCTCTCCCTCGCTGCGTTACCTTCCCTGACCCTAAAGAGGGCAGGTACCCATTTACAGCTGGGTGAACTGTACTGAAGCCAAGGCGCGCAAACGGTCACCCATCCAACTGGTAACCACGCTCGACGCTGCTTAACTTGGCTGGGGGAAAGCGAGTGCTCCGACCACTGAGCTATCCCGTCCCCTAAAAAATGAACAAGAGAGTCGAACCAGTGAGTGGAAGAGGATCAGCGCGTTTCCACAACAATAAACCACTGCACCACGGACCTCCCTACTGCTATGGTCTGTCCTAAATCTATACTTCTGTCAAAGGCATTTCTCTTAAAACTGTGTATGCTGGCCTGAACGCCCGTGAAGCGAATGACAATTATTTTGAACTGCACACACAGGTGCTCAACTCCTTTGGGAGAATCCCCACAAAAAAAAAAGCTAGAGTCAAAAAGCAGTACTTGGAAAAGGTGACTGCCACATTTTCACTGGCAGTACAAACTTGCTTCACTGCTCATAGCATGGCACTGGCAGTCTGAAAACTGGTGACTCCACTGTTGTCACACAAGAAATTTGTAGAATGATAACAGTCTTTTGCCTTTTTTTTCTTTCCTCCGCTAAGGCTCTAAGCTTCACTAGTTCTCTAAGGACAACAGAGGATTAACACTAACAGGGCTCACTGTTTGACCATTTGAATTACAGAGTAAACCCCCAAAAAATTGTTTTTAAGTTTCCAGTGTGGTCCAGATCAATCCTACCCACTGACATAGTGCTAATGTGAATGTAATGTGAGAACTGCAAGCCATCATTAGGAAGTGAAACCACATGTCATCTCTACTGGGACAAGTTTAACTTTTAGGATTCTGTTGTATTTATAATTTATAATTCTTATTGCATAAAACCATTAAATTTCCTCACTACTATGCACATTTTAACTTTACTTTAGGTTCACTAAGCTGGAAGCTTGTGCAAATGTTGAATTTTGCAATACTTAGTTATTCAGATAGCTCATGAGGCTAATCACATGGGCGCGCGCACACACACACACACACAAAGTTGACACGCACACATACAAAGTTCACACACTCATAACGTAAACACATACACAAAAGTTTACACAAAGTTCACACACACAGAGCTCTCTTTTCAGGTATTTTTCATGGGGGGTGGGGGGTGGGGGGCAGAGGGATGTTTTATATCACATTTGAATAGAAGTTAAAATGAAGGATAATAAACTAAATAAAGTCTTAAAAAAATGTTTTCTATGGAAAATTCAAACACACACAAAAAGTGAAAGACTTTAAATTTACTTCACAAATCTTAATGCTAATGTATTTATAAATTAAACAAGACTTAATTTCCACACACACTCAATCCCATTTCAGATAAATTTTTATAAACCACTCTCTGATACAATTTAAACAAGCTCAGATGACTCTTGGTTACCAGATAGATGGGCGACTGTTTCCACGCCTTGGCTTTAGTACAGTCCCCCAATTCACCCTGCTGCAAATGGGTACCTGCCTCTTTAGGGCCAGGGAAGGTAAAGCAGCCAGGGAGAGGAGATGGGCATCGCCCTCAATACGCTGGCCCCTAGAGAAGTGAGGTAGACCTCTGATGCCTCGCTCCCCTACGACTACATAGGTTATGGTCCCAACACCTTTACCTCAGCAGACCCTTAAGACTACGATAAAACAAAACAACAAAACTTTACTGACTGATAATTTTTTGCGTCTCCTATATGAGGCCCAGGTCTGAGGCTCGAGAACGAGTTGCCCACCGGGCCTCAACTGCTTGAAGATCCTGTGGAACACGCGTTTCAGGCCCTCGTCTCCATGGTTCAGGTGGATCCACTTGGTGATGCTCAGCGCCAGGATGGTGTCGTATTCTTGCTTCACGTAATCCAGCTCCTCGTCCGACTTGAGAACGTAATTTCCCTGTAAAAAAAAAAAAAGTGACTTACTGACTTGACTTCAATTCTAAACTCCCTGACGAATTTTTCCGGGCACTTCACTAAAAGCTTCCAGCAATGTGTGTTTGGGGCAAGTTTTATAGATCTGGCCAAGCCCGTGGATCTCTTTTCACTTTTCAGGCTGTATAATGTATTATCTCTTTTCAGGCTGTATAAATTATTTTTTTTCAGGCTGTATAATCTCTTCATGCTGTATTAGTTAATCTCTTTCCAGGCTGTATTGATCTGAAAACCCACATTCTTTTGTTTTTTTGATTGCCCTTTGTGTAAACAATACAAGGCTGTCCAATTAGAATAGATTAACCGGCAGTATGGCTCAGTAGTAAGTATGATAGTAAATTATACAATGTCTTTAATGATCTGAAGGATTTATTCTCTCTTTCGTTTCAAGGTTTCATAATGATAATGATGTCAATAAATTATGCAATAAAGATCAGACACCTACCAAAATTTCTGTTTCTGTGATAATAACTCAAGTTGTCTTGATTCTTAGGATGCTCAAATAAACTTCTAGGTTTTTTGGGACTTAGTTGGTAATTATGGGAATGTCAGTACAGGCAAAGGGGGTGGGGTGGGGGGTGGGGTGCAGGATTCAAGTTTGGGAACCGGAGTCAGCTATACTTAAAGAAAATGACAATTATCGAATTAAAGCACAATGTTGCATGATACATCATATTGCAGTACAGCTCTATGCATTAACTTATAATAATAATAATAATGTATGGAGTTTATAAAGCGCTGAATCTTGTAAAGTAAACAAATCAAAGCGCTTGCATTCAAATCATTCACACGCATGCAACCATCCACAAATATCAAGATAAACAATTACCAAATTTATACACACAACACACTTAGGTGGGGGTGGTGGAGGCGAAGGTAGCTATTGAAAAGTAGGAACAGGTAACAGGGATTATGATTTAAAGTGATTAAAGCTGGTAGGCGAAAAACATGACAGCAGAGGGCAAACTCTCAAGGCAAAATGACATGCTGACACAGCAGAAAGCTATCCAGTATCCCTATAGTATGTCACTGGGTTCAGAATTATAAATCCATGGTCTCTGACAGAAACTGAGGAACACACAAATGAGAGAGCTCTAGAGAGAGAGAACTCTAGAGAGAGAGAACTCTAGAGAAACTCAGAGAGCGAGCTCAAGAGAGCTCGAGAGAGAGGGTATACACCAAAATCAGCAAATATTACTTTCATATGGGAGCAGGAAAGATTTAAGAAAAAATAAAAGTTTGCTCATCCAGGATACCCACAGTAAGTAGTACTACATCACTCATTATTTCATTTAGTCCAAAAAAAAAGCATGCCAGCACATCAATAACACCACAGGTCTATGCATTGATCAGCTAATACAATTACCCTATAAAAACTAAATTTAAGTAAATTCTAGGGTCTTGTAAAATTTCTACAGGTAATAATACTGACAAAGATGTTAGCTTGCTGTCACTAACAGAGAAAAATCACAATCTGGCTTGGCATTCAGTCACATGAATGAGCATTAGAAGCAGATTGTCCAGGTGAAAAAATAAGCAATGACTAACCTGCATAAACATGACGTTTTTCGGGAAAATGTTGCTGGGGTTGGTCAGCGCAGGCAAGGGTTCAATAGGTCCATATTCTGTTGTCGACACAGGGAATTTCTCCATCTGGTACATGTTGGCTTTGGTTTGGTGACTTCGGATGTTCTGTCGGGCAATCCGGATCAGGTTTGGATCAATGTCCATGCCGACAATCTTCTTTGGATGAAAGAGCTGAGCCACTGCCAATGTGACATCACCAGCGTTACACCCTACATCCAAGACATCCTTCCCTTCAAACCACTCCTTCCTAAAAAAATACAGACGGAAATCTGGAGCCATAGCCGGAGTACGGTACCCATAATACCTGTAGTAATTGCCATGTTTATAGGCGGGATTTTTGGAATATTTGATCTGTTGCTTCTTCTCCACAGGAGGTCTTTGCTCCACTGACACTGACCCACCTGATCCACCCGAGAGTCGTCGCACTTTTCTCGGAGAGTGGTGACTGCTGCGAACGTCAGGGCTACTGGAGCGTCGAGAAACCAGTTTTTTAGATGAACTTGTCCCACTGTCAGAGCTGCATTCACTGACAGTCCTACGGCGCTTGCGGATCTGGGAAGAATCTGGGCGCAAAACTGGCGAGATTAAAGAGCTCAGTGTTCTCGATTGTGGTTCTTGAAAAGGTACTGGTTCATTTGCATTTTTCTCTGGTGCCAGGTTCACATCAACTTTCAGAGCTTCCAGCGGTTTACTAGCTGCATCTTTCTCATCTTCCTCATCTTCAGGTGACTTCAAGTTTGGATACCTCCAAAGGCGTTTAAATTCTCTTTCCTTCTTTTCTCTTTCTTTGTTCACCTTTTCTTGCTCCTCTGGTTTAATTGGTTCTATTTTCAGTGCTTTTCTGAGGGACTTTCTATTTCTGGGAATATGATCTCGGTCTTTATCATCTAGTGGTGACTGTGGCACAGGGTAAAGTTTTTTCTTTATGAAAGCGTCTTTCTGCAGTTCTTTTAATCTCTGATCTATTTCCTGTCTTAGTTTCCGGGAAGTGTCTGAGCTATGCTTGCCCTGGGGCAGACTTGCTGATCGACTTCTAAAACGGACAGCGGTGCCCCGTTTCTTTCCATCATGGGAGTCTTCCAAACCCGACTCGTGCTCATCACAATCACTGGTGCCAGGAGTTTGACCACTGGCACTTTCTTCCATTGGCTCCTCAATGTCACCACCACTATCAACTGCCTGCCTGCTGTCCTTATCACCTGCACTGAAACTTGTTTGTGTGGAAACCGTGAGTAGACCTTCAGAGTTGTTTGCTGCCTTGTTGAATGCATTGTCACCAGAGTCAGAAATTGCATCTGAACCCCCCACAACATCTGCTGCTGATTTTTCTGATCCAGAATCCAGACTTTTGTCCGCTTGATCACTAACCACTTGGCTGTCTTCCTCAATGTCTGACCTGATGGGTTGCACTGCAATGAACTCTTCACTCTGCATACTCTGATTGCCTGAATCCTCCGTGTCCCTGATTTGATGAGGCTCAGCATTATCTGAAGTGTTAATGTTCTCAGTACCATCAGTGTGTGGCACGTTTCCAGAATCACTTCCTTGTTCTCTCTTTTTACATCGGCTACGTTTTCGTTTTCTCAAAGGGTATTTCAACGCAACAGGCATCTGATCATCTTCATCCTGAGTTAAGCCAAGAGGGTCTTGTAGGTTGACAGGAATAAAATTATTCACTGGCATGTTATAACGATCTGGATCTTCTTGTAGTGGGGATTGCAAATAGCCAGGTAAATCTTCATTCAAAGAACCTGAAAGATTCAATGGATCATGTGAGGTTCCTCCTGGAACACGCCAATGGTCAAGAAGTGGTCTTCGTTGCTCTCGATACTTCATGCGATGTAAGTAATCTTGTCCACCTTCGCGTTTAGCTCCAGTTTCTTTAGACGACTGGTCTGGCCATGGGTTGTCTTGCATCCACAAACGTTTGTAACCAACTGATGCTCCAGGTAAATAGGAATGCATTGGACTCCAGTCCCGAACAGGCAGCCCCGGCAATTTAAACCTATGACGACTGACATATGAACGTCTGATATGTTGCTTCAGGTGTTCATTTGTGACACTGGCACACGGGGGCTTTTTACTACTTTCGATTTTAGTCTCGACTCTCATCTTCCGCATGAATCTTCTGTCGTTTCGAGCTCTCTCACCCATTTGACGAGTTCCAAAAATCCTTCCCAGAGAACAATATGTGTCTGGGGTGTCTCTTGGAGTGGATTCAAACTGTGGTCCACTCCGAAATCGCCGCATTCTTACTGCGATCGTAAAACGTGATCACTACGTAGGCCTACAAACTCACCATGTGTTTACAAACCTTTTCCTGTGCGCATGTGCACAGCCAGCACAGCAGCGCCCTCAAACGCTCACTTGAGTTTTTTCAACAATTCCAAATATAAACAAAGGTCCTGTCACTGTTTAAAGGGATATTCTGGGATGAAACCAACTAAACTGCAAACCTCAACACGTACAAACAGCAAATAGCAAAAAAAACTCTGACACCAAGATCAAACAACGCTATCTTGCAGTCACAGATCTTCCAGCTCTTTCGACACCCCCAACATTCGAGGCACAAGATGCGCATGTATGAACAAGGATTGTGGGAAAAGTCGTGGGCTCAAGCGGAAGTTTCAAATTGTCGTCTGGTCTGCTTTGATTGTGGAGCATAGATACGTAAATAGAATCTGAATATATATATCTACAGTTTTTGGGAGGCAAATGTTTGTATGAATCGTCAGGAAATTTTCTCCGTTAGGCTATAGGAACAGAATTTTAAATTCAGATTGTATTATGACTGTCTGTGGCGGCTTTCTACTAGCCTAGTAGTCACTAGCTAGTACTAGGCTAGTAGAAAGCTGATCATAAATGCTTTTTATGATGATCAGTAATCACTCTATCATCGTGATCATGCCATTTAAGTTAAAGGATTTGCAAATCAGATTCATGAAACCAGACGATGACCAAAGAGCTAAAACAAAATTCAAACGTTCAATACTTCATTATGGTCTCTAATGATGCATAAATAATGGTTATTTTGTAAAGGATTTAACTGCACATTTAAGATATCAATAATTGGGGGAAAAGAATCCTCTGTTAAAATTTTTTGTATTTAGTATTAACTTTTGGCGGTTTAATAATGATATTTTAGAATGATGATCCCCCCTCCCCCTGAATCATAAAGTATTTGCTGAAAAAGCATCAAATTCAAAGTAAAGAAGTGAGAAATGATGATTTTTCTATAAACAAAAATGTCATATTGAAAACCTTTCAATAAAAAAGGAAACACCACTCGTAAATCTGCCTTGCTAAATATATAAATCCATTACAATGGCATTGTGGCCAACTAATATAGTAATAAACGTGTTAATAAGTCACTGTTCAGTTCACTTATTAAACCAGCAGGATATCTTATGACCTTTTTAAAAATTTCCCTGCCAGAAAATACCTAGGCTGACAAGAATAAAACAAAAAATCTGGGAAGATGCGGATACAATTTGTTGAGCATCAGTGGTCATAGAACAACTATAGGTAGTACTAGGCTACTACTAGTATTAGGTACATCAATTGGGCAAAGAAAAACATATTCAGGCCAGATGTGTACACTATATCTCTTCTGACTTTTTTATTTTATTAGAGACACTGTTTATGTTTAGAGACACTGTTTATTTAAAGATCAAAGATAGAGTAATATATGTATGTTTTCATCCCACATACTAAGAATAAACAGTGGCGATAGAAATAGTTTAGGTTTGTTTTTGCTATTTTAAAAAAAAAATTTCTTTTCCAATCAATGGTATTTACAACATTGTATTCTACATTGGTGTGTGTGTGTGTGTATGCGGTGCGTGTGTGTGCGCGCGCACCTGGGTTTGTGTATGATAATTTTTTAAAGCTATCTTGGAATGCTTATAACAATCTGAAATGTATTTTTCGTGTGTCTTGTGAGATAATTATAGGTATCAATGCGCCTGTCAGTATTGTAATTGCCCTTCATGGGATGATTCAAGTGTTTTTGACTTGACTTAGTCCTCAGCTAGATCTCCAAGGTTCACCAATGGTGAAATTTTTGCATATACGCCTGTTGTTTTCCTCCACCGTTTAGGTAGCAACACTTGGACTTCAGGGAAAATAGTTTGTGATTTGTGTGTAAAAACTACACTGTCATGAACTTGCTTGTCAGGCAACATGTACGGCACAAGAACAGAATTCCTGAAGATCAGTTGCCTTTGTATAACGTGAAGGATTGCCTCAACTTGTTAACCGCTCAAGAGAAGGGGGGGGGGGGGGGGGGGGGGGGGGGGGGGCAACTGGCGAAACACTAACTGCAACAATAACAAAATGTACATTTAAAAATACTAGTGACTTAAAAAAAATCATTAATTGTTCTCCCCCCCCCCCCCCCAATTCTAGTATAAAGAGAGGTAATTTTTGTCCAAGTACAATTTAGCTTTAAAATTAAAGCAATTCTTCGCTTCCTTGGACCGTTTTGTCGTGGGGGGAGTGGGGTGGGGATTTAGGGGATTGTTTAGTTGATGATTTTGTTTCAATGTGAATTGAATTTGTAGTAATTGTCAAATGCAAGCCTGGTGATAATCAGCTGCTCATATGACTCCACTGCTACAGCATTGTTGTGTTGGGGATAGTTTCTGCATAAATTTTCCTTTAAAAACACAAACGCAAAAATAAGAGAAAAGAGAACGACGTTAAAAAAAGTGACTTGTCATGCTGAATTATTTCCAGTAATTCCACAAACAAACCAAGCTTAACAAGACTTTCACTCACACACACACACACACAAACACACACACACACACACACACACACACACACACACACACACACACACACACACACGGACCCATGCTTATGTTTTTGCAGTGATTAGAATTACTTTTTCAACATATGCAGAGGGTTTTAATAATAATAATAATATATGGAATTTATATAGTGCTGAATCTTGTAAAAAAAACAAACAAATCGAAGCGCTTGTACTCAAATCATTTACACGCATGCAACTCTTCTTAAACATAATGAACAACATTTCAAATCCATGCGCGCGCTCGCACGTACGCAGTTGAGTTATAATTCGGTTTTAAAGACTCTAGTCATATCTTTTTTTTCATAATCATTTTAATAATTCTGAACATTAATGCTGTTATATTTGTTTTGTCTTTCTGCTTCTTCTTTGATCATCGGGGGACAGGATAGCCTAGTGGTCAGAACATTGCGCTCGCAATCTGACGACCCAGGTTCGATTCCCGTTCAAGGGGATATTTTCCTCTGAGATAACATCAGTGCAGACTCCACTCTCCCCCAAAGTCCTTCGGATGAGACTATAAAACGAGGTCCTGTGTGTGAACGCACACAGAACAACTTGCGCACATGTTAAATCCTGCTCCGCTTTTCGTAAGAGTAGGCCATTGTGTGCCGGTGGGAACAGATGACAGAATTCACAAATCCGCATACACACGGGGACTGGATGTAAAAAAGCACATCAGTGCTTATTCCATTATCCTCGATATAAAAGAATTTTAAAAAAATCATTGCTCTGAATTTACAGGGATCACTGGTCTGCACCACCTAATGTTGATGTACTCGATCATGAGTAGGCTTCTAAGTGTCTTGCTACCATACTGTTCATGTTCTTTATGTTATGTTTGTTCCTAAGTGAATCGATAAAACTCTATAAAGAAAAAACCCAAACAAACAAAAAAAACCCATCAATTAGATTTAGAACAGCATAAAGTGAGTTGGAGGTATCGTGTCATTTCTTATGTCTCCTAAGATGTTGTGGTGCAGTCTTAAAAACTTGTAAACTTTGTGTTGCAGGCATACATAAAGAGAGATGGAACCTTCAAAGAAAACTTCTAAAAAACCATTTTCAGGTGAGATGAGCAATTATCACAAGATGCGTGTCGAAATTCTTTCACTTCTGTGATTTGTGTTTCTGTTGGCATATTGCTGAGAAACCAAAAAAGCGTGTACCTGTCTGAAGTCTGTGTAGTATGTCAATTTCCATCAGCTTATTCTGGAAGGGATGTATGTGTGTTTCGTGCGTGCATACGTGCATGCATGTATACAACTGCATGTTTGTAACATATCTGTTTATGTGCGTGCAAGCAACTGTGAGTTTCAGTTTCTTATTAGGTAAAACTAAAATGCATTGTAAACCTTCACTGTAGAACACAACACTTACATTGCATGTGATATTACATATCAGTCTTAAAATCTGTGCACATGTATACATACATCCTCATAGTTTCCATATGGCAGAATGAAAGTAATTATTCTTAAGAAAGATCCTGCGTTTCTGTATTCAAAGCATACACAGTCCATCATGAAGATAAACAACAAACAAAACCAGTTCAGTGTGAAGTGAAAACACAAAGCAAGCCCAAACCATTGATTTATTCTTTTATTTCTAGGATAATGGAATAAGCACTTGTGTGCTTTTTTACATCCAGTCCCTATATGTATGCAGTTTTGCAAATTGTGTTGTCCGTTCCCACCAGCACACAATGGCCTACTCCAAAAGGTGGCTTGGGTTTTAACATGTGCACAAGATATGGGACCTCGGGTTTGTAATCTTACCCAAAGGACTTTAGGGGAGAGTAGAGTTGGCACTGATGTTAACTCCAGAGAAAAAAATCCTCTTCAGCGAGATTCAAACCCGGTTCAGCAGATCACGAGCGCAACGTGCATCACTCAAACCACCAGGCTGTCCTGTCCCCCCATCATCACCACCAAGGTAATAAACACGGCCTTCCCAGCCTTCCCTTGTTCACAAGTATCTTGCCTGTTGGCATCGCCAAGTTTGCTGCAGTGTTAGCAGCCACACCCAATGATAATGACAGGATCCTCCTTCACGTTTTCCAGTCTTCACTGTACTGCCCTGCTGCTGACTTCATGGATTCTCAGGCCACAGGATTCGGTGATGTTGCCAGTGAGAGAAGCTGGTGGTCTGCCCTTTCTTTTTTTTCTCAGTCTTGCCTTGAAAGACAGTCTACATGAGGTCCGTATCTTGGTTTCGTAGCGCATGGCCTACGTATCTTAGTTTCCTTTTATTCATTAATGTAAGAAGTCTTCTTGTTGTTCTCATCATCATGATGATCATTAACCATTACACCCAGTGGTGTGTAGGGCAGCAACAAAGCGCTTCCACTCCTGCCTATCCTGGGCCAACCTAGTCACTGATCCCCAAGAGTGCTGCATGGCCTTCATCTCACTTTCTACAGTCCTCCTCCTCCACGTTGCTTTTGGTCTTCCTTTCTTTCTCCTTCCTTCTGGGGTCCAGTGCTCCTGCTGGTAGCTTCCTCTCGGCTTTGGCCATCAGCATTCATACGAGTCTCACTGGACCCGGGGGGTCCTTCGCACGCAAAAGTAGAAATTTTCTCTGTTTCTGTAACTTCTTTTTTTTTTACGGGACAGGGTTGTTAGCCCTGTGCCCAACCCCCAACCTGGAGGAAGGGTTCCACCTTAGTCGCCTCTTACGACATGCCTGGTTGGAGCGCAGGGATCCTATTCTTGCAATGCTCGCTTTCTCAGTTCGTGTAAAATGCTTTCATTTGTTGCTTTATCTATCCAACCGACTCTGAGCAGCCTTCTTTAAAAAAAAACCAACCACCCCACACCTCACAGGTATACCCAGGAGTAAATCAACAACAATTCTGCTCGCCTGCAACTGTCAGTGTGCGTGTTTGATTTTTGATGTTCATGTTAGCATTTTGTTTTGTTTTTTGGTCTGCTAGAGTAGCGAGGTTTACCAATGGTGAGATTTTGCATGTATTTGACCGATTACCCATCATTGAGGCAGCTGCATTCTGACTTGGGGAGTGATGCCTAAAAATGACACTAGTGCGTATGTGGTGTCTAAATTTTGACATCCATTCCTACCATGGCCTACTTTTCCCAAAGGCAGAAAGGGTTTTAACTCCTCGCCCCCCCCTCCCTTCTGATGAGACTTCAAACCGAGGTCCTGTGTGCAAACGCACGCAGAACATCTTGCGCACATGTTAAAACCCATTCTGCTTTTTGGAAGAGTAAGCCATTGTTTTTAAAAATTTGTTAATTTATTTTATTCTTTTATATTGAGGATAATGGAATAAGCACTTATATGCTCTTTTACATCCAGTCCCCATGTGTATGCGGTTTCGTAAATTGTCATATGTTCCCACCGGCACACAATGGCCTACTCTTTCGAAAAGCGGAACAGGATTTAATGTGTGTGCAAGATGTTCTGCGTGCGTTTGCACACGGGGCTTCAGTTTATAGTGTCATCGGAGGGACTTTTGGGGAGAGTGGAGTCTGCACTGATGTTAACTCCAGGGGGAAAATATCCCCTTGAACGGGAATCAAACCCGGGTCAGCAGATTGCGAGCGTAATATTCTAACCACTAGGCTATCTCGTCCCCGTGAGCCAGTGGGAATGGATGACAAAAGTTACAAAACTGCATACACACAAGGATTGGATTAAAAAAAAAAGCACATGAATGCTTATTTTTACTGTCCTCAAAGTAAAAGAATATTAAACAAAAAAATGTGCGTAAGATGTTCTGCATGCATCTTCTCAGGGGACCTCGGTGTAAAGTCTCATTGTAGTAAGGCCTTTCAAGGGCAGTGGAGTTGGGCACTGATGTTAACTCCCAAGGAAAAAAAAAAAGAAAATCCCCTCAAGATGGTTGCCTCAAGGGTGGCTGGACCCTGCACTTTCAGGATCACCCGCTGAATGCTCTGACCACAAGCCTCCAGCCCCCCTCCCCTCTTTCCTCCTCTCTCCCCTTCTCCCCCTCTCCCCCCCCCTCTCCCCCGTTACAAGTCGTTGAAATGTTGTCTTGGGTTTTCAGTGCCCTGTGCTAAGGGAAATACCAGTGGAACAGATGATGCCACTCCGCAAGACAAGGTGAGAGACCACTGCAGTCAAGTCAAAGTCAAATTTTTATTTCCAGATGGTACATGGAATAAGCAATGCATTTGCTTTTTTTTTGTCATCAAGCCATCTATCTAAGAACAAATTTCTTAATGATGATACTGAAATATTACATTATTGCAACCTTTACCGATAAATTGTACCAGTAAAAAGAGGAAAACCGATTAAAATAATACACTGGAAAATACAAATTATACACACATACATACACACGTACACACACATATATACACGCATACACACACACACATATACACACGCATACACACACTTGTACACACATGTGCGCACGTGCACACACACACACACACACACACTTAGGTAAACAATGTTTTAAGAATTTAAAAAATGAAAATCATAAAACGTCACTTCACCTACTATATCATCCATTCTTTCACAGTCACCAGTACATATGTATGTGAGAATTGACACTTTGACCAACAGGTCAGTGAAGATAGTTGCAAACAGGGAGGAAAAAGCTGAAAAGGTGACCCTGTATGTGTGGAAGTTATCCGTCTTTAGGGAGAGCAGCTTTGATTTTGCGTAGAGAAGTTTTCTGCAGTGTTGTACAGGACATATAAGCCAGCAAAATGCCAAGTTTAAGAAAAAGGTTTATTTGACATATTTTCAAATACCACTTGCCTTGGCACAGGGGTAAAGTGCTTGGGTTATAGACTGGAGAGTTGTGGGTTCAGATCTGATAGACATCACAGGGATTTTATCTGATGCAGCCATGGGCTCGTTAGGAACACTGGGGCAACACGGATGAGCTTCATCCACTTTACAGATGCGAGTTTGAAAGTGTTGCTCAAATTATCCGACCAACACAGAACAGGCACCACCATAGTGACCCACAGCAGTGCAGGGCCTCTCTGCCTGGTGGCCCCATGGTGGTCTAACATGGATATGATCCCTGTGGACTTTCTACCCAAGAATGCCTGTAACTAATCTGGGTATGGCTGGGGTGGAGAGCAGCCGAGAAAAGAGGACAGAAACGTCACAGAAAGTGAGGCAGCAGAAAAGAATAAAAAACAACAACCATACTTTCAAAATGTCATCATATGCTGGCATGTGCCAGTATTCAAAGTAATGATATATCATTCTCACTTGTGAAGTGGATAGAAGTGTGATATTTCATACTACTTCTTCCTTTTTTGTCATGTTTCTCCCAGGGGAGGTTTGACATTGATGAGCCTTCTCCATCTCTTTCTGTTTTGAGCTTCCTCCTTATTTATGCCCCTTTCTCTAAGATCATCTGCAATACAGGCAGCCCAGGTCTTGCTAGGTCTTCCCTTTGGTCTCTTTCCATCCACTACAAAGTTCATTGCTCTTTTTATGATGTGGTGGTCTGCTTTCCGTTGAACGTACCCATACCAGCGCAATCTATTGGTACTAGCTACAGACTTCAGACATTTCATACTGATCGTAATAATTCACTCATTACCATCTTGCCACCATAAAAGAACAATTTTGCTTAGCTTTGATTTGTCGGATGCAAAGGTATAAAATATGTACAAGATGATGATTTACTCAGCACTGGTTGCAGAATACATGAAATGACAACGGGGGTGAGGGTGGGGGGTGGGAACATTCCTTTTGCCATTAATGTTAATATACTGGTGATTATCCATCAAATCCGAGATTAATTATTTAGGGGGGGTGGGGGGTGGGAATGGAACCCAAGATAACATTTTTAACAGATTGGTGCTAGTTTTAATTGATTGACTTCTTAGGAAAAATGTTTTGTTTACCACATTTTTTAATTTTAGAGAAGCATGGATTTGACAAGCTTTGGATGTGCTGTTCTTCTCCTTAGTTTTGGTCTTATTAAAAAAAATATTTTGTTTTTATATTGTACCTCAGCTAGAGCTGCTGAGGTTCACCAATGGTAAGATTTTGCGATTGCAACCGTTTTTGCCCACCATGAAGGTAGCCGCATACTGACTTCATGGATGTATGCTGGGTATGCTTCTGTTTCTGTAATCTACTGTGGGGACGGGGTAGCTCAGTGGTCGGAGCACTCGCTTTCCCCCAGCCAAGTTAAGCAGCGTCGAGCGTGGTTACCAGTTGGATGGGTGACCGTTTGTGCCACACCTTGGCTTCAGTACAGTTCCCCCAGTTCACCCAGCTGTAAATGGGTACCTGCCCTCTTTAGGGTCAGGGAAGGTAAAGCAGTGAGGGAGAGGAGATGGGCGCCGCCCTCAATATGCTGGCCCTAGAGAAGTGAGGTCTCTGACGCCTCGCTCCCCTACGACCTTATAGGTTATGGGACTCCTTTACCTTATTTTTTTACCTTTTTAATCTACTGTACACTGACATGAATTACAGGTTCTTTGATGTGCATATTTGATCTTCTGCATGTGTGTATATGTACAGGAAGGGAATAAGGCATTGGCAGGTCTGCACTTGAAGTTGACCTGGGAGATTGTAAAAAAACCCACACTTAATTACAGGATCTTTAATGTGTATATTTGATCTTCTGCATGTGTGTATATGTACATGAAGGGAATGAGGCATTGGCAGGTCTGCACTTGAAGGTGATGTGGGAGATGGTAGAAATCCCCGCCCTTAATCCACCAGACACTGCCGAGATTCAAACCCATGACTTCATGGACCCATGGGATTGAAGTCAGACAGTCTTAACCACTCGGCTGTAGCATCCACCATGTCTTCTTTCATTTTTTGCCCTCCCCCCACCCCCTCATCATTTCTTTTTTGCGCAGAGTGATGGATCTACCTTTAAAATTTTAATATATTTTTTTAAGTCATTGTTCTGTTTCTTATTATCAGATTCACTGATGTTTTTCTCCGTTGTCTGTGTGTTCTGAAAGGCATCTCCTCCACAGGCAGGAAAAGACAAGAGTGGTAAAGGAGGGAGAACAGTGAAGAAAACGGACAAACCACAGTCCGCCACAACCAAGACAGTGAAGAAACCCAACAGCAAACGAACCTTTCTACCCAAAAAACCAACTCCAAGGAGTCTGACTCCTGCAGAATACGAAGACATCTTCCAGTCTGTGATTGAGAACTTCAGCAAGACACCTGAAGAAGCAGAAGATGAAGAAGAAGAGAACGTTTACGTCATGGCTCCCACCCTGACGACAGAGAAAGAGTCTCCCGTGACGAACGTGGAAACCACTTGTGTGCAAGAGCGTGGTGGTGGTGATGAGGAAAACTCTGATCTTGAACACTCGGATAAAGAAAACATCTCCAGGAATGAAAACGCTGCAGAGAATGCTAATGATGATGATGACCGTTTGGTTGATGATGGTGACGATGGAGAAGAGACAAACAAAGCGGAACGTTCCGACTCTAAATCCAAACCGTGTGACGATAAAGACAACACGCATACTAAGACGAGTAATGACGACCGTGATGAGGAACCAGTTACAACCGTCCCCCGACATAAGCAGCTGAAGAAAAAAGATAGGGAAGGTAAAGCCCCAAAAAAGAAAAAACGAAAAAGTGTAGGCAAGATGTGGAAAAGGAGACTGAAAATGAAGGGAAGGATGGAAAGATAAAACGGAAAAAGACAAAGGACAGCATTAAGGACCAGAAGAAAATAAAATGTGACAAAGATTTCGGAGTGGACGCTAAAAAGAACAAGAAAGAGACAGATTCTGCCCAGGCCAAATCAAAACCAAAGCAGTCTGAGACAGATGAAACAACATCAAAAGATCCAGACAAAGACGAAGACGACGACTCAAAGCAAAACTTGACAACCGATACAGACTGTTGCGAAGAAAAGTCAAAGAAAAAGCCTACAGCTCCCAAAGAGCAAGAAACGCGTGAAACAAAGCCGAAGGAGAAGAAGAAGAAGAAGAAAGAGACAGAAAAGCAAACGGAAGAAAAAACCAAACCACCCAAGAAGAAAAACAAAGACAAAGAAACTGAAACAAAATAAACTCTAAGAAAACCGAAAACACAGAACCAGAGAAAGACTGTCGTCACGGAAAGGAATCGGAATGCGAGATTAACGAAACATCCCCGCAAAACGTAGAAACAGCAGGCGTGAACAGCGAGGACTGTAAACAAGAAGAACCGGACAGCGAGAAGAACAAAGACGAAGAAAAAGCGGAGGCGAGCAGTGAGGAAAGGGAAGAGGAAGACGGGAAGTGCGAAGAGAAAGACGAAGCGGAGTCCGTTGTGAGCGAACGGTCGTTAGGCAGCAGCCTGATGGACATGGCTCAGGCAGTGGATCAGTGGGACAGGTGGGTGGCTCGCTGAAATAAGGAATAATAATAGTAATAATAATAATCAATGGAATTTATATAGCACTGTATCTTGCACAGACAAATCAAAGCGCTTGCACTCAACTCATTCTCACACAGTCATGCAACCAATGGCAAGTAATAGTTCTAACAAGTCCAAATGTACACACACACATACACACACACACATACACACACACACACACACACACAAGTGATTGGGGGTCGGGGGATCTCTCACACACACACATTGAGCCTGAACACACATTTGTGCATGCACACTTGCGTAGGGACACTCATGCTGTGCAATATGAATGTGAGAAACTTTGCTTGTCAGACACTCGAGTATGCACGCATGCTCGTGCACACATATGCATGCGTGTGCACCCCTTCCCAGCACACGCCCCTGCCACACACACACACTTGCACGTGTGCATGCACATACACCTACCTGTGCATGCATGCCATACAACACACCAGATCACACTATATTACAGCCATGCCCAACTAACTTATCCACACATAATAACGATACATGAAATTTATATATAATATAGTGCCATATATTGCGAGAAACTACACAGTACAGAACACAAAATACCTTCTGGTACTTGTGGATGAAGACAGGCACAGTTTTAATGTGAATCTGTTAACAGTGTTTGTTTTAAATGTTCCAAATTTTAGGGGAACATTTGCTAAGACAATGATTTGATGATTTGTGAGTAGTCGACTTTTTTTTTCAGTGATCAAAGAATGTATATACATATCTGAAAAAATAAAGTTCATGACTAATTTTTACTAGATTTTACACTGTTGACATCTTTTTGTATAGTCATGTCACGGTCAATTAAGTTGACAGTAATTTTCTCAGCTGTGCTTCTTGTTAAAAAACCCCACCTGATATTGTAGCGTAGATTTGGTCTTTTCAATCTTACTAAAACACATTTTACCAAGCAAGATAATTTCAATGATTTATTTCAGTTCGTTCCTTTGAATCATAACCAAACAAAATATTGGTTACTGACAGATGTAGGTTTTTTTCCCCCAGTTACAGACAAGAGAGTGTCGTCAATACACACCCAAAAACGTTTTACAGACGGACATTCATAAAAGATCAATGAAATCGATAACGTTTGAGCAGTAGTCACAATACACAGGATCAGATACACCCGTTTCTGGTGAATGCTTGGTATTTTTTTGCTAACAGGTTGGAGGAGATAAAAGAGCGGAATGAACACACACCCTGCGTCAATGACTCTGAGGGGAAACCGACCGTAGCTCACAAACTGAAGAGGAAAAAACTCAGAGAAAATCAGCTGGCTCCTCGCAAACTCTCCTTTGAAGGAGCGGGTAATTATTTTGTTTTATTTTTTTCTTTGCTTTGCGACCGTAAGAAAAATCGATGTCCCCTGTGGGGATGCTAGGGGTCTATCAGTATAAACAGCATCCCCGACATTCTGGAAATTCTGTGCTAGAAATTTCCGTGTTTCTATCCCTCTCTTTGTTTCTGCCTTGTTCCTTTTCCTTCCTGTCACGGCCTTCTTGTCTATTTTCTGCCTTGGTCCATTCTCTGGCCTTTTTATCAGAAAGACTTAAAAGATAACAATTCTCTCTTATGCTGAAGTTGGATGTGCTGGGCCTGACTTGTCAGGTGCTTAATGGCAGCACAAAGCTTTTGCTCATACAACAGACAGCAATAGTTGCTGTCTGAGCATTCAACGAAGAAGAAGAAATCGATGTAACAGACATAATAAAACTTTTCATATTTTGTAATCTAGCATGATATAGAAAACAGACAAACGGTAACAATCGATGTAACTGACAAATAAAACTCTTTTCATATTTCCTAATCTAGCAAGATATAGAAAACAGACAAACGGTAACAACTTACAGTTGTTTTTAATGAAAAAATGCTACTAAGAAAATGAGGTATTGCAGTGAAATTGTTCGCCAGTTATATGGGAATATATATTTTTTTGGGGTGTGGTTCTTTGGCTAGAGCTATGAGGTTCACCCGTGGTGAGATTTATGTGTATGCGACCGTTATTTCCCACCATCATTTTGGTAGCCACATTCCGACTTCAGGGATGTTGTCTCCTATCAAACCTGAACTGCAACAGACAGATGTTTGTTGGCTCTTGTGTGTTAAGCATAGCAGTTCACAGACTGTGCAGAAAGGTCTCTCAAGGTTCAAAGACAGGAAGGAAGGTGGCAGGATGGTTGAGACGTTTGCCTGCCAAGTAAACCGTGAGGCTGTGGGTTCGATTCCCAGCCTCGCCCTTTCTTCCCAGTTTGACAAAAAAATTGAACTGAATATCAAAAGTCCTTCAGAGGAGACTATAAACTGAGGCCCCGTGTGCGAACGCACGCAGAACATCTTGCGCACACATTAAATCCTGTTCCGCTTTTCGTAAGAGTAGGCCATTGTGTGCTGGTGGGAACGGATGACAGAATTGACAAAACCGCATGCACACGGGGACTGGATGTAAAAAAGCACATGAGTGCTATTCCATTATCCTCGATATAAAAGAATAAATAAATAAGAAGATCTTCTAATATCACTGAGAGTAAAAAAAGTATGTTCTTTCGAGCCAGAAGGCCCATAGAGCCGGAGCTTATCCCGGTTTCTGTAGCGTTAAGCGAACTGATGGTTTTTCACCACCCCTGTGACAGGACGCTAGTCTGTCGCCAGATACTTCCCCAGCAGAGCTGGTACCCACTTGTACACCTGGGTGGAGTGGGGAAAATAGGAGTAAAGTGTCTTTCCCAAGGACACAACACCGAGCCGAGCGGGGATCGAACCCGCGACCTCTGGATCACAAGTTGACCGCCTAAACCACTCGACCACGGTGCCTCCCCATCACTGAGAGTGAACAGACGTAAAATCGAAGACAACAACAAGAAGAAAGGCTGCAGCCCAGGCAGACAGACAGACAGACCAGCATTGTCAGACTTCATCTGTGCCTTCCTCTGCCATAGGCACTGTCTGTCATTCCCGTGTGGGACTGGCCAGCCACACCCGACGCTGTTGTACCAGAATGAATAACACCTAAAGCACAGCAACTCCATAGTCTTCCGAGACTGACAGCTGCCTACTACAGATGCTTAAATAAATAAATAAATAAATACCTAACCCGATCATTTGTGTTGTGTTGTCAGCAGGATCAAAGAAGAAACGACAGCGTGTGCAGTGTTCTGAGTCGGATGATGCTGCTTCTATTCCTGCAGAACTGGGTGAGTTCTTCTTCTTCTTCTTCTTCTTCTTCTTCTCCTTCTTCTTCTTCTTCTTCTTCCTTTTTTGTCATGTTTCTCCCAGGGGAGGTTTGACATTGATGAGCCTTCTCCATCTCTCTGTTTCGAGCTTCCTCCTTATTTATGCCCCTTTCTCTAAGGTCATCTGCAATACAGGCAGCCCAGGTCTTGCTAGGTCTTCTTCCCTTTGGTCTCTTTCCATCCACTACAAAGTTCATTGCTCTTTTATGATGTGGTGGTCTGCTTTCCGTTGAACGTGCCCAAACCAGCGCAGTCTGTTGCTACTAGCTACAGACTTCAGATCATCAACTTTGCACATTCTCCATAGTTCTTCATTCGTGATCCTGTCTTCCCATTTGATCTTTGTCATGTAGCGTAGCATTAGATTTTCACAGCTCTTCAACAAACGTTCGACGTTTTATGTGAAAACCCACGTCTCCGAGCCATACAGGAGAACAGGTCTGATGCAGGCCTTGTATATCAGGCAGCGTCTCTTGGGTGAGTTCAGCTGAGAACAACAAATAAAGTCAGGTAGTTCCGCTAACATGATTTTCAGTTTAAAATAACAGCTCTCTCTATTGCCACTGTAGGAGCTCGTGGTTTGAGGGCCTGAGATCTAGCCACCTCAGAGGCGCCCGTTTTAGGGAAGTTTTACCCTGGAGTTAACATCAGTACCAACTCTGCTCTCCCCAAAAGTCGTTTGGATGAGACAGTAAACCGAGGTCCTGTGTGCGAATGCGCACAGAACATCTTTCACATGCGTTAAAAGCCCATTCCACCATTCAGAAGCTTAGGCCATTTTGTGCCAGTAGGAACGGATGGCAAAATTTTTTTAATAAACGCATGCACACAAGTGTCATGTTTACCCACAATCCCTGAAGTCAGAGTGCAGCTGCCTTAGTGGCGGCTAAAAATGGTCGCATATACGCAATTTGTCACCATTGATTGGTGAACCTTGGAGCTCTAATAATAATAATAATAATATATGGAATTTATATAGCGCTGAATCTGGTAAAGCAACAAATCAAAGCACTCAGATGACATAAAAAAATCAACAACAAAAAAAAATCGAGGATAATGGAATAAGCACTCATGTGCTTTTTTACATCCAGTCCCCGTGTGTATGCAGTTTTGTAAATTTTGTCATCTGTTCCCACTGGCACACAATGTGCGCAAGATGTTCTGCATGCGTTCGCACCCTGGGCCTCGGTTTATAGTCTCATCCGAAGGACTTTGTGCCAGCCAATTTATTTTCAATAAACGCATGCACACAAGTGTCATGTTTACACACACAATCCCTGAAGTCACAATGCAGGTGCCTTAGTGGCGGCTAAAAACGGTTGTACATACGCAAATTGTTACGCAACTCTAGCTGAGGAATGAAGGGAAAAAAATCTCGATATGTAATATGCTCTTTAGTTTTTACTTTTGTGTTACAGTTCTGATATTGCCTCCGTGGTCAGCTGGATCGGCATCGTGATGAATTGAACGACTGTTGTTGTTGTTGTTGATATGGTGCTGCAGGTACGTGGGTGCAGTGTGAGGACAGAGGGTGTCAGAAGTGGCGATACCTGGCTGACATCCATGACCCCATGGAGTTGCCTTCTCGATGGGTCTGCTCGATGAACACAGGTGTGTGTGTGTGAGTCTTTCAGTGTAACGTAACGTCCTTCCTCCTCCACCGCCGAAATGTGGTATCAGACGGTTATGTGTGTGTGTGTGTGTGTGAGTGTATGTGTGTGTGTTTTTTGGGAAGGGGTGGGGAGTGTGTGTGTGAGTGTGTGTGTGTTTTGGGAGGGGGTGGGGAGTGTGTGTGTGAGTGTGTGTGTGTTTTGGGAGGGGGTGGGGGAGTGTGTGTGTGTTTTGGGAGGGGGGGGGGGAGTGTGTGTGTGTTTTGGGAGGGGGTGGGGGAGTGTGTGTGTGAGTGTGTGTGTGTGTTTTGGGAGGGGGTGGGGGAGTGTGTGTGTGAGTGTGTGTGTGTTTTGGGAGGGGGGGGGGGGGGTGTGTGTGAGTGAGTGAGTGAGGGAGTGAATGTGTGTGAGTGTGTGTGCGTGAAAGTCTCTGTGGGTGTCTGTATGTGAGTGTGTATATATGTGCGTGTGTGCATTCGTGAGTGTGTGTGTTTGTGTGTGTGTATGGTGTGTGTGTGTATGAGAAAGAGAGAGAGAGAACATGGAGCATGTGTGGGTGTCTGTGTTCATGTTTACATGTGTATGTTATAATACATAAGCTGTGTGTGTTATACTGCGCAAGTGTTACACTTTGTTTACATGTCAGTTGTGCATTGCAGCACAGCAGTGATGATGACGATGACGACGCTTGCCTTCAGCAGTTCCGTACTGTACTGTATTGTACGGTATTGTACTGTACTGTATTGTATTGTACTGTACTTCAGCAGTTTTGTACTTCAGTAGTTTTGTACTGTACTGTACTTCAGCAGTTCCGTACTTTACTTATTGTACTTCAGCAGTTCCGTACTGTATTGTACTGTGCTGTACGGTATTGTACTGTACTTATTGGACTGTATTGTATGGTATTGTACGGTATTGTACTGTACTGTACTGTGCTATGCTGTACGGTATTGTACTGTATTGTACGGTATTGTATTGTACGATATTGTACTGTATTGTACGGTATTGTACTGTACTGTATTGTATTGTAATAATAATAATGTATGGAATTTATATAGCGCTGAATCTTGTAGAGCAACAAATCAAAGTACTGTACTGTATTGTACGATATTGTACTGTATTGTACTGAACTGTATTGTACTGTACTGTATTGTACTGTACTATACTGTATTGTAAAATACTGTACTGTACTGTACTGTATTGTATTGTACTGTATTGTACTATATTGTATTGTACTATATTGTACTGTATTGTACTGTACTGTATTGTACTGTATTGTACTATATTGTATTGTACTGTATTGTACTGCACTGTATTGTACTGTACTGCATTGTACTATACTATACTGTACTGTACTGTGTTTTCTTCTTTCTTTCTCTCTCTCTCTCTCTCTCTCTGTGTCAGATGATAGACACAACAGCTGCGCCACCCCCCAGCAGGACTACGACGAGTCTGACCACATCTTCACCAAGTTCACCCTGGGGTCCCTGGTGTGGGCCAAGATGGACGGCTTTCCCTGGTAAGTAGCAGGAGGAGCCATAGACACTAACCTTTCCACCCCCTACCCTCCCTCCCTCCTCCCTGTCACTACCCTCCCCCCCTTAACTAACTCCTGTCACCCCCTCTCCCCCTCCGTCACAACCCCCCTCCCACCCCCCGTTTTGTTGCAGAAACTTGTAATTGAGGATAATACTGTTATTTTACAACTCTTACCAAACAGAGACTGCTATGTCAAAGAAGCCAAAGTTGTTATCTTTATTTCATGAACTTGTAATTGAGGATAATGCTGTTATTTTACAACTCTTACCGAAAATATTATTATGTCCATGAAGCGAAAGTTGTTAGTGTTATTGTTGCATGAATTTGTAATTGAGGATAATACTGTTGTTTTACAGCTCTTTACCAAAAAGAGAGACTGCTTTGTCCAAGAATCCAAAGTTGTTGTTATTATTGCTTGAACTTGTAATTGAGGATAATACTGTTATTTTACAACTCTTAACAAAAATAGACTTGTGTCCAAGAAGCCAAAGCTGTTGTTATTATTATTGCATAAATTTGTAATTGAGGATAATTCTGTTATTTTAAAACTCTTACCAAAAAGAGAGACTGCTATGTCCAAGAAACCAAAGTAGTTGTTGTTATTGCGTAGACTTGTAATTGAGGATAATACTGTTATTTTATGACTCTTACCTATGAGAACAGGATAGCTCAGTAGTCAGAGCGCTCGCTTTCCCCCACCTAAGGTTAAGCAGCATCGAGAGTGGTTACCACTTGGATGGGTGACCGTTTGTGCGCCTTGGCTTCAGTTCAGTTTCCCCAGTTCCCCCAGCTGTAAATGAGTAGCTGCCTCTTTCGGGTCAGGGAAGGTAAAGCAGCGAGGGAGAGGAGATGGGTGCAGCCCTCAATATGCTGGCCCCTGGAGAAGTTGAGGTCTCTGACGCCTTGCTCCCCTATGACCACATAGGTTAGGGGACACCTTTACCTTTATATATCTGTTGCGCTATGTAAATTCCATGGACTGTTTTTGTTGCTTACAGTCTTGCTGGGATTCTGGGTGTGATGAGTGAGACAGGGTGCGTGTTCTGGGGGACTCTAGGATGTCGTGCTGGGGAACACCCAACAGCAGTGCAAACAACAACAACAACAACAACAACAGTAGTCCACTGAGGTTCTTTTCAAATCCATCATGGGATCTAATCCATCATGGACGCTAATCCATCATGGACGCTAATCCATCATGGACGCTAATCCATCATGGACTCACATCCATCATGGACGCTAATCCATCATGGACGCTAATCCATCATGGACTAATCCATCATGGACGCCAACCCATCATATCATGGCCTCAAATCCATCATGGATGCTAATCCATCATGGACGCTAATCCATCATGGACTAATCCATCATGGACGCTAATCCATCATGGACTCTAATCCATCATGGACTCTAATCCACCATGGACTCTAATCCATCATGGACTCTAATCCATCATGGACTCTAATCCACCATGGACTCTAATCCACCATGGACTTTCCATCATGGACTCTAATCCATCATGGACACTAATCCATCATGGATGCTAATCCATCATGGACTAAATCCACCACTGACACTAATCCACCATGGACTCCAATCCACCACAAGCTCTAATCCATCATGGACACTAATCCATCATGGACACTAATCCATCATGACACTAATCCATCATGGACTCTAATCAATCATGGACTCCAATCCATCATGGACGCTAATCGATCATGGACTCTAATCCATCATGGACTCTAATCCATCATGGACACTAATCCATTATATCATGGACTCATATCAAAGATTGCAATTCTCTCTTGGCTGGTCTGCCAGCATCATCAATCGATTGCCTTCAATGTAAAACTCTGCAGCTTGACTAGTCCTCAGAAAGAAAAAATCTGAGCACATTTCCCCTCTCTTGCGACCTCTCTACTGGCTGCCTGTGCCACTGAGAGTAAACTATAAGATCAGTACCCTCCGTTACAAATGCAT
>CM054163.1:37369053-37399053 GCA_028751875.1 Rapana venosa
AGTAGTGGACTGTGTTGTGTCGTGTTTGTCGTGTTCTGTTACATCTGTGAGTAGTGGACTGTGTTGTGTCGTGTTTCTGTTACATCTGTGAGTAGTGGACTGTGTTGTGTCGTGTTCTGTTACATCTGTGAGTAGTGGACTGTGTTGTGTCTTGTTGTCGTGTTCTGTTACATCTGTGAGTAGTGGACTGTGTTGTGTCGTGTTCTGTTACATCTGTGAGTAGTGGACTGTGTTGTGTCGTGTTGTCGTGTTCTGTTACATCTGTGAGTAGTGGACTGTGTTGTGTCTTGTTGTCGTGTTCTGTTACATCTGTGAGTAGAGGACTGTGTTGTGTCGTGTTCTGTTACATCTGTGAGTAGTGGACTGTGTTGTGTCGTGTTGTGTTCTGTTACATCTGTGAGTAGTGGACTGTGTTGTGTCGTGTTGTGTTCTGTTACATCTGTGAGTAGTGGACTGTGTTGTGTCGTGTTCTGTTACATCTGTGAGTAGTGGACTGTGTTGTGTCGTGTTGTGTTCTGTTACATCTGCGTCTGTGAGTAGTGGACTGTGTTGTGTCGTGTTCTGTTACATCTGTGAGTAGAGGACTGTGTTGTGTCGTGTTGTCGTGTTCTGTTACATCTGTGAGTAGAGGACTGTGTTGTGTCGTGTTGTCGTGTTCTGTTACATCTGTGTCTGTGAGTAGTGGACTGTGTTGTGTTGTGTTGTCATGTTCTGTTACATCTGCGTCTGTGAGTAGTGGACGGTGTTGTGTCGTGTTGTCGTGTTCTGTTACATCTGCGTCTGTGAGTAGTGGACTGTGTTGTGTTCTGTTACATCTGTGAGTAGTGGACTGTGTTGTGTTGTGTTCTGTTACATCTGTGTCTGTGAGTAGTGGACTGTGTTGTGTTCTGTTACATCTGTGAGTAGTGGACTGTGTTGTGTTGTGTTCTGTTACATCTGCGTCTGTGAGTAGTGGACTGTGTTGTGTTCTGTTGTCATGTTCTGTTACATCTGCGTCTGTGAGTAGTGGACTGTGTTGTGTCGTGTTGTCGTGTTCTGTTACATCTGTGAGTAGAGGACTGTGTTGTGTTGTGTTGTGTTCTGTTACATCTGCGTCTGTGAGTAGTGGACTGTGTTGTGTTGTGTTCTGTTACATCTGCGTCTGTGAGTAGTGGACTGTGTTGTGTTGTGTTCTGTTACATCTGTGTCTGTGAGTAGTGGACTGTGTTGTGTCATGTTGTCATGTTCTGTTACATCTGCGTCTGTGAGTAGTGGACTGTGTTGTGTCGTGTTGTCGTGTTCTGTTACATCTGTGAGTAGTGGACTGTGTTGTGAGTGTGTGTGTGTGAGTGTGTGTGTGTGAAGAGAGGGAGAGTGTATGTGTGTGTGTGTGAGAGGTGTGTGTGTGTGAGAGAGGGAGAGTGTATGTGTGTGTGAGTGAGTGTGTGAGTGAGTGTGTGTGTGTGTGTGAGTGTGTGTGTGAGAGAGGGAGAGTGTATGTGTGTGTGTGAGAGAGTGTGTGTGTGAGTGTGTGTTTGTGAGAGAGTGTGTGTGTGTGTGTGTGTGAGAGTGTGTGAGAGAGTGTGTGTGTGTGAGGTGTGTGTGTGTGTGAGAGTGAGTGTGTGTGTGTGTGTGTTATCATATATGCTATACCAGTTTGATTTATGCCCCCCCAAAATGTGTGCGCATGTTATTATTTTAGACTTGTGTTCAATATCTTGATAGAATGGAGTGTTGATTTCATTGATATTTGTCTTATACAACATGTTATAACAAGTTTGGCTTATGTCATAAAAAATGTGTGCGCATGAGTGTGAATGTTTCCCCTGTGTGTGTGTGTGCGCGTGTGCGTGGATGCATGGGTTTACATGAGTATTAAGGATTTTACTTGGGCGAGTTTATGACTGGCTGAGGTATTGCTGATTTGTGGGTGCTTTTTATCGGATGGTGTGTGTGTGATATCATGTTTACATGTTTATTATTTTCATGTATGGCTGGTGACCCACCAGAAACTCCTCTGTCTAGTAAAGTTATTGAACTGACTGTGAACGTGGTGGTGTGTGTTTTCCAGGTCTTCAGGAAGGGCCACAGGTACCAGAAGGACATGCAGGTGGCTATGAGGAAAGCCGAAGCTGCTCTACACACACCTCTGCAGGTAACCACACAGTACAGCTGTGTCCATCGTGTCCGACCATGACCTCCTAAACAACAGACGAGGCAGGCAGGCAGCTGCTGTTTCGGAAATTGGGCAGAAGTTTGATTATAGTGGAAATGCCTTGCCCACAGTACATCCCCACTCTCTTGGCCAAGTGGGCATAAGGACAGTCAGCGTTGGAGATGCTCTCCAAAGGCCAACCAGCCCCCCAGGGCTGCAGCACAATATAAGGACTGTGCAAGTCAAGCCTCCTAGTCAGAGAGTCATAGTCAATCACTAAAGATTCTTGACATGATATTAATCTGCAATAAAAAGGCTGTTCAATACAGAAAACAGATTGAAAAATCGGACAATTCTATGAAAAGTTATTGCAAATTGAAATGGTAGACTGCAAGACGTTTTAAAAAATTTATTTATTCTTTTATATCGAGGATAATGGAATAAGCACGTATGTGCTTCTTTACATCCAGTTCCCGTGTGTATGCGGTTTTGTGAATTGTCATCTGTTCCCACCGGCACACAATGGCCTACTCTTACGAAAAGCGGAACAGGATTTAATGTGTGCGCAAGATGTTCTGCATATGTGACCGTTTTTTCCCCCTACCCCCCTTTTAGGTAACTGCATTCCGGCTTCGCAGAAAGTGTCTAAACACGACACCTGTGCGCATGCATTTTTAAAATTTTGTCATCCGTTCCTACCGGCACGAAATGGCCTACTCTTCCGAAAAGGTGGAGCAGGCTTTTAACGTGTGCGCAAGATGTTCTGCATGCATTCGCACTTGGGGCCTCGGTTCATAGTCTCAGCCAAAGAACTTTGACATTTGGATTTTTTGGGGTCAAACTGGGAAGAAAGGGCAAGGCTGGGAATCGAACCCAGAACCTTACGGTTTGCTTGTTTTGCATGTGAACGTCTTAACTGTCCTGCCACCTTCCTTCTTGTGTAGATGTGAAATGTTTGATAACAAGAAATCAGCACTATTTTGATACGGTTGATGTCGGATCTGTCACAGGATCGGGTGAAGCAGTTTGGCTTCGCTGCATGCTTCAGAAACATCAGCACCAGGTGGACGAAAGGTAAGATCACCTGTCCATTTTGCCGCCAGACATGTAATGGAATATATGAGGTGAGCACTGTAAAAGTAATCTCTCTCCAGGGTTTTTTCCTTCAGCATCAAGAGTATCTCCTTCCTGTGTAAAAGTCTCCTCCCTGTGTAAAAATCTCCTCCCTGTGTAAAAGTCTCCTCCCTGTGTAGACTGAATCTCCCTGTGTAGATTGAATCTCCCTGTGTAAACATCTCCTCCCTGTGTAAACATCTCCTCCCTGTGTAAAAGTCTCCTCCCTGTGTAGACTGAATCTCCCTGTGTAGATTGAATCTCCCTGTGTAAAAATCTCCTCCCTGTGTAAACATCTCCTCCCTGTGTAAACTGTGAATCTTCTCCCTGTGTAAAAATCTCCACTCCCTGTGTAAAAATCTCCTCCCTGTGTAAACTATGAATCTCCTTCCTATGTAAACTCTGAATCTCCTTCCTATGTAAACTCTGAATCTCCTACCTGTGTAAACTCTTAATATCCTCCCTGTGTAAAAATCTCCTCCCTGTGTAAAAATCTCCTCCCTGAGTAAACTCTAATCTCCTCCCTGTGTAAAAACCTCCTTCCTATGTAAACTCTGAATCTCCTTCCTATGTAAACTCTGAATCTCCTCCCTGTGTAAAAATCTCCTCCCTGTGTAAACTCTGAATCTCCTCCCTGTGTAAAAATCTCCACTCCCTGTGTAAACTCTTAATCTCCTCCCTGTGTAAAAATCTCCTCTCTATGTAAACTCTGAATCTCCTCCCTGTGTAAAGATCTCCTCCCTATGTAAACTCTGAATCTCCTCCCTGTGTAAAAATCTCCTCCCTGTGTAAAAATCTCCACTCCCTGTGTAAACTCTGAATCTCCTCCCTGTGTAAAAATCTCCTCCCTGTGTAAACTCTGAATCTCCTCCCTGTGTAAATATCTCCTCCCTGTGTAAACTCTGAATCTCCTTCCTGTGTAAATATCTCCTCCCTGTGTAAATATCTCCTCCCTGTGTAAAAAATCTCCTCCCTGTGTAAATATCTCCTCCCTGTGTAAAAAATCTCCTCCCTGTGTGAACTCTGAATCTTCTGTGTAAAAATCTCCTCCCTGTGTAAAAATCTCCTCCCTGTGTAAACTATGAATCTCCCCCCTGTGTAAAAATCTCCTCCCTATGTAAACTCTGAATCTCCTTCCTGTGTAAATATCTCCTCCCTGTGTAAAAATCTCCACCCTGTGTAAACTCTGAATCTCCTCCCCGTGTAAAAATCTCCTCCCTGTATAAACTCTGAATCTCATGTGTAAATATCTCCTCCCTGTGTAAACTGTGAATCTCCACCTTGTGTAAAAATCTCCCCCTATGTCAGTTAAGTGTGTGTTTCTTGATATTATGCCTTGACATGTAAAAAGAGACCGATTGTCACAAAATTTCTATAAAGCTTTGTGTTTAACATACACATTAGAGAAGAAGAGTGAAAACCTTGCGAGATGTGTGACAGGTAGGGGCCCTATTTTATATCATGAAACACCTCTGTCAGGAAAGTCGTTTGACTGATGGCAGCAAGAACAGAGCATTACCTCAAACATGCAGATTTTAAAATTTTTATTTTAATTTTTTTACATTCTTTTATATCAAGGATAATGGAATAAGCACTTATGTGCTTTTTTACATCCAGTCCCCGTGTGTATGTGGTTTTGTAAATTCCGTCATCTGTTCCCACCGGCACACAATGGCCTACTCTTACGAAAAGCGGAACAGGATTTAACGTGTGCGCAAGATGTTCTGCGTGCGTTCGCACACGGGACCTCGGTTTATAGTCTCATCCGAATTCAATTTACATAAAGGCTACATTTTTTTTGGGGGGGGTGTCCATTCCACAACTTCAAATCCAAGGTTCACAAGTGGTGAAATTTTACATATGCGACCGTTTACCCAACATTAGGTAGCTGCATTCCAACTTCAGAGATGATGTCTAAACCAGTGTTCACTGTTCACTGTTCACTGGTCCCGTAACCTGCCAGGGTCGTAGGGGCGCTGCATGGTGGACGAACGGTGGACCAGTGTGCATGCGTTTAAAAAGAAAAAAAATGCCATCCCTCCCTAGCAGGCTACTCTTCTGAGAGGTGGAACGGGTTTTTTGACATGTGCGCAAGATGTTCTGCGTGTGTTGTGATCTTGGTTTATAGTCTCATCCAAAGGACTTGTGAAGGGAGTGGAGTTGGCTCTGATGTTTACTTCAGGGGGAAAAAAATGGCCTTGAATGAGCATCTCAGTGATGCTGTAAACATGTGCTGTCAGATTATTAGAAAATAGGATTACTTTGTTATCTGAAGTCCTTCGGATGAGACTGTAAACCGAGGCCCCGTGTTCGAACACATGCAGAACATCTTGCACACACTCTAAATCCTGTTCCGCTTTTCGGAAGAGTAGGCCATTGCGTGCCGGTGGAAACAGATGACAAAATTGACAAAACCGCACACACTCAGGCACTGGATGTAAAAAAGCACATGAGTGCTTATTCCATTATCCTCGATATAAAAGAATAAATAAAGAATAAATAATAAATGAAACCAGAGGAAGTCGCTCTTTCTCTGTTTCTGGTCCATCGATCTGGAATGACCTTCCTCTCTCCCTTCGCCAAAAGCCTTCTTATGAAGCTTTCAAATCCAGCCTCAAGACACATTTATTTCAAACCTAAGATTCTCCCCCCTTGTTCCATTTCATTTCTGTCCCTGCCCTCAACATCCAAAACCCCATCACCCTGCTGGAGTGTACAACCTTTGTGTGTGTGTGTGTGTGCGCACACGTATGCGTGTGTATACATTTGAAATTGTAAAACCTATTAATTGTAACTTGTTGCATGTGTAAGAGTTAGGATAAATGCAAGCGCTTTGATTTGTTTTTGCAAGATAAAGCGCTATATAAATTCCATTTATTATTATTATTATGTATGTAATGGGGAACTGGTTGTTGAGTCTTTGAGGGTGCCCCCATGGTCGTCAGACTACGGGACAGATAGATAGATAGATGTAATGGGGACGGGATAGCTCAGTGGTCGGAGCACTCGCTTTCCCCCAGCCAAGTTAAGCAGCGTCGAGCATGGTTACCAGTTGGATGGGTGACCGTTTGCGTGCCTTGGCTTCAGTACAGTTCCCCCAGTTCACCCAGCTGTAAATGGGTACCTGCCCTCTTTAGGGTCAGGGAAGGTAAAGCAGCGAGGGAGAGGAGATGGGCGCTGCCCTCAATATGCTGGCCCTAGAGAAGTGAGGTCTCTGACGCCTCGCTCCCCTACGACCTTATAGGTTATGGGCCTCCTTTACCTTTTTTTTATTTTTATGTAGGGTACAAGCACAGGATTAACCATCAAAGGATAAAAGAAAAGATGGAGCTCAATGTTCTAACCACTAGGCTACCCTGCCCGCTGTAAGGCTGGGAATGAAGAGTGGGAATTTTTGCATACACGTCTATGTTTCCGTGATCAGCGTGCAGACATCATCATCATCATCATCATCATCAAGCATTACACCCAGTGGTGTGTAGGGCAGCAAGCGTGCAGACATCATCATCATCATCATCATCACCATCATTAAGCATTACACCCAGTGGTGTGTAGGGCAGCAAGCGTGCAGACAGCTGGCGTGGTTTGTTGCAGCGGAAGGGAAGAAGAAGAGGAGGAGGCCCTCCTCCAAGCCCCTGAAGAGGAAAGCGGCAACGCCTAGTCAAGGTCAAAGTGCCGGGCCAGGTAAGCAACTCAGTTTTCTTCTTCTTCTTCTTCTTCTTAGTCCTTATAGCTCCTAGTGGAGCATAGGGCCTCAACAGCGTCCCTCCACCTTCTCCTGTCTCTGGCAAGGGTCTTGGCCTCTTCCCATGTCAGGCTGGAGTCTCTCAGCTCACTATGCAGGCTTCTCCTCCAGGTCTGTTTGGGGTGCCCTCTCTTCCTTTTCCCCTGCGCGTTCCATTCGAGCGCTTGTCTGGTGATGTTGCAAGGCTCCTTCCGTAGGGTGTGGCCGACCCAAACCACTTTCGCCGCCTTACTTGGACTTCCATAGGCTGTTGGCTCGCCCTCATCCACAGGTCGGTGCTTGGCACTCTGTCGAACCATCTGAGATGAAGGATCTGCCGGAGACATCCGTTGGTGAAGGTCTGGATCTTGGAGGAGCTGGTGTTGATGACCCGCCAAGTTTCTGACCCGTAGAGAAGCACAGACTTCACGTTGGAGTTGAAGAACTCAGTTTTGCCACAGTTTATTTATCAGAGAAAAGAACACTCCTTGTACCTCTTCCGTTTCAGGATTAAAAAGGTAAAGGTGTTCCCATAAACTATGTGGATGTAAGGGAGCGAGGTGTAATAGACCTCAGCTTCTCTAGGGGCCAACATATTGAAGACAGCGCCCATCTCCTCTCCCTCGCTGCTTTACCTTCCCTGGCCCTAAAGAGGGCAGGTACCCATTTACAGCTGGGTGAACTGGGGGAACTGTACTGAAGCCAAGGTGTGCAAACGGTCACCCATCCAGTTGGTAACCATGCTCGATGCTGCTTAACCTTGGCTGGGGAAAAGCGAGTGCTCTGACCACTGAGCTATCCCGTCTCCTTTTCAGGATTGGTTTTCTGTTGTTTTTTTTCTCTGATTTGCCTGTCATAGACATCTGTTTATTTGGGAGTTAACTTTTTTTAGTTGGCTTGAGTGATCAGCGATTTGGCATTTGGTTAGGAGTTCACTTTGATTTCTTGTTTGCTGAAAGTAAGTTAGGTTTGTTTTCTTTGTGAATGTGGACGAATTCTTCTTCTTCTTCCTTTTTTGTCATGTTTCTTACAGGGGAGGTTTGACATTGATGAGCCCTCTCCATCTCTCTCTGTTTTGAGCTTCCTCCTTATTTATGCCCCTTTCTCTAAGATCATCTGCAATACAGGCAGCCCAGGTTTTGCTAGGTCTTCTTCCCTTTGGTCTCTTTCCATCCACCTTGAAGTTCATTGCTCTTTTTATGATGTGGTGGTCTGCTTTCCGTTGAACGTGCCCAAACCACGGAAAGCAGACCACCTTCTCCATCTCTCTCTGTTTTGAGCTTCCTTGTTATTTTACGCCCCTTTCTCTAAGATCATCTGCAATACAGGCAGCCCAGGTTTTTAAGAGTGACAGGAGTGCTGATGAATAAACCCAGGGGATACAGTTAAATCAGAAACATGTGATGTAATGTGCTCAAAACCACGGCCTTTTGTTTCGGCATGTAGAGTGGAAGAAAGTGTTGCTGTTCAAGAGGAGTTGATACTGTGATCCCCAGAACAAGGCAGTGATGATACCAAGGTGTACAGCCCTCAGGAGGAGCTGGAAAGGACATGCCTTTGGATGAGACTATAAACCCAGGCCCCATGTGCGAAGGCATGCAGAACATCTTGCGCACGCGTTAAATCCTGTTCCGCTTTTCGAAAGAGTAGGCCATTGTGTGCCGGTGGGAACAGATGACAAAATTTACAAAACCGCATACACACGGGGACTGGATGTAAAAAAGCACATGAGTGCTTATTCCATTATCCTCGATATATTTATAAAAAAAAAAGAAGTCATCTGAGCGCTTTGATTTGTTGCTTTACAAGATTCAGGAGGCACCGTGGTCGAGTGGATTAGGCGGTCAACTCGTGATCCAGAGGTCGCGGGTTCGATCCCCGCTCGGCTCGGTGTTGTGTCCTTGGGAAAGACACTTTACTCCTATTTTCCTCACTCCACCCAGGTGTTCAAGTGGGTACCAGCTCTGCTGGGGAAGTATCTGGCGACAGACTAGGGTCCTGTCACAGGGGTGGTGAAAAACCATCAATTCGCTTAACGCTACAGAAACCGGGATAAGCTCCGGCTCTATGGGCCTTCTGGCTCGAAAGAACATACTTTTTTACTTTTTTTACAAGATTCAGCACTATATAAATTCCATACATTATTATTATTATTATTATTATTTATTTTTCCCAGACACATCTGACAGTGTAAAGCAAACGAGAAAAGAAGAAGGAGAAGAGGAAGGAGGAGAAGAAGAAGAAAGAGAAGAAGAAGCAGGAGAAGAAGAAGAAGAAGAAAAAGAAAGAGGAGAAGGAGAAGAAGGAGAAGGTGATGGCTCTGATGTGGGCTGTATGGTCAGCAGGGCAGTAAACAATAAACCTTTTACTGGATTTAAAAAAAATATTATGAGGATAATGGAACAAGCACTCGCTTCTTGGTATGTGTGGATTGGCTGTCAGCTCTGGAGGTTATCGCTTGTAGGAACATCAATCATCCTAAGCTTCAGGAGTTTTATGAACTGTACACTTCCTTGAGTCGGGACGGCTGTAATATTGTTTTAATATGGATCCCGGGGCACATGGGCATTAGAGGCAATGAAATGGTTGACCAACTCGCCAGGGGTGTCACGGAGAAGGACATTTCCAGGTCTACCGTGCCATACAGGGATCTGAAACCTTAAAGCAAACAGTATGCCCAGTCCCTCTAGCAAGAGGAATGAAATGCACAGACAGACAACAAACTTTTTCAGATTCGCCCTAACCTGAAAGAAGTTCTCCATCTGTGTGTCAAAAACTGAAAGGAAGCAACAGTGATCACCAGGCTACGCACGGGTCATTCTCATATCACCCACATTCATTTGGTTAAAAGATGAGGGAACCCCATAGTGTGTGACTTGTGATGTGCGGGTAACCATCAAGCATCTGCTTCTGGAGTGTTGAGATGTCCAGGATATTAGGCACAATAAGCATTTTTCACTGCAGACTCCCTGAAGATCCTTTTTCGGGATGTTCCGCTGGACACCATATTTAACTTCCTGAGAGAATCGGGCTTTTTCCGTTTGATATGAGTCAGTGTTACAGTTGGTTTCTAAGAACAAGGTTGTTTTAAGGAATGTGGTTTTGGTTTGATCTCATTTTATGTGGGGGAGATGTGGTTTTGACTAGCGTCCTGTCACAGGGGTGGTGAAAAACCATCAGTTCGCTTAACGCTACAGAAACCGGGATAAGCTCCGGCTCTATGGGCCTTCTGGCTCGAAAGAACATACTTTATTTTTTTATGTGGTTTTCCCACAACATGGTGCCCGTCCTGGGTTGACCCTTATGGTTGGCCAGGGCGTTGCTACAAGGAACGACAGTAGAGTTGGATTTATACCCTGTTTTAATCTGTATATAGCTGCACAGTTTTAATCTGAGATTTAAAAGTTGACGAGGTGACAGCCCTGATATGGCCTCTGAGGTTGGCGGGGCTGTAGGCAACAGGATTGGATTGAAGCACTTGTGTGCTTTTTTATGTCCAGTCCCCGTGTGTATGCAGTTTTGTCAACTTTGTCATACAGAGTTCACTCCCCCCAACCCAAGAGAGTGGGAGATCTTCACAGAGCAAGCTCTAGTCAAATGACATTGTGACAAAAGTCACTCTGATGATATGGGATCCTAAGCTGATGCTCACACACTAGTTCAAGTTAATTAGTGGTAAAGAAGGAGATGAACACTCACCTCACCTTTCCTATCCCATAGTCCCTTGGACCGTGGGGGCACCACTGAAGATTTTGCAACCAGCTTCCTCCATTCCCCGCAGTCCTCTGCTTTCCGTAGCAGGTCGTTCCACTCCAGGCTACCAGTCCACTCTCTGATGTTGTCTTCCCGTCGTTTTCTCTGTCTGCCTCTTCTTCGTCTCCCTCCTTGTACTGTTCCCTGTAGGACAGTCTTGGCCAGCACAGATGCTGGTGTGAGATACACACAGTCACAGCCAAAGAAACCTGGAGAATAGTCTCCTGCCTCTCCCTCGGGGGACAGGATAGCCTGGTGGTTAGAACATTACGCTCGCCATCTGACGACCCGGGTTCGATTCCCGTTCAAGGGGTCGTTTTCCCCTGGAGTTAACATCAGTGCAGACTCCACTCTCCCCAAAAGTCCTTCGGATGAGACTATAAACTGAGGCCCCGTGTGCGAATGCATACACATTTTTATTTATTTCATTTTATTTATTCTTTTATATCGAGGATAATGGAATAAGCACTCAGTGCTTTTTTACATCCAGTCCCCGTGTGTATGCGGTTTCATCTTGTGCACATGTTAAATCCTGTTCCGCTTTTCTTTAGAGTAGGCCATTGTGTGCCGGTGGGAACAGATGACAGAATTTACAAAACTGCATACACATGGGGACTAGATGTAAAAAAAAGCAAATATGGGCTTTTTCCATTACCCTCGATATACGAAAAGAACAAAATAAATAGATTAGACAGCCCACACTCACTATGGCTCCTTTGTCAAAGGAGTTTTATTCACCACGCCTTTCTTGGGCTAGTGGAGAACCGTTTCCTTCTTTGGTTTGCAGAGCCCGTACCCGCCAAAAAGAGAAGAATGACAACAACAGGCAGACAACTCGGCGAGAACGACACCGATTCCGACTCCCGTGCCTCCGCCTCTCTCACCTCCCTCGACAGTGATGTCCCTTCATCGTCCTGCAGCTCCGACAAAGGCGGTGATGACGACGACAGCGATGTGGATGATGACGATAATGACGGTGATGTGCGGAGCAGGTTCCTAGCCAAGCGACAGCGCAAAGCAGAGCAGGGGGGTCAGAAAGGCAGGACGGCGCTGAGCATGGTGAGGTGTGGAAGCCATGCTGCCACCGATCGCAAAGTGAGAAAAAGTCTGGACACGCCCGCGTCAAAGAAGAGGTCGAAGGCAAGGAGCGGTGCTGTAAAATCCCACGCGGCGCGGCGCGACCGTTCCGTGAACAGTGAAGCTCGTCGTCCAGAGAGGGAAGACAGCAGCAGCAGCACAGACTCTGAACCTGACGCTGAATGTTCCTCTGACGACGGTGGCCACAAAAAACCTGGTCAGCCACGGAAGAAAAAATTCAAGTCTGCCCAAAAGTCGGACGCCAAATCTTCCGACAAAGAAAACGGCCACAGAAAACGCCCTGCGTCAAAACTTAAGAACAAAAACGCCGGGGAAGGGAGAAAGACGGGAAAGAAGATGACGACGACTGTTGAAGAGCGAGAAGACGGAACGTGCGGTGGAAAGGGGAAGCCAGGCAAAGGTTCCAAACTGCAGGGGTCAGGCAGCAGAACTAAGAAAACAATGGCCTCGCCAGAACATGGCAGCAGCAGCAAGCCTGTCCTCCCCAACTCCTCCTCTGACCGGCCTCCTAAGAAACAGAAACTGTTCAAGTCGGAGAGGACGAAGAAAGACAGCGCCCCGCATCTTCAGCAGAAGGAGAAACGTGCAGACAAAGCCAGCGCAGAGGACCGAACACCCAAAATCAAGTCGCAGAAGTTTGTCGCCCCGGTGAAAGCCCGTGTCGAAGGAACCCGATCCTAACCTGAAAACTTCAACTCCCACGGATGCTTCTCTTCACAAGGAAAGTCGGGACGAACCTGAAGTGACACAGCTGTCCGAGAAGAAAATCCAAAACTGATGACACCGACTTCGAGGACAGAGGACAGCAAGCTGACGCTCCGAAGTCCAACTTCTCTCTCGCCCCAACCCGGTATCCGAACCCTCTCACCCAAACACCCGCAGCACTACGACCTGTCTCCACACAGCTCTCCACTGAGCCCCGGCTACAAAGACCAGTTCGTCCCATCCATGGACAACAACGGCAGCGACGACGACGACAGCGACAAAATTGACCTGGTGGACGACGCTGACCAAACGTGGAAGAAGAAAAGCGCTGGGGACAAAGCGAGTTTGGACGAGGACGAGAAAGGGAGCAAGGGAGAGAAGGAGGAGGGGAGGGAGAGCGACAGCGACTGTCTGGATCTGGAAGAGGACCTGCCCCTACCCAGCCTGCAGCAGGTGCTGGAGGTGCCTTCCAAGGGCTGCAGTGACCACGACAGCATCACCTCCGACCCCCTGGAGATGGCCGAGCAATGACCGAACCATCCCCCTTTCCTGCAAGCTGTGACTGTGACGTCAACAGTGAAGCGGTTTAGCCAACACAGCAGCAGGGATACCAGTGAGAATCTATGAAGATTGTCATTTTCGCAAACTGTGACCGTGACGTGGACAGCGAAGCAGTGTAGCAAACCTCACCATTACACAGGGATACCAGTAAGAATCTGTGAGGGTTGTCATTTTTGTAAGCTGTGACATTTTTCAGCAGTGTAGCAAACACAGCAACAGGGATACCAGTAAGAATCTGTGAGGGTTGTCATTTTTGCAAACTGTGACATGGACATTTCAGCAGTTTAGCAAACACTACCGTTAACAACAGGGATACCAGTAAGAATCTGTGGAGGTTGTCATTTTCGCAAACTGTGACATAGACATTGAAGCAGTTTAGCCAACACTACCGTTACAACAATGATACCAATAAGAATTTATGAGGGTTGTCATTTTTGTAAACCATGACATTTTCAGCAGTTTAGCCAACACTACCATTACAACAGTGATACCAGTAAGAATCTGTGATGGTTGTCATTTTCGCAAACCGTGACATTTTTCAGCAGTTTAGCCAACACAGCAACAAGGATACCAGTAAGAATCTGTGGAGGTTGTCTGTTTTGCAAACTGTGACATTTTTCAGCAGTTTAGCAAACACTACTGTTACAACAAAGATACCAATAAGAATCTATGATGGTTGTCATTTTTGTAAGCTGTGACATTTTTCAGCAGTTTAGCAAACACAGCAACAAGGATACCAGTAAGAATCTGTGGAGGTTGTCTGTTTTGCAAACTGTGACATTTTCCAGCAGTTTAGCAAACACTACTGTTACAACAAAGATACCAATAAGAATCTGTGGAGGTTGTCATTTTTGTAAGCTGTGACATTTTCAGCAGTTTAGCAAACACTACCATTACAACAGTGATACCAATAAGAATCTATGGAGGTTGTCATTTCCGCAAACTGTGACATTTTCAGCAGTTTAGCAAACACTACCATTCCAACAGTGATACCAATAAGAATCTATGGAGGCTGTCATTTTTGCAAACTGACATTTTCAGCAGTTTAGCAAACACTACCGTTAACAACAGGGATACCAATAAGAATCTGTGATGGTTGTCATTTTCACAAACTGAGAAATGGACATTTTCAGCAGTTTAGCAAACACTACCATTACAACGGTGATACCAATAAGAATCTATGGAGATTGTCATTTTCACAATCAAATAAAGAATTCAAGAACACCACAGACAAAATCACACAGAATATTTTTCAAAAACGATCAGTTTAGGAAAAAACCCAACCCCACAACAAAGAAACAAACCTAAAACCCAACGAAACCAAAATCTGATTAGCATAACACCCCCCCCCCCCCTCCCTCCCAGGCCTTCCTTGAAAAGAAACAACCCACCAGCAAATTAACAAGCAAAAACAACAACAACAAAAGCCCTACAACAAAACGCCAAACAAACTTACAAAGCTCATGAAGACTGGTCCGTTTTTACAACTACTGGAAACTCTAATCATTAAGCATGAAAAACTTTAGATTTTGTGAAGACGGAATGTAGAAAGTCCAGAACTAGACATAGGTCTGTTTTCAAAGCTGAATAAGGCTGATAGTTGATAGCTGCTGCTGTACTGAGTCTTCTTCTTGTATCTCCAGATCAAAATAACATGTTGAAAGAACCATAAGCAAAAGAACCATAATATTGATGCAGTAACGGTGTGAAATGAAGACCGCAAGCTCTTGAGCAGTAAGTAAACAAACAAAGAAAATCCTGAAAGAGACATGGAACAAAAATTTAGATTGTGTGAAGATGGAATGTAACTGCCTTTATTGACAGAAAAAAAGAAAAGAAAATCCCGAAATAGACATAGGTGTGTTTCCAAAGCTGAGTAAGGCTAAAGTTTATAGCTGCAATTCCATCACTGATTACCCCTTCCCACTACCCCCCACCCTTTAAAATTTTTTTTTTTTACCTCCCTCAGCTAGAACTAACGCTACAGAAACCGGGATAAGCTCCAGCTGTATGGGCCTTCTGGCTCGAAAGAACATACAGCTAGAGCTCCGAGGTTCACCGATGGTGAAATTTTGCATAAGTGACTGTTTTTGTCCACCATGAAGGTAGCACATTCCAACTTCAGAGGAATTTTCTAAATACGGTAATGGAGAGTGCCTGTATTGCAGATGATCTTAGGGAAAGGGGCATCAATAAGGAGGAAGCTCAAAACAGAGAGAGATGGAGAAGGCTCATCAATGCCAAACCTCCCCTGGGAGAAACATGACAAAAAAGGAGGAAGCTCAAAACAGAGAGAGATGGAGAAGGCTCATCAATGTCAAACCTCCCCTGGGAGAAACACGACAAAAAAGGAAGAAGAAGAAAGAAGAGTACAGGTGTTACGCGAAGAACTTGCCAAGGATGAAGACACTCGCAACATGTTTGAAAACATAACCAACAGTTTGATGTGGGCGAAGAAAGCACGTTGCTTACGTCAATAACTGGCTGAAGCTTTTTTTGTTGTTGCATGTCCTGGTGACAGTTAAGAGCTGCAGGAGATTTTGATGTGTACATCTCCGTTTGTGATGATATGGGCAGTGTTATGGATACCACGTCTCCGGATTGTTGTTACAGTATCACCAGGTCAGTATTATCGTTCCAGAACGACTGTTGTGGTAGATCTCTGCCATCCAGCAATATTGTTGTTGCCGTTGAGTGATGACATTATTGTGTTCTCTGTTATAGGAGTTAATTGTTGTTGTTTTGGGTTTTTTATCGAGTTTTTATCCGTGTATTTTTGAAAATTGTTCCTGTTTGAACTCCGGTTGTGTTTGTGCGTGCGTGCATGTGTGTGCGCGCACAGGGGCGTATGTGTGCGCGTGCGTGCGCATGTGTGTTTGCCATGTTATAGATGTTTAGTTTTTAACATTATTTATTGTTAATGTTGTTCATGGTTAATCTGTGTTCAGTTTTTAACATTATTTATTGTTAATGTTGTTCATGGTTAATCTGTTTGAAAGGGAAGTCAGTATTCCATTTCCCAGTATCCCCTTGTTGCAGTTCTTTGTATTATTATTATTATTTTTTTGGTTACATGCAGAAAGTTCCATGTTAATTTTGTTTTTCTCTTCCCGTCAGACACACTTCGTTATTTTTGTGCAATGTTACGAACTTGTGGTGTCACTGCTGTTAAACTGTTATTATGTTGTTTCTTGTTGGTTTGTTTTGTTAATATGATTATACCTGGTTTTTAAATCCTTCTCAGTGCCATACCCCCCTCCTCCCCCCAAATTATTTTTGAAAAATGATCATCTGTGATTTTTTTCATTTGTTTGATTTTTTTCCAAGTTTCATTGTCAGTAGTTTTGTTTGTGTACTTGTTGTGTTGCCTTGTTAGGGAATTCAGCAATTATTGTTCTTTACAAGCGTTATTTGATATTCAGCCAAACATTTCACTTTGCATTTATGTTATTGTTACACACTGACAAGTTAATACCAGTTTTGTTGCCATAATGAACTAGTATTTTTTTCTAGTTTACCTTGTCCGTTCTCTTTGGAAATAAAATTGTTGAATTTGAAAAAAAGCTTGTTGTCATTTTGATTTGTCTGTAATTGCCCTTCATGGGATGATGAAAGTCTTTTTGACTTTGATTTGACTTTGACTTGAACAAGAAACATAAGCAAGCAAACAAACAAACAGACGGTGAAGTGGAAGTGACACGTTCGGCATGGCTAGGAGTTCTTTCCTCCTGACATCTCCCATAACTCCTTGAGGAGTCGGATTATCCCCCCTCCCAACCCAACTCCCCCCCCCCCCTCCCTGCCAAGAATAAAACGCTGATTCTGATTCTAGGTTCATTTCTCCCAAGGACTAGGTATTGATTTAATTAATTAATCAATTTATTTATTTATTCCACTTTAAGTCACGCAGATTTCTCTGCGTGAAATTCAGGCTGCTCTCCCTGGGGAGAGCGCGTCGCCACAAGAGCAGCGCCACCCTTTTTTTTTCTCTTTTTCCTGTCTGCAACTGTATTTGTTTCCCTATCAGAGTGGCTTTTTTTCTACAGAATTTTGCCAGGGACAACTCTCTTGTTGCCGTGGGTTCTTTTACGTGCGTTAAATAATTATGTGTAACACTCGGGACCTCGGTTTATCGTCTCATCTGAAAGACTAGCGCCCAGACCACCGCTCATGGATGGGGGAAAAGTTTCGGGTCCAAACGGGATTCGAACCACCGCAGCGAGTGACTGGGATATATATATATATATATATATATATATGAAGAATTCTCCGGATCTTTTGGCCAGAGAAGATCTCCAATGAAGACCTACTACGGAGATGCAGGCAGGAAGACATGGGAACCATCATCACCAGACGACGGTGGAAGTGGATTGGGCACATCCTCCGAAGAGACCCACAGTCAGTCACAAGAACAGCATTGCACTGGACCCCAGAAGGAAGGAGAAAGAAAGGAAGACCAAAAGCAACGTGGAGGAGGACTGTAGGAAGTGAGATGAAGGCCATGCAGCACTCTTGGGGATCAGTGACTAGGTTGGCCCAGGATATGCAGGAGTGGAAGCGCTTTGTTGCTGCCCTACACACCACTGGGTGTAATGGTTGATGATGATGATTTATATGTATATATTCCATTTGTGCTTAGCCATTGCAGCCAGTAGGCAGATGTTTTATCAACTGCGAACCCTGCTGTGTTGACTCTGTTCTCTGCTCTGACTATTAGATAACATCTCATGTACACACAATAACATACACTTACAGACAGAGACACACACACACACACAGAGCACGCACACACACATACATTCACACACACACATTCACACATGGACGCACACAGCTCGAACGCACACACAGCACGCATACACATACAGACAGACACCCACGTACTTCACTTTTAGCCAAAATAGATGATAATTATAATTGATGTTTTTGTTGTGTCAAATAAGTCTACATGACTTAAATGGCAATAAAATGGTCTGTAAAAAATAATCTGAATCACGCACCAGACACACACACACACACACAGCACTCACACACACATACATTCACACACGGACGCACGCAGCTCGCATGCACACAGCACACACACACATACATTCACACACACACGCACACACACATATTCAGACAGATAGACACGCACGCACGTTCGCGCGCGCACACACACACACTGAACGGGACAGCCTAGTGGTTAGAACATTGCGCTCGCAATCTGACGACCCGGGTTCGAATCCCGCCCAAGGGGATTTTTCCCCTGGAGTTAACATCAGTGCAGACCCCACTCCCCCCTAAAAGTCTTTGGATGAGACTCTAAACTGAGGGCCCGTGTGCGAACGCACGCAGAACACACGTTAAATCCTGTTCCGCTTTTTTCGAAAGAGTAGGCCATTGTGTGCCGGTGGGAACGGATGACAAAATTATCAAAACGGCATACACACGAGAACTGGATGTGAAAAAGCACAGGAGTGCTTATTCCATTATCCTTGATATAAATAAATAAAAATAAACTGAAAGAAAAAAACATCATGACACTGTCGCTCAACAACATCACCACAACTAGGTTCAGGTTAGTACCCATGCAGATATAACAACTACCCACGGAATATAATACACAACAGCATGTCTTTAAACGGCTGTAGCGGCCGAACCAAGCCTCGCACGCTATCGGCAATGCCATTTTTGGAATCGGGGCGGCCAAATCTATCTGGTGACATGAGTGGCATGTGTATCGGCCCCAGACCCATTTTGGACGTGTCTGCCAGGTCCCCGCCTTAGGGATCGGCCCCCAAAACGCACCTCGAGTGACCGCTTCTTTTATGCAGCGAATGACTTCAGACCAAACGTCCACGTCCCTGTGAGTAGTTCTCAGTCCATTTCAGCCGCCAAAGGCCAGCCGTTTGCCAGCTATAGGCCTGAGAAAATCGACCTGTAAGCTGACTTCTGTCACACCTTTAAAAAGGCTGTAGCGGCCGAACCAAGCCTCGCACGCACCTTTTAACGGCTGTAGCGGCCGAACCAAGCCTTGCACGCTATCGGCAATGCCATTTTTGGATTCGGCGCGGCCAAATCTATCTGGTGCCATGTGTGGCATGTCCATCGGCCCCGGACCCATTTTGGACATGTCTGCCAGCTGTAGGCCTGAGAAAATCGACCTGAAAGCCCGCCTCCCTCACACCTTTAATCCGACTACTGTGATGCTCTCTTGGCTGGTCTACCAGCATCATCCATCCACTCCCTTCAATACATAACTGCAGCTCGAAGCCGTCAGCGCCTGGGCTTTATCACAGTTCTTCATTAAACCATTGACGCTGGGGGCAACAGCAAAGTGAGAGGCTGTATGACCAGTGGCTTTTCCACTCATGGAATTCCACTTTACAGCGTAGTCTTTAGTGATCGACTGTGACTCTCTGACTAGGAGGCTTGACTCGCACAGTTCTTATGTGCTGCAGCCCTGGGGGCTGGTTGGCCTTTGGAGAACATCTCCAACGCTGACTGTCCTTATGCCCACTTGGCCGAGAGAGTGGGGATGTGCTGTGGGCAAGGCATCTCCACTATAATCAAATTTCTGCCCAGTTTCCAAAACTGCAGCTGCCTCCTCTGCTGTTTTGGAGGTCATCGTGGACACGACGGACAAACATACATACATGCAGCTCGATTAATCCTTCCAAAAAAAAAGTTTGGAGAGGGGGGGGGAATTTCTTTTTAGATCTGTACAGTTGAAAACATCAATTTTATTGTACAAAAGCTACTCCAAAAATGACGTTTAGCTTGCGCAATGAGACCGTTGTTACATGCCCAATACCATCTGAGCTTCCTAACATGTGACAAGATCAGATGGGCTCTCCAAGACCATACTGCAAGGAACAGTGCAGGGGAAGAGAAGGCGAGGCAGGCCGAAGAAGAAGAAATGGACAGACGACATCACTGAATGGACCAGGAAGAGCTTCTCCACAACCCAGGCACTTGCCCACAACTGTCGCAAATGGAGCCAACTGGTGCAACGTTCGTGACTGCAGTGCCCCTACGACCCTGGAGGGGGTTATGGGAGCAGATGAGAGGAGATGAATGAGACTGTTAAACCAAGAGTTTTCTCTTTTCATCAAAAAATGATACGATTTTTTTCATTTCAGTCTTTTAAATATCTTTAATAAAGATCTGTGCTTTGTCTGTGTTCAGTCTGTGTTCTTACTCTCAGGTTTTTATAATAACGATTCCACCCTATAGATCTAGATCTATGGACTGCGGGGGGGGGGGGGGGGGGGGGGGGGGGGGGGGGGGGGGGGGGGGGGGTTGGGGGGGGTGTTGAATGTTTTAAAATGAATATTTCAGACAGATCCATCAGCGCGGCTTTAGAAATTATATCTTTTTTTGGGGGGGGGGGGGGGGGGGGGGGCAGTGGTGGGGGTGGAACATATTAATATTATCATCTGTAGTACTTTCTATACTTAACATAAAGGTAAAGGTGTCCCATAACCTATGTGGTCGTAGGGGAGTGAGGCATCAGAGACCTCAACTTCTCTAGGGGCCAGCATATTGAGGGCGGCGCCCATCTCCTCTCTCTGCTGCTTTACCTTCCCTGACCCTAAAGAGGCAGGTACCCATTTACAGCAGGGTGAACTGGGGAACTGTGCTGAAGCCAAGGCGCGCAAACGGTCACCCATCCAAGTGGTAACCACCTCAATGCTGCTTAACACAACACACACACACACACACACACACACCTTAGGTGGTGATGAAGGAGATGAACAATGCTGTTCAAAAGTAGGAACGGATATGAGGGGAAAGTGTCAGGTAGGAAATAAGTGCGTTTTGAGGCTGGATTTTAAGGTATCAAGTGAAGGCTTTTGACGAAATGAAAGAAGGAGGTCATTCCAGGTGGATGGACCAGAAACAGAGAAAGAGCGACGGCCAACAGTGGTTTGTTTGAATCTGGGTGTTCGAAAGCACAAAGTATCTGCAGCTGAGCGAAGGGAACGGGATGGAGTATACAGGTGAGGACAGTTACAGAGGTAAGAGGGTGCAGATTTGTGAAGACATTTGAAACAGAGGGTATTGATCTTATACTTCAGTCCCTGTGAGACAGGCAGCCAGTGAAGAGATCGCAGAAGAGGAGTGATGTGTTCAGATTTTTTCTTTCTTAGGACCAGTCAGCTGACTAGCAATATCTGGGATTCTGGTTACATTTCCATTGATTGATTGATTTTAGTTATAATTCTATTTCGATGATAATGGAATAAGCACTCATGTGCTTTCTTTTTTTCTTAATTTTTTTTTACATCAAGTCCCCGTGTATATGCAGTTTTGTAAATTCTGTCATCAGTTCCCACCGGCACACAATGACCTACTCTTACAAAAAGCGGAACTGGTTTTAACGTGTGTGCAAAGTGTTCTGCGTGCGTTCGCACACAGAGCCTCAGTTTATAGTCTCATTCAAAGGATTTTTAGGGGAGTGGAGTCGGCTCTGATGTTAACCCTGGAGAAAAAATCCTCTTGAACGAGATTGGAACCCGGGTCAGCAGATCACGAGCGCATCACTCTAACCACCAGGCTATCCCGTCCCCCACCGTTTAACAAGTAGGCTAAAGTCAAGAATCCACGATATTTTTGACAATATTTTGTGTGTGCAAGTATCTATATATGTTTGTCCGTCGTGTCCGACGATGACCTCCAAAACAGCAGAGGAGGCAGCTGCTGTTTTGGAAACTGGGCAGAAATTTGATTATAGTGGAGATGCCTTGCCCACAGCACATCCCCACTCTCTCGGCCAAGGACAGTCAGCGTTGGAGATGCTCTCCAAAGGCCAACCAGCCCCCAGGGCTGCAGCACATAAGGACTGTGCGAGTCAAGCCTCCTAGTCAGAGTCATAGTCGATCACTAAAGACTAAGCTGTAAAGTGGAATTCCATGAGTGGGAAAGAAAGCCACTGGTCATACAGCCTCTCACCTTGCTGTTGCCCCCAGCGTCACACACACACACACACACACCCTCCCCATCTTCCACACTCAACCCTCCCCCCCCCCCCCCCCCCCCCCCCCCCCCCCCCCCCCTCCCACACACACACACACACACACACTCTCTCTCACCCAACCCACCCTTCATCCTCCACACACACACACACACCACACACACTTCTCTCTCTCTCTCTCTCACTACGCCCACCCACCCACCACTCCACACACACACACAGACAGAACTGTGTTGAAATGTTTTATTCACATAGCAGATATGGATGAGCCAGGGAACATTCACTAGACCCGCCAACAGCTTTGAAAAACGAAACAACTGAACAAATTAGTTCTTCAATTCACACTGGTAGTTTCTCTCTCCTACCAACTAGTCACTTTGCATAAGACACTGTTACAATACCTTTGCTTAAAAACCCCCCAACAACATTAGTTTTCTTGTTGAAAAAAAAGAAGAAAAAAATGGCAGACGCATTTCGAACTTTTCGAAATATCCAATTCGGTGTAGGGAGCTGCTCTATCTATGTCTATCTATCTGTCTGTGTGTATTTGTATGACGTGTGAGTGCTCACATACATATTCCATTCCATTTGTATTCTTATGCAGTAAATATGAAAGTGAATTTGTCAAGTTAGCATTGTTTTTTGAAAAAAAAAAGGCAGACAGATCTAAAAATATAACGTCCCGAGTTAGGAGTGTTCTTTAAAAAGAAAAATGGCTGACGAATTTAAATGAAGTCTGTTTAATGTCAAAACAGGCAGGAGATCAGATGTATTAAATACGTTTTTAATTCAGCACGAAAGTGATTACTATTTTGTGCACCAGTTGTCATACTAATGCTGTTGTTTGAGCGCAATATGCATTGTTGCTATGCTGCTGATGTGCTTTGTTCATATGAGTGCAAGTGCTTTGATTTGTCTGTGCAAGATACGGCGCTATATAAATTCCAGTTATTATTATATTATTATTATTATTATTGTGCTGTGGTCAATAAAATTAGTATGTTCGATTGGTGCAATTGAACACCGATACATTTACAAGATGTATGTTGACAATTTGCTTACTTCTGCTGTCTTTAAGATGTTTTAAGTATCGCTTTCTCGTTCTGAGTGCTATCCTTTTAAAGATAGTCTTTATCTTGTATGTTGTTTATCACAGATAGTCTTTATCTTGATTATCACAGATAGTCTTTATTTTGTATTTTTATTATCTCAGTCTTTATCTTGTATATTTGAATATTACATGTAGTCTTTATCTTGTAGATTTGATTATCATAGATAGTCTTTATCTTATACGTTTGACTATCACAGATAATGTTTATCTTGTATCTTGATAATCACATTCAAGTGACTCCGATTTTCTCTTTGGATGAAGTATGGCATGTAGATCTAGATCTAGATTAGCTTTATGTTTGATGGCAGTGATTCCCATGATATTTTTACTATTTTGTTTTCTTTTTGCTTGTTTGTTTGTTCGCTTTTCCTTATTTATTTTGTTTTTTGTTTTGCTCTTTTCCCATGCATTCGCATCAAATAATTTTACAGAAATAAAAGAAAGTTATTGATTCTTGAAAGTGTGTTGTTTTGTGTTGTGTTGGTGTTGTGTGTTGTTGTTGTTGTTGTGGTGGTGGTGGTGGTGGTGGTGGTGTGTGTGTGTGTGTGTGTGTGTGTGTGTGTGTGTGCGTGCGTGCGTGCGTGCGTGCGTGCGTGCGCGCGCACGCCCGTGAACTTTTTATCTTTGACTTCAGCCATGCAAATACACAGCTGTGTGTGTGTGTGTGTGTGTGTGTGTGTGTGTGCGTGCGTGTAATTTTTATCTTTAAATTCAAACCATGCAAATACACAGCCTGAAACCTTACTGATTTACGCGACTATAATCAGTTTCACTAAAGTGAAATAGCATTGCATTCAGTTACATTGCATTCAGTTACATTGTATTCAGTTTCAGAGTCAAAAGTTGACACTTTTTCTTCATAGGCAAACAATAATCAAACCTAGTATTTTGTTTCATCATTACGTATCGATGCCATGTACTGTGAATTAGATCACACAACATTCTGACAGTAGTCGTCAATGTGGCATGAGAATTCAGAGAGAGAGAGAGAGAGCTGAGGAGGGGTGGTGGAAGAGGAGGAGGAGAAGAAGAGGAGGAGGAGGGGAGGAAGACGAAGAAGAGGAAGAGGTAGAAGAAAAAGTAAGAAAAAGAAGAGGAGGAGGAGGAAGAAAAAGAAGGAAAGAAGAAGAAAAAGTAGGAGTTATTTCATACCAAAAAAAAAATCCCAAATACAGAACACATGGTTTGCTTATTTTTGAATAGAAAAAAAAGATTCAAAATATAGAACTGCCTAGGAAGACATTAATTTGTCACATTGTCCTCAGTTGGGAGATTTCTTATTCGGAACGGGTAGCTTGAGCGTGTCTGTTCCCTTCAGCTTCCTCCTGAAAACAGAAAATCATGGCGATAAAAAGATAACACCTATAATAATGGACGATTCGGCCTTCTCAAAAAGAAAGCAGTTACATTCTAGTTGAGTGCCCGTATTAAAAAACAAACAAACCCAACAACAACAAAAATAAACCAACAAAAACCCCCAGACAGTCCCCCCACTCACTCCCCACTACCCACCAAACGAAAGGTAAGGTAAAGGAGTCCCATAACCTATGTGGTCGTAGGGGAGCGAGGCGTCAGAGACCTCACTTCTCTAGGGGCCAGCATATTGAGGGCGGCGCTCATCTCCTCTCCCTCGCTGCTTTACCTTCCCTGACCCTAAAGAGGGCAGGTACCCATTTACAGCTGGGTGAACTGGGGGGACTGTACTGAAGCCAAGGCGCGCAAACGGTCACCCATCCAAGTGGTAACCACGCTCGATGCTGCTTAACCTTAGCTGGGGGACAACGAGTGCTCTGACCACTGAGCTATCATAAATAAAATAAATAAAAGTGGACGAACATTCAATCTGACTGGATAGGGCGTTTGTCTTCCATCGTAAGAGACTATGAAGTCGTGGGATCAAACCTCGGAAGCGCAGTTAAGCGGCGTCTGATAAATTAAATGTGGGGATTATACGATTTTTTTTTTTAGATCAAATTATTCAAGAGCAGACCTGTCCCTAACTGGTCGCATCTTATTTCCCTTATGTTGTTGTTGTGCGTTCCCCAGCTTAACACTCTGTGGGTCACCCAGAATGTGCACTCTGACTCACTCACTCATCCCACCTGGGAATCACTGTGAGAAAGAAATTGCACACTGAATGAGAAGTTTGCGTGTATGATCTGTTTTGAAGTACCTCGCCATATAGTCAGCCATACTCCGACTTCAGAGGATTTTTTTCTTCTTTAAAGGAGAGTGCAGGTTGTTATGTTAAGAGCTTGTCATGGCTGAAGGCAATCTCAAAACAACATGTTACAACATACCAACATTTTAGTGTAGGCCTTGGCATTTAGCTGACATCAATACCTGACACAGCTTTTAGCCTGGGCTAACCCTTTTTTATATTATATGCACATACCACTGCAGAAGATCAAATTTTACGCGTTAAATATCCCGTAAGAAGGAGGGTGGCAGGACGGTTAAGACGTTCACCTGCCAACAAGCAAAGCGTTAGGTTCTGGGTTCGATTCTCAGCCTTGTCCTCTCTTCCCAGTTTGACGAAAAAAATCGAACTGAATACAAAGTCCTTCCGATGAGATTATAAACCGAGCCCCCGTGTGCAAACGCATGCAGAACATCTGACACCCACCCACACCCACACACACACAAAGTCCTTCGGATGAGACTATAAACCGAGGCCCCGTGTGCGAACGCACGCAGAACATCTTGCGCACACGTTAAATCCTGTTCCGCTTTTCGAAAGAGTAGGCCATTGTGTGCCGGTGGGAACAGATGACAGAATTGACAAAAACCGCAAACACACGGGGACTGGATGTAAAAAAGCACATAAGTGCTTATTCCATTATCCTCGATATAAAAGAATAAATAAATAAATAAATAAATAACACACACACACACACACACACCACACACACACACACACACACACACACACACACACCCCACACACACAAAGAAAACCAGTTCCGCCTTTCGGAAGGGTAGGCCATTGTGTGAAACGGATGATCCCCCCCCAAAAAATAAATAAATAAAAAAATAAATAAAATAAAAAAAAGACCAAACAACCCAGCATGCACACCGGTGTCGTGTTTAGACACCATCCCGAAGTCGGAATGCGGCTACCTTATGGAGAAAACGGGGAAGGAGGGGGGGGGGGGGGGGGGGGGGGGGGACATACGCAAAAAAAATCTCACCATTGGTGAACCTCGGAGCTCTAGCCGAGGAACGAAAAAATAACCCCCCCCCCACAAAACAACCCAACCCCCAAAACGGGGACGGGATAGCCTAGTGGTTAGAACATTGCGCTCGCAATCTGACGACCCGGGTTCGATTCCCGTTCAAGGGGATATTTTCCCCTGGAGTTAACATCAGTGCAGACTCCACTCTCCCCAAAAGTCCTTCGGATGAGACTATAAACCGAGGCCTCGTGTGCGAAGAACGCACGCATAACATCTTGCGCGCACACGTTAAATCCTGTTCCGCTTTTCGTAAGAGTAGGTCATTGTGTGCCGGTGGGAACAGATGACAGAATTGACAAAACCGCATACACACGGGGACTGGATATAAAAAAGCACATGAGTGCTTATTCTATTATCCTCGATATAAAAGAATAAAATAAAATGAAATAAAAGATCCCGTAATTCATGTCAGTGTTTAGTGGGCTACAGAAACAAGTCAAGTCAAGTCAAATTTTTATTTCCAGATAGTACATTGAATAAGCAACGCATTCGCTTTTTGATATATACCCAACATGCATTTCTGTACCAGGAGAGGGATGGGCTCCGCCAGGTTCTTCAACTTGCCCTAGACACAGGGCCTGAGAACTTCAGGGAAGTGCTCCAGTGACTCCTCAGGGAGTTTGGGGTAATAAGAAGTAGGTTTGAAAAGAGTTGTGCTTATGGGGAAAGGATTGAGATCGCGAGGTTGTGTGTGTGTGTGTGTGTTTTGTTTTGTGTGTGGGGGTGGTGTGTGTGTGTGTGTGTTTTTGGTTTTTGGTGTGTGTGTTTTGGTGTGGTTGTGGGTTGTGTGTGTGTGTGTTTGTGGTGGTGGGTGTGTGGTGTGTGTGTGTGGTGTTTGTGTGTGTGTGTGTGTGTGTTGTGGTGGTTTGTGTGGTGTGTGTGTGTGTGTGTGTGTTGGGGGTTTTTTTGGTGTGTGTGTGTGTGTGTGTGTTTTTTTGTGTGTGGTGGTGGTGTGTTTTGGGTGTGTGTGTGTGTGGTGTGTGTGTGTGGGTGTGTTTTGTGTGTGTGTGTGTTTTGTGTGTGGTTGTGGTGTGGTGGTGGGTTGGTGGTGTGGGGTGTTTATGGTGTGTGTGTTGTTTTGGTGGGTTTGGTGTGTGTGTTGTGTTGTGTGTGGTGACGTGTGTGTGGTGTGTGTGTGTGTGTGTGTGTGTTGGGGGTTGTTGTGTGTTGGGTGTGTGTGTGTGGTGGGTGTGTGTGTGTGTGTGTGTGTGTTGTGTTGTGGGGGGTTTTTTGTGTGTGTGTGTGTTGTTTTGTTTTGGGTTTTGTTGTTGTTTGTTTTTTGTGTGTTGTTGTGTGTGTGTGTGTGCGTGCGGCGTTGTTGGTGTTGGGGTGGTGGTGATGGTGTGTTGGTGTTGTATGGTGTTGTGGGGGGTGTGGTGGTGGTGGTGGGGTGTGGTGTGGTGATGTGTGGTTTGTGGTTTTATGTTCTCTCTCTCTTCTCTCTTCTCTTCTCTCTCTCTCTCTCCTCTCTCTCTTCCAAATTTTTATATATATATATATATATAACCACCTGAAGACAGAGTTTCTCATTTTTTTAAACAACGGAACATTACATTTTTGTTAAACTTAAACTTGGTTATAAATAAACAAACATTGTTTAAAATTCAATTTCCGAATTTCATTTTTCCGAAAAAAACTGTTTGGTCGGAAGCTAACTGTGGAGTGTAACCTAAGGGCCTTCCCTCAACATAAGAGTGTAGCCAGCCTGTTGAATAATTTTTAAATTTTATTCTTTTATATTGATGTAATGGAATAAGATCATGTAAATTTTTTTTACATCCTTTCCCCTGTGTATGCGGTTAAAAAAATTGTCATCCATTCCCATGGGCCACTGACCTTCTTTTAAAAAAAGGGCAAGGGGTTTTGACATGACACAAGTTTTTTGTGTTCGTTGGAGTCGGGCCTCGGTTTTAGTTCATCCAAAGGGATTTTTGGGGGGGAGAGTGGGTCTGCACTGATGTTAACTCCAGGGGGAAAAATCCCTTTGAGGGGGATTAAAAAGGGTTTGTCTCAATTCCCAGGCAATGTTCTAAACTAGGCAACCTGTCCCCCCTACGATAATGAATGGGCTGCCGTTCCCCAGGGGTTTGATTGTGTTTAGGTTGCGGTGTTCATTATGCTCGTTATTTGACATTTTTAAAAAAAGCTGGGGAATTTTAAGCACTGAGTCTTATGAATGCGGGAAAAATTGTGTTGAAAAGGGAAAAAAAATTGGATTGTGTTCACACGTTCAGCAAGGGTCATGAGTTATTGCCCTTTTGGTCTTGTTTCCATCAATTTGGATGGGGGAAATTCAAACGTAATCCCGTTTTAGCAACAGTTTAAATTGTTTTCTTTTCTCTTCAGAAAAATTGTCATTTTCACTGAAAAAAAATCCAAACCCAACAAAAAGAATTTTTTCTCCCTTTTCTAAGATCCAGGGTTTTTGGTTTAAGAGGGCAAAACCTTGGTGGATTGGGCTACACACCCCTATTTAAATTTTTGGGGTCATCTATTTTTTTAAGAGTTTGGGGAAAAAAAATGTTGGCGATTTTCACAGACCCTTTTTTTAAACCTGAAAAAAAAGGGACAGTGCACTTTTTTTTGGGGTTAAATAAAAATACCAGGATACGAAAATTAAAAATTTAATAGGTTTTTTGTTTTTAAGGTTTAATTATATTTTTTTAATTTAAAAAAAAAATGAGGGGAAAATTTTTTGAAAAATTAAAAAATTAAAATAAAATTTGTTTAAAACATATTTTAGTCAGAGGTTGCAACAAAAAGGGTTTTTATTTTGTGGCCTTTAGTGAGTTGAAATTTAAAGGGGAAAAAAAACAAAAAAAATATTTTTTAAAATATGTTGTGCGCCTGTATTGGTGGTCTAGGGGTTGCGCTGTAGAAGGAAAAGTTTGGGTTTAAAAAAGTGTGGGTTGTTCGAACCCCCTTTGAGCCGAGGCCCCCCCCCCCCCCCCCCCCCCCCCCTCCCGACCAGACCCTGAGTGGTGGGCGGGGGGGGTGTTTTTCCCGGGGGAGACGATAGACCCGGGGTTCCCGCACCACATTGTCATGCTGAGGATGAATAAAGAGAATTCCCGCTGTACTGTCTTCCCCCGTCTTCTGTGCCCAGGTTTGTGATGTTGTTGGCCCTTTGTCCTACGTTCTTCCTCTCTCTCTCTCTCCCCTCTCTCTTCTTTTCTTCCTCTCTCTCTCTTCTCTCTCTCCTCTCTCAGCACATCACATCTCGTTTTCGAACGCCGCAGAACATCTTGCGACAGTTAAACCCGTTCCGCTTTTCGAAAGGAGGCCCTTTGTGCGGTGGAAACAGAGACAGAATTTAAAAAACCGCTATACCGGGGATGGGTGTAAAAAAAAAACCCCGAGTGCTTATTCCCTATCCCCGATTAAAAAAATAAAAAAACTATAAATAAAAATCATCATCATCATCATACATATCATTTATTTTAAACCCAAAATTCTCCCCCCTTTTTCCATCTCATTTTTTTCCCCCCCCTCAAAGGCCCAAACCACACCCCCTGCCGAAGAGTAAACCTTTTTTTGGGTGTGTTAATGAGTGAAATTTTAATTTTTAAAAAAATATTAATTGTAACTGGCTGTATGTGAAGG
>CM054163.1:37409053-37479053 GCA_028751875.1 Rapana venosa
TGAAATTCATAAGATTTGTAGGTGTTTTACGAAATTCATAAGATTAGCAGGTATTTCGTGAAATTGATAAGATTTGCAGGCATTTTTGCAAAATTCATGAGTAGCAGGTATTTCATGAAATTCAAAAGATTTGTAGGTATTTTAGGAATTTCATAAGATTTGCTGGTATTTCATGAAATTCATAAGATTTGTTGGTATTTTATGAATTTCATAAGATTTGCTGGTATTTCATGAAATTCATAAGATTTGTTGGTATTTTATGAATTTCATAAGATTTGCTGGTATTTCATGAAATTCATAAGATTTGCAGGTGTTTTACGAAATTCATAAGATTAGCAGATATTTCGTGAAATTGATAAGATTTGCAAGTATTTTTGCGAAATTCATGAGTAGCAGGTATTTTATAAAATTCATAAGATTTGTTGGTATTTTATGAATTTGATACCATTTGCTGGTATTTCATGAAATTCATGATTTGCAGATATTTTGTGAAATTCCACTTGTCTTTCACAAGCCTAGATTGTATCTTTTTAAAGAAATTTGCATACATAAAAAAATAGTCCCGAGTCTTTAATACTGCTTGCCTATCATTTTTCATGAACTCTTGCTTTTCAGTTCCTGTTAGTATTCATAATATATTTTTTGATGTATTGCTGTTAGGTTTATTCTCCTGTTGAATTCGTTTGTAATCCTCCATACTCCAAAAAAGGGGCAGCAGGAATTAAATCTTGAATCTCGAAGGAAGAGGGAAGTGGTGTGTGTTTCTGTGTTAATGAAAGATGGAGCAAGACTGTGATGGTGTCCAAGTCAAACCCTTAATCCACTCAGCCAAGACAAACTACTACTCTGCTCAAATTCTCAATGCAACATTCATGAAATCTCTTTTTTCCCTCACCTCAACTCTTCTCGTTTTCACCTGTACGCTCCTCATCGCTCCCTCCGCTCTGCTGCAGATACCTTGTCCTTACAAATACCTAGATTCAACCAATACACCGTGGTCCGTCGTTCTTTCTCTATTTCTGGTCCATCAATCTGGAATGACCTACCCCTCTCTCCCTTCGTGAAAAGCCTACTTACGACAGCTTTAAAGTCCAGCCTCAAGACATACCTATTTCAAACCTAAGACTTTTCCCTCCTGTTTCATCTCATAACTGTCCCTGCCTTCAACAGCCAAAATTCCCATCACCCTCCTGAAGTGTTTAACCTCTGTGTGTGTATGTGTGTGTGTGTGTGTGTGTGTGTGTGTGTGCGTGTGTGTTGTGTGTGTGTGTGTGTGTGTGGTGTGTGTGTGTGTGTGCGTGCGCGTGTGTGCGTTTGAATTTGTTAAAAACTGTTAATCATTGTTGGTTGCATGTGTAGTTGTGGGTTGAATGGAAGCACTTTGATTTGTTTTTGCAAGATATAGGCTATATAAATTCAAATTATTATTATTATTATCATTATGGTGCGAGGGTTGCTCCCAGCAAAAAACAAAACAAAACAAAACAAACACCACCCCCTCCACTCCCCCCCAACAAAACAACAAACTACGATATAGAAATATCAACAAAAAAAAAGAAACTTAAATCACAACAAAAACGTACTATGTAATAATCATGAAAGATGGACGATTCCAAATTTTGCATGGAAACTTACTTTTGTTTAAAACGAAACAAAACAAAACAAAACTGGACAAAGCCATTTATCATGGATTGAAATTAATTAAATCTGTTCGATATTCTTTCTACCCAGTTTTCGTCAAAGCAAAAAAGAAAGAATTGTTGTCCACATTTATCAGACTGATTCTAATATGGGTCTTTCAGGAGAGGTGATCTATTTTGTGTATGAAAAATAACATGGCTGCCTTCCTGGAAAATGTTTTTTGTTTTTGGTCTGACTGTTTCACTCTTTTTCTTTATGTTGTTGTTGTTGTTGTTATTGTTGTTCTTCTTCTCCTCCTCCTTCTTCTTCCTGTTCCTCCTTCTTTTCCTCCTCCTCCTTTTTCTTCTTCTTCTCCTTCTTCTTCTTCTCCTCCTCCTTCTTCTCCTTCTTCTTCTTCTCCTCCTCCTCCTTCTTCTCTACTACTACTACTACTACTACTGCTACTTCTTCTTCTTCTCCTTCTCCTCCTTCTTCTTCGCAATTCTTCTTCTCATTCTTCTTCTTAGTATTGTTGTTGTTATTATTCTCTTTCTCCTCCTTTCTTTCTTTCTTTCTTCCTTCTTTTTCTTCTTCTCCTCCTCCTCCTTCTTATTCTCTCCTCCTTCTATTTCTCCTTCTTCTTCACCCTCGCATTTTATTGTTTTATTTTGTGTTCTAACCATTTTTTCGTTTTCTTCTGTGACAACATAACAAATCTGAAACCTACTCTTCCCTCTGAAGCAATATTTCACACACACCTGAAAACAACACCTACCCTTAGTAGAAATCCTCGCAATTGATAGGCCAACTACATTTTTGCTTTTTTGGCCGTTTTATTTCTCAAATCATAAAAAAACTATCTACTGACATACCACCGGTACATTTATTTCAGTTCCAACAATAGTTGCTGTCTGAGCGTTCGACGAAGAAGAAGAATCTCAATTCTCAATTAGTATTTGAGAAGATTGTAGATATTATTCAAACGGCAGTATATCAAAGTGTGTGTGTGTGTGTGTGTGTGTGTGTGTGTGTGTGTGTGTAAACACAGAGATTATGTGCAGTTTTCAATGCTTGAAATATAGGGGAGTGGGGTTGCTCCGTGATATACACAAAATTATGCAACACAACTCCATGCAGAAAAAAAAATCAGTATACAAAAATAATTAATTTAGATTAAATAAATGTCAAAGACGTTCTATGATAGGGCCTAGATATTTTTTTTGTCAAATTCATCTGCATACTAATGCCTTCACGAACATTTTCGCGTTTTCGATGGGAAGACAGTTACAGAGTGGCAGGCTTTGAGTGGAACGACATACTACGGAAAGTTGAGAACCGCGAGGAGTGGAGGAAGCTGGTTGCAAACTTTTCAGTGGTGCCTTAACGGTCAACCCGACTCAACTTGAGATAGGTGAAAGCGAAAAAGATCATGTATTCCTATCAAATACACAGAAATGAAGAGAGAAGACATACACCAAATCTGATTCAAGAGGAAATTTTCCCCTGGAGTTAACATCAGTGAGGACTCCACTCTCCCCAAAAGTCCGGATAAGACTATAAACCGAGGTCCCGTGTGCGAACGCACACAGAACATTTTGCACACACTTAAAACCCGTTACGCTCTTCGGAAGAGTAGGCCAGTGTGTGCCGGTGGGGACGGATGACAAAATGTACAAAACTGCACACACACGGGGACTAGGTGTAAAAAAGCACACATATGCTTACTGCATGATCCTCGAAATAAAAGAATAAAATATAAAAAAAAGATGCAGACAGGCGAACAGAAAGACGGACAGCACTAGAAAAAAATGGAGAAAAACGAGAATGGCTAAATAAATAAATAAATAAATAAAATAATGAACGAAATATATTTTGAAAGAACAAGTCCATTCAGATAAGATGAGAAACTGATGTCCCGTGTTGCAACAAGCATTTAGTGCACGTAAAAGAACCCACGGAAGTGAAAGAGTTACCTCCGGCAAATTTCTTTGGACTCACTTCGTTTTCCATACCAGTTGGCCACATCACGCCACCCCCCTCCCCACCACCATCACTTCCACAACTACTACCACCACCACCATCATCATCATCATCATCATCATCATTGAAAATCAACCACAACAACCCCCCCCCCAAAACCACAAACAACAACACCAAAACAACAAAACAAAAACCAAGCAAAAAGGAACTAATTGCATTTTTGACTCATTTCGCTTTCCATGCCTGTTGACCTGTAATGCCATTACCACCACCACCACCACCACCACCATCACCAAAATCAACAACAACGAACAAAAAACAAAACAAAACAAAACAAAAAACAAAAAGCACGAAGGAAAAAAAAATGCATTTTTGACTCACTTCGCTTTCCATACCAGTTGGCCTCCGAGATTTGAACCATGGACACCAGGACCACAAGCACTATCAACATGGCGCCGGAGATTCGAACCATCTTTAACTGTTCTGCTGCTGTCAACACACAAAAAACATGAACAGGGATGTTAGTATTCTGCCTGATGCCAGTAAAAAAGGTGTCCCATAACTTATGAGGCCGTAGGGGAGCGAGGCATCAGAGACCTCAGCTTCTCCAGGGGCCAGCATATTGAGGGCGGCGCCCATCTCCTCTCTCCCTCGCTGCTTTACCTTCCCTGACCCTAAAGAGGGAAGGCACCCATTTACAGCTGGGTGAACTGGGGGACTGTACTGAAGCCAAGGTGTGCAAACGGTCACCCATCCAACTGGTAACCACGCTCGATGCTGCTTAACCTTAGCTGGGGGAAAGCCAGTGCTCTGACCACTGAGTCTATCCTGTCCCCATCACCACACATATACTAGAGCAAAAACTAAACCCAGACAGGTGTAAATCACTCCTATACACGTTTAGAAAAGCACGCAGCAGCACACACTAGAGCAACTATAAACCCAGGCGATTGTCCACTGCAGCTGAATATCAATAGACCACAGGTAGCAGTTCACACTGGGGCAGCTATTGCTCCAGACAGTAAGTAGGTAAGATAAGAGAGAAAGGTTGTTCATGTAAAAAACAAAGAAAAGATTAAACAAAAAACTGAGAGAGAGAGAGAGAGAGAGAGAGAGAGAGAGAGAGAGAGAGAGAGAGAGAGAGAGAGAGAAGTAAGTAACATGTCCTTTTTTAAACCTCATTTTTTTAAGCAGTAACAGTTTTGTTTCGTTTTTATAGGTTTGCTCTCACTGTGTCATCTGCGTTTGAAAGATGTTGAACTGAGGCAAGAAATAACCCCATATATATTGGAAACTATGTTTTATCCACACTAGACAAAATTAATGTCATCCTTAACATCAACATGAAGGTAAAAGCAATATTGGAAAAAAAAAGTTGCTGAAATTTCTAAATGTTCTTTTAGGGTAGACACCGTGTTTTTAGGTAATACAATTACCTGAGAAGCATTTTGCACCAGACTATAGTGTTCATGAAACTGGAAAGGTCAGGTCTTTATTTCTCTAAATTTTTGTTTTTATTTTGTGGGGGCTAGCTGATGAAACATTGCTATCACAAACTTTTTGTTTCCTCTTTAAAAAAGAACAAATTAAAAAATGACCTTCAGTAGCAAATTTTTGTCAAATTGATAATCCCACCTTTTCTTTAACATTGGTTTAGACTTATTTTTTATTTTATTGATTTATTTATTCTTTTATATCGAGGATAATGGAATAAGCACTCACGTGCTTTTTTTTTATATCTAGTCCCCGTGTGTATGCGGTTTTGTAAATTTTGTCATCTGTGATTAAAAATATTTGTTAAGAAAATGCATAGTAGAACTACAGTTTCTAAATCTTCAATTAGCAGCACATTGTTATGAGTGTAGCATATGTGTGTGTGTGTGTGTGTGTGTGTGTGGTGTGTGTGTGTGTGTGTGTGTGCATGCGTGTGTGCACGAGAACGCGCGCGCACGTGTGTGTGCGTGATCTGTGTGTGTGTTTGTGTGTGTGTGTGTTCGTGACATTTTTATTTGACGTTATCTTGAAATGTTTTAACCAATAAGAACTATAGCTTGTTTGTGTTTTTCGAGATTATGATACATATCAATGTGCCTGTCAGTATTGTAACTGCCCTTCATGAGATGATTAAAGCGTTTTTGACTTGACTTGCGTTGACTTGACTTGACATTGCGCAACAACAGCATCCTTCATAATCAAACAGATATTGATAACATTAATGTTTTCAACGAAAAAAAACCTTGAACGTCTGTTTAACCTTCTGTTGGAATGGTTTGCTTAAAACACGCCTGGCTTTTTGCAATCCTTCAGATGAGACTATAAACCGAGGCCTCGTGTGCGAACGCATGCAGAACATCTTGCGCACGCGTTAAATCCCGTTCCGCTTTTCGTAAGAGTAGGCCATTGTGTGCCGGTGGGAACGGATGACAAAATTTACAAAACTGCATACACACGGGGACTGGATGTAAAAAAAGCACATAAGTGCTTATTCCATTATCCTCGATATAAAAGAATAAAATAAATAAATAAATAATCAAGTTTTTTCCCCTATGGGGTTGCCGGGGGGCCTGTCAGTATAAACAGCATCCCACCTTCTGGAAATTCTGTGCCAGGAATTCCCTCTTTTCTATCCCTCTCTTTGTTTCTCCCCTTTCCCCCCCGTCACCTCCTTCTTGTCTATTTTCTGTCTTCTTGGTCCATTTTTCTGTCTTACTTTTTCAGAAAAGATAATAATTCTCTCCCACGCCGAAGTCGGATGCGCTGGGCCCGACTTGTTAGGGGCTTGACGGCAGCGCAACACATTTTCGCTCATGTGACAGACATCAATAATTACTGTCTGAACGTTTGTCAAAGAAGAAGAAGAATGAGGAGGAGGAGGAAGAGGAAGTGGCGGAGGAGGAGGAGGAGAAAAAGAAGGAAGAAGAAGAAAAAGAAGAAAAAGGAGAAGAAGAAGAAGGAAGAAGAAGAAAAAGACTTAGAAGAAGAAGGAATAGGAGGAGAAGAAGAAGAAGAAGAAGGAGGGAAGGAAAAAAAAGAAGAAGACAAAGAAGACTTGCAAAGACTTGCAAAGAAGAAGAATTTCAAAGAAGAAGAATTCCGAAGAAGAAGAAGAAGAAGAAGAAGAAGAATTCCGAAGAAGAAGAAGAAGCACCTAAGTTCGAGATATTTATTTGAACATCATGATTCCAACTTTGAACATCACGATGTCAAAAGTACTGCTCTTGTCGCCAGGCGTTCCTTGTCTTAACACCCTAGGGATCACCCAGACCAACTATGCACTCTGTCTCACTCAATCCACCTGGCAATCGCATTGAGATCGTAAGAGCGCACTGTTATGAGAAGTGAGCGTGCAGGGCTGATTTTTCAACCACTCTGCCTTACAGGCATCCATACTCCACCTTCTGAAGATGTTTTTCTTCTTTAAATAGAGAGTACATGTTGTTAGGCTAACATATTCTCAATTCGAAAAGTGCTTCGATTTGTTTGCTTTACAAGATTCAGCGCTATATAAATATCAGACATTATATTATTATTATTATTATTATTATTATTATTATCATAAGTAGTAGTAGTAGTAGTGGTAGTAGTATTGAAAACTTTATTATCTCAGAGACAGAGAAATTCTGGCGGGTTACAAGCCATACATAACAACAGTAAACATGTTATCACGGAAAAAATACAACATAGTATCCGAACATCAGCACGCACCCATCACAATATTATAAAAAACACACCCACAAATCAGCAATACCTCAGCCAGTTATAGACTCACCCAAGTAAAATCACAAACACTCAAGTGGCCACCAGTATGCCCACACCCTCACATACAGCTCATGCATGGCCGGCACTTACACGCACCACGCGCACACATACAACACACCACCATTCTTCATCTTGTCTAAAAAACAACTTAATGTGAAAAGATGTTAAATTAAAGAAGATATGAACAACACTCACATTAACAATCATTTTACAAAAAAAGAAATAATCTTACTTGTAAAACTGCTGGTCCCACTCATTTCACTCACACAACGCACACGCACACACCCACCCACCCTATTTCAGTTGAAAAAAACCCCACAAAAAAGAATTGTCAGTTTTACTTGTAAACTTGCTAGTCCTACTCATTCCACACACACACACACACACACACACACACACACACACACACCCCGTTACCAGGATTCCATATATTTCAAGTCAAAGAGCTATCCCTTATTTCTCCTATTCTAGCTCCGCACTGCGCATGGGAAACTTACAGTGACTCGCTAGGAAGTGACCATTTACCAATTATCATAACACCGTATGGAAGGTCATCATATAATGAAAAAGTCAAAGATAAGATTCCAAAATATTTACAATAAAGCAAACTGGGACCTGTTTCAATCTTTTCTAAAAGTTTATGACACTAGCTGTATAGAATGTGATGACATAGACATGTTTTATGATAGATTTACTAAATCAGTTTTACAAGCTGCAGACTGTTCCATTCCCAGATGTTCATCTATAAAATCTGATAAACATGCAGGGAACCTATGGTGGAATGAAACATGTAAAAATGCTATAAATAAGAAAAAAACAGCATTCAAAACTTATATACGAAATAAATCACCAGCTATTCACATTTTGCTAAAATTAGCAAATGAAACGTGTGACAAAATTATTGAGCAAGTAAAACGGGAGTTCTGGTCTAACTTTGTAAAAATGAAATTTGTACTCATAAGGATATGCAAAAAGTATGGAAAAAATTTAATGACACGAAACACGGTATAAATCAGCCTTTGGTTCCAATTGCAGTTAAAGATAAAGAGTTCCCCTCTGATTCAGACAAGACTAAAGCTTTCATTGATATGTTTGCGTAATACATGTCTTTCACAGTCAGAAGTTACCTTCAGAAAGGAAGAAACAAAAAAAGATATTTATAAAGATCCATTACCAGATAATACATTATTAATAAACACACCAATAGCTTTAGGATAAGTTATGGATGTTATTCAATCTCTTAATAATAGGAAAACATCAGTAGGAATACATGCTATTTCAAATCAAATGCTGAAACATTTACCACAAAACTGGGTTCTTTTACTACACCAATTATTTCAGCAGTGCTGGGTAGAATGTAAAATACCTCTGATTTGGAAGCAGTCTATTATTATTCCCCTACTAAAGCAAGGAAAATTGAAAAGTGATGCAAAAAGCTATAGACCTGTTGCACTTACATCACACACTGGAAAACTTATGGAGAAAGTTATTTTAAATAGACTAGTGTATTACTGTGAGAAAAATAGAATTGTCCCAGTTAATCAAGCAGGATTTCGAAAAGGAAGATCAATCATAGACCACTTAGTTAAGCTGACTACCCAAATAAAACAGTTTGCACGAAGATAAAATATTCTTGCCACAATCTTTGACATAAACAAAGCTTATGACCAAGTTTGGCATGCTAGATTGCTATATAATTAAAATGTATTGGATTGTCAGGTTTCATCAATTCTTATTTCAGAAATTTTCTCACAGGAAGAAGCATTCGGGCAAAGGTTGGAAATACTTACTCCACACTTAGATTTCCACAAATGGGTATACCTCAGGGCTCTGTAATTGCGCCCTATTTATTTAATATCTTACTTTATGATATCCCTGAATCCGTGTCTGATAATGTTGATCTTGTCCAATATGCTGATGACCTTTGTATGTGTAAAAGGGTAACGTTGAAAACGGTAAACCTAAAAGACATTTGAATTATGTTAGAAAATTATATAATAATAATAATAATAATAATATATGGAACTTATATAGCGCTGAATCTTGATATCAGCTTGAGTTGGATAAAATTTTATAAGTATATGGTGGAAAATGGGTTAGGTCTTTCTACAGAAAAGACACTGGTTGTGCTTTTTAACAATGGTGCTGATCCTCCTAAACTTCCTGTTTTTAAAATTGGTGAAAAAGTTCTGGATTATAAGCCTATGGTAAAATTTCTTGGTATCATACTTACTTCAAAATTAACATGGCATTGTCACATCGAATATGCTTTGAACAAGGCAAGAAGAAGTCTGAATGTATTAAAGGCAATTAGTAGGCAAATATGGGCACAAGATTCATTAGTACTAAAGCATTTATCATTATCACTGGTTCTTCTAAGCTAACATATGGTCAAGAATTATTCTGTAGTGCCCCCAAATATCTATTAACAAAATTCAAAGCTTAGATTGAAAAGCTTTCCGATTGCTTTGGGAGTTCTGTTTCATGCATCTTCTTTAGGAACGTATAGAGAAATAGGAGTACTACCTCTAGAGGATTATCGTAACTTAGCCCTTTCAAAGTATATCTTAAAAAGTTCAACAGTTGAAAACAATATTGCATCGGAAATTTCAATTAGATCCGACTTAGATTTTCCCAACAGAGCTAAAAATATATCTTCTCTTGTCACTATTAGTACTTACACTTCCATGTCCTCAAAGAGGAAGGTGGCAGAATGGTTAAGACGTTTGCCTGCCAACAAGTACACCGTGCGGTTCTGGGTTCGATTCCCAGCCTCGCCCTTTTTCCCCAGTTTGACAAAAAAATCGAAGTGAATGTCAAAGTCCTTGGATGAGACTATAAACGAGGCTCCGTGTGCGAACGCATGCAGGACATCTTGCAGACATGTTAAATCCTGTTCCGCTTTTCGAAAGAGTAGGCCATTGTGTGCCGGTGGGAACAGATGACAAAATTTACAAAACCGCATACACACGGGGACTGGATGTAAAAAAGCACATGAGTGCTTATTCCATTATCCTCGGTATTAAAAAAAAAAGTCATCTGAGGGCTAAGATTTGTTGCTATTCAGTGCTATATAAATTCCATACATTATTATTATTATTATTATTATTAATCCTAAAGACTGGCAAAAATCCACACCTCTTTTAACACCTTATCCAAAATGGGAACTTCAGAAAGCAGATTTTGATATCAGCCATCTCTCTTTAAAAAAAGAGAAGAAAATGGGCTTATTCTTGGCTCTTATATAAAAGTGCACCTAGAAGATACATGTCCTTCTCATCTTAAGATATACACTGACGGATCCCTTCTTAAAAACAAGGAAGCAGGGGCAGCATTCATCATTCCAGCTTTAAAGATTGAAAAGTCCTATCACATCGGCAAAAATCATTCAATGTTTACTGCTGAACTTACTGCATATTTTGATGGCCTTGTACTTTCTGCTTGATTTCCCCAATACTGTTCTGTGTTGATTCTAAATCTGCATTACAGTCTCTCAGTAACTCCTCAGCGACTGATAGGCAGAATATCATTAAAGAAATTAATTTGTTGGTACATTTTCTAATTCCAAGGGGTTTGAATGTCACTTTCTGCTGGGTTCCATCTCACAGTGGTATTCATTTTAATGAAAAGGTTGACAAAGCTGCCAAAGAGGCAGCAAAACATGATAGCTATTCAACTGTTTTAGATATTCCTCTTTCTCTTTCATGAAGGTTATGCTTTGCTTCAAAATGTTTGCTGGAAACATGTAAAAAAGAAACAGGAAGAGGCTGGTTATCCCCAGCATACTTGTTCAGTTCTGGATATTGAGAACATTCTTTGTTCTCAGTACGGCTTTCGAAAATCCTGTACTAGAAAAATTGTTTCTCTAATCTACAGATTGAAATTAAATGCCTTTGGAGCAAAATTTGCCAAAAATATACAATGTATATGCGGTGAAAATTTTTCCAATGTTCATGTTCTGTATCAATGTCAAAGTTTAAAAACGTTTTTACCATCATTTCAATATAAGTCTCTGCAGGACATTTTAACCAATTCAGAGTTATTATGTGAGATAGCCTTGTCTTTGTTGCAATCCCAGTATTCTCTTTTTGTAAAGTATGATGTCGGCATCTACAGTTTGCTTGTTTCACAGCTGCCGTTACAAGTAGTTCACAATTGTTTGTTTTCCAACTTTAGAGTATTTTTCAATTGTTCTGGGGTTTTGTTAATTTTTGTGTTTCTTTACCATGTTTTTGCAACATACTGTTTATATAGTTTGGAATAGTCTTTTAATGTGCATTCATACTATTGTATCTCTTCTACTTAAAGCCCTTATCTCATTATGCTGCCACTCCCCCTACCCTGCCTCGATTGTCTAATATCACTTTAAGTGAACAGATGTAAAATTGAAGACACACACCCCCCTAATTCATTTTGAAAAAGCACACCAAAAAAGAATTATCAATCTTACTTATAAACTTGCTAGTCCTATTCATTTACACACTACACACACACACACACACACTCTCTCTCTCTCTCTCTCTCTCTCTCTCTCTCTCTCTCTCTGGATGAGACTATAAACGGAGGCTGTGTGGAACACAGCAGAATATCTTGCCCACACTTAAATCCTGTTCCGTGCTTTTCATAAGAGTAGGCCATTGTATGCTGGTGGGAACAGATGACAGAATTCACAAATCTGCATACACACGGGGACTGGATGTAAAAAAGCACACAAGTGCTTATTCCATTATACTCGCTATAAAATAAAAAAATAAAAAATAAAAATAAATATGTACATACTCGAAGTTACACACGATCATTCAAACACATACTTCCCTCCCTTTAAAAAAAAACCAAAAACACTTCTCAAAATCCTTTCCCCTATCATCTAACATCACTGAAAGGGGAAGGACTTTAAAGCCAAGAACAACCTAACTAATTCATTTTGGATAAAAACAAAACAAAAAAAGCAAACCAAAGAAAAGAACCATTCTTACTTGTAAACTTTCTGGTCCTACTCCCTGGGGATGACTGTGGTTCAGTATGATGTCGGGGTGGCTGCTGTTTCCAGTTGTGTGAACAGGCCATTGTCTGGGGTTTTTATAAGGACAAAGAATTTGGGGGATGGGGTGGATGGTGGGGGGAGGGAGGGGTTGGAGAAGAAGAGAGGACAGGGAGGGCGGGGAAAGAATGACAGAGAGAGGAGAGAGAGAGAGAGGGAGAGAGGGAGGGAGGGAGGGGGAGGGGATGAGAGAGAGAGAGAGAGAGAGAGGGAGAGAGGGAATGGAAAGGGAGGGAGAGAGGGGGAAGGGAAGAGAGAGAGAGAGAGAGAGAGGGAGGAGGAGGGAGGGAGAGGGGGAAGGGAAGAGAAAGAGAGACAGAGGAGAGAGAAAGAGGGAGGAGAGAGGAGAGAGGGAGAGAGAGAGAGTAAAGGAAAGACATGCCATAGCAAACATCACACACACACCCACACACACACACACACACACCCACGCATGTACACAGACACACACACACTCATGCACATACACACATGCACACACACTACACACACACACACACACACACACACACACACACATACACACACACGCACACACAGACACACACACACACACACCAGCTTTTTTGTTTTTATGTTTTTTGTTTTTTTGTTTGCTCATCTCTGATTAATTCAAAACAGAAAAATCCTATTGGTGAATTCTCTTTGCCTCCACCAACACCCACACCCACCACCACCCACACACACATATACACCCCCCCCCCCCCCCCCCCCCCCACACACATACACACACTCACACACACACTCTCTCTCTCTCTCTCTCTCTCTCTCTCTCTCTCTCCAACCCCCACTACTAACACCCTCACCCATCCCCCCCTCCCCAATCAATCCCCCCCAAAAAGCAGAACACTCCTAGTTTAGGACAACATTTCCACATAAGGACATCCCAGAGTGACGCCTCTCCCACGTGAGAGCGCACAAGCCCCGCCCCCCTCTGCTTAAGTGCAGTGTGCAAATCTCAGGCCACTAAACAGATACTGTGGTTATGGGATAGAGATTGTGTGTGTGTGTGGTGTGGTGGGGGGGGGGGGGGGGTTGGGGAGGGGAGGGGCGAGGAAGGGGATGGTTAAGTTGAGAGAGAGAGAGAGAGAGAGAGAGAGAGAGAGACAGACAGACAGACACACAGACACACAGACAGAGAGAGAGAGATGTTGCGGAAGTGGGTTTCTTAGCGAGGGAGAATGCAGGGTTACCTCCCTTGAAGAGAATTGGCTTGTAAGTCGACATTAGTGTTACAATTACGTCAGCTTTGTCTTCTCCTGTCTGTTCCTTTTAAAGTTCTAAATTTCGTTTTGACCCTGTCTTCCTAATTTATCGCAAATGAGCAAATTGACCAGAAAACTTTGAAACAGCCGAGAAATATAAAAAGGTGAATATAAGATAACAAGTAAGGTAAAGGTAAAGGAGTCCCATAACCTATAAGGTCGTAGGGGAGCGAGGCGTCAGAGACCTCACTTCTCTAGGGCCAGCATATTGAGGGCGGCGCCCATCTCCTCTCCCTCGCTGCTTTACCTTCCCTGACCCTAAAGAGGACAGGTACCCATTTACAGCTGGGTGAACTGGGGGAACTGTACTGAAGCCAAGGCGCGCAAACGGTCACCCATCCAAGTGGTAACCACGCTCGATGCTGCTTAACTTGGCTGGGGGAAAGCGAGTGCTCCGACCACTGAGCTATCCCGTCCCCAAGATAACAAGACTCTTAAAAAAAAGAGAAAACCACACACACCCAACACCACCCCTCTCCCAAGTAAGTGAACAAACAGGAGTGAATAAAGGGGGGAAACTGTGTCAATGCAACAATCACCTTTTTTTTGTTGGGTACCTGTATTTAACTTGTGTGATTTCTGCCTCTGTGGCTCACATACAAACACAAACACACACACACACACACACACACACACACACACACACACACACACACAACGTACATTCAGCGTTCTGGAAATTTCATGTATAATTATTATTATTATTATTTTCATCACCATCATCGTCATCATTATTATTATTATTATTATTATCGTCGTCGTCGTCATTATTATTATTGAACATTATCATTCTGATGATGATCATTATCATCATCATTACTATCATTATTATTACTTTTATCGTATTATCATTACCTATGTGTTCACTATTGGTTGCATCCCCCCCTTCCCCTCCCTCCCCTCTGACCTTTATTTCTTTACAGACATGTTTTATACTCTTAAGAAATCTTCCGGGATATAAGCTCTAAAAGCTTGTTGTTGCTCATTCTGAAGTACTGTTTGGTTCTGTTATGATGCTTTTCTGAAAGCTAAAGGTAAAAGTGTACCACAACCTATGTGTAACCTATGTGTGTGTTCTGTTTAGGAACAAGGTATAGGAGCGAGGCATCAGAGGCCTCAGCTTCTCAAGGGGGCCAGCATATTGAGGCGGCGCCCATCTCCTCTCCCTCGCTGCTTTACCTTCCCTGACCCTAAAGAGGGCAGGTATCCATTCACAGCTGGGTGAACTGGGGGACTGTACTGAAGCCGAGGCGCGCAAACGGTCACCCACCATGTTCGATATTGCTTAATATCGGCTTGGGGAAAGCCAGTGCTCTGACCATGTTTAAAATTGATAAATCTTTCAGGTCAGTTATCTTTTTTGCTTTTATTTCCTTGGTGTCAATACTGTGTGGAAACTAACCATGGAAGTGATCGATGAATTAATTTAAAAAAAAATCCCACCCCAAACCCAGAAACATACTCCAGGGTAAACAAAAAAGGGAGAGAGCATACCCGGAATAACTATGATGTATTTGCTGGGATTGTGTCACACAAGGCAGGAGATGCACTCCTGTCCAAGCCCAGATTCAGTCACAAAGCACAACAGGGGTAGGGGGGGGGGGGGGGGGGGGGGGTAGGGGGGACGGGTAGCCTAGCTCGCAATCTGACAACCTGGGTTCGATTCCCGTTCAAGGGGATATTTTCCTCTGGAGTTAACATCAGTGCCGACTCCACTCTCCCCAAAAGTCCTTCGGATGAGACTAGAACATCTTGTGCACAGGTTAAAATCCTGTTCCACTTTTCGTAAGAGTAGGCCATTGTGTGCCGGTGGGAACAGATGACAATTTACAAAACCCCATACACATGGGGACTGGATGTAAAAAAGCACATAAGTGCTTATTCCATTATCCTCGATATAAAAGAATAAAATAAATAAAAATAACATAAAAAACTCATGCACCAGGATCAGACCTACAGACCAGACACCCTTGTCAGACCAGTGGCATATCCGAAAGCAGACAAAGATACGGGAGGGACAGACAGATAGATAGATTGATGGATAGATAGATAGATGAATAGATAGATACATAATAGATAGACAGATAGATGGATATATATATATATATATATTATATATATATATATATATATATATATATATATATATATTATATATATATATTTAGAGAGAGAGAGTTGATGATCCCACAGGATTATCAAAATAACATTGGGGGTAGGGGGTGAGGTGATTAGATAGATAAATAGACAGAGAAAGACACACACACACACACACACACACACATGCAGAGCTAGATTATTGGCAAGGAAATTGAGACAAATTGAGGGCAATGAATTATTCATACAATTTCTGACTTACAAACACACTGGGATCTAATGTACATCATTTCCGATAAAAAAAAAGGGAAAAAAAGCCCGCATGAGCAAGACAATACCAGGAAGAAAAAGAAACAAACAAATTACCGGCTGAAGAGATCATCAACTGGGCAGGTTTCTTCTTATCCCTATTGCCAGCCTGCTTTGTTTTAACTGTGACATGGGTGGCAGTAGGAGACGATGATTTGCTCCTGCGGCAGAGGGGGGATGTAAATGTGTGGTGTCCTTTACGTGTCAATGTGTCAGAATTGAGGAAAAAAAGATTCTGAATGACCTTAATCTCTGGTAAGGGCGCACATGCCCGCGCACACACAATTTGACATTTTATGATTTGTTCTTTTTACTTTTTACTTATTTCTATTAAAAATAAATCGAATCAAAGTGTGTGCACATGTGTGTGTGTGTGTGTGTGTGTGTGTGTGTGTGTGTGTGTGTTCTGCAATGTATTGTTTTTTGTTTTTGTTTGTTTAAAATCTAGATTCTGAATGACCTTGGTGGCGTCTGGTGAATTAAGGATGTTTTTAAAAAAAATGATCTCTCACTTCAACTTCAAGTGCAGACCTGCCAGTGCCTTAATTCTTTTTGTATAATTATATAGACACATGCGTTCACACGGAAAGAGGGGGAGATTAAGGTCATTCAAGATCTTTTTTCCTCTGTCATTTGTAAAATCTATTTTACTGTTATGGGTTGTCGAAATAATGTAGTTAGATATTATTGATTAAGTTGTTTTTGTTCCTAGATAAATGGCTCAATGAAAAAAAAAGCATCGCTTATTCAATATACCATCTGGAAATAAAAATTTGACTTGACTTGACTTGACTTGACTACACACACACACACACACACACAACACACACACCACACACACACACACCACACACACACACACACACACACACACACACACACAACACACACACACACAGACAGAGAGACAGACAGACACACACACATACACACACACACGCAGGGGCCCATGCGCTGGCACATTCTTGCTTCTAAAAAAAGGGAAAAGCAAATGATAGACCGCCAATTCTTCTTTGTCAAACGCTCAGACAGCAACTCTTGAGGCCTGACAAATGCTGCCGTGCACTGAAGGCCCTCCTCCCTCCAGGGGTCCGAAGAGTTTGTTCCTCATCGGCAGGTCAGTAGGCCATATATTGGCCAGCCCTCAGGTTTTGGTGTGTTGGACAGACAGGTCTGGAGGAAGTGTTCCACTAAGGGAGAAGTGCCACAGGGGCACGCCTCAGAATCACCAATGTGGAACTTGGTAAACTTGTGATGTCTGAGTCTGCAGTGTCCAGTCCTCAGCCTCACAATTGTTACTTGGTCTTCTCTGGGGAGGAGGTAGTAGTAGTCATCCTTACTGTTGAAATCAGGGTGCTGCTGAAGCCATCTTCTCTTTTGGTTTTCCTTCACAATTGTCTTTGTCTCTTCATACGTCATCTCCTGCTTAAAGTTTGAAGACCGCCAATTAATTTCTGACGTTTTTTCCATAGTCTTCTCCTTACTCTGATAAGAAGACTTCTTCTTGTTCTTCTTCTTGTTCTTCTTCTTCTCCTCCTCCTGTTCTTCTTCATCATCATCTTCTTCTCCTTCTTCTTCATCTTCTCCTCCTGCTTCTTCTTCTCCTGCTCCTCCTTTTCTTCTTCTTCTCCTCCTTGTTGTTCTTCTCCTCCTCCTCCTGCTTCTTATTCTCCTCCTCCTCCTTCTGTTCTTCTTCTTCATCATCATCATCATCATCTTCTTCTTCTTCTCCTTCTTCTCGTCCTTCTTCTTCTTCTTCTTCTTCTCCTCTTCCTTCTTCTTCTCCTACTCCGCTTCTTCTTCTTCTCCTCCTCTTCCTGCTTCTTCTTTTCTTCTTCTCCTCCTCCTCCTCTTCTTCTTCTCCTCCTCCTTCTTCTTCACAATTCTCCTCTCTTTTCTTCTTCTTCTTCTTCTTCTTCTTCTTCTCCTTCTCTACTGCCTTCAACATTATGAAGGCTTCAGGCATGATGTTTCGTGTATCCATAACCCACACAACGCTGACATGAATGACAGGACCTGTAACCTGCATATTTGATCTTCTGCATGTGTTTATTATATACATCAAAGGAATTAAGGCACTGACAGGTCTGCACTTGAAGTTAACACGAGAGATCGTAAAACTCCCAACCTTAATTCACCAGCGCCACCGCCGAGATTCGAACCCACGACTTCATGGACCCATTGGATTAAAGTCAAAGGGTTTTAACCACTCGGCTATCACCTCAGTCAGTCAGTTAGGGCTACTTTGTATTATAATTTCTGGAATTGTGTACCATTTTCTGGAAAGACAGACGTCTCTCTGTGCATGTGGGGTTGCTCTTTCCATGGACAGTGCGTAGCCACAAGTGCAACGCCACCCATGTGAAAAACAACCATTGTCTGCATGCGTATTTCCTTCGTTATCTGTTTTGCTTTCACGAATGACAGGGGTGGCAGCATGAGACGATGATTTGCATTGGCAGCAGGGAGAAAAATATGAATGTATGGCAAACCTTTTGTGTCAATCTGTCAGAAATGAGATAGCTATTCCTGCATGGTGACATCTCTCTCTCTCTCTCTCTCTCTCTCTCTCTCTCTCTCTCTCTCTCTCTCTCTCTCTCTCTCTCTCTCTCTCTCTCTCTCTCTTCTCTCTCTGTTCTGTCAGAAAGATTAAAGCATTGTTGTTGTTATTGTGTTTTTTTTCTAGACAAGGAGATTTGCATGAGCCCAGTTGGGGTAATTTATACAGTAGAAATTTGTTATCAAAAGATCATTTTGAGATTACATGTGCGCATGTGCTCTGTCTGTCTGTCTGTCTGTTTATCTATCTATCTATCTATCTAGTGGATTGGTGGTCTAGAGGTAATGCGCCTGTCTCGAAAGCGAAAAGTCCGGGTCGGAAGTGTGCGGTGGTTCGAATCCCGTTTGGGCCTGAAAATTTTCCCCCATCCATTAGACCATGGGTGGTGGTCTGGGCGCTAGTTTTTCGTTGAGATGATAAACAGAGGTCCCGTGTGTTACACATAATTATTCAGCGCACGTAAAATAACCCACGACAAAAAGAGAGTTGTCCATGGCAAAATTCTTTGAAAAAAGCCTCTCTGATAGGGAAACAAATACAGTTGCAGACAAAAAAAGGGTGGCGCTGCTCTTGTGGCGACATGCTCTCCCTAGGGAGAGCAGCCCGAATTTCATGCAGAGAAATCTCGTGACTGAAAGTGGTATAAATAAATAAAATAAATAAATAAATAAAATCTATCTATCTATCTATCTATCTATCTATCTATCTATCTATCTATCTATCTATCTATCTATCTATCTATCTATCTATCTATCTGTCTGTCTGTCTGTCTGTCTATCTATCTATCTATCTATCTATCTATCTATCTATCTATCTATCTATCTATCTATCTATCTATCTATAGTAATGTCAGTGCTGATGCCATTTGCACTATTTGCCATCAGATGGGTTTTCTCTGCACTGATCTGTATGCCATATACTAAAGAGGCTTCATTAAGGCAATTTTCCAAGTTGACGGGCTCTTGCTCTTCTCCACCTAGGCTGTTGATGTCGTCAGCAAAACGTAAGTTTGTAATTGTCCTGCCCTCAATGCTGTCTGTTCCATCATTGTTATCATATGCATTAGCCATTATTCTAAGAAGATGTGGAAGAGGGTGGGAGAGAGCAGACATCCTTGGCGTACTCCAATTGTGGTTTGGAACCAATCTCCTATGTTGCTGTCATAGTAGACTGCGCTGGTTGCCTTGTTATAGACATATTTTATGGTTCTGAACAAGTTGGCATTGATGTTATACAGCCTCATGGTTGCCCACAGAGCTGCATGCCAGACTCTGTTGAACGCCTTCTTAAAGTCTAAAAAGACATGGTAAAGATCTTATTGGTGTTGCTGGTATTTCTCACAGAGTATTCTAAAGTTGAAAATTTGCTCTTTTGCTCCGTCCAGCTCTGAAACCTGCCTGTTCCTCTTTGATGATCTCTTCAGTTTGTGGCTTCAGACTATTCAGAAACGTTCTTAACATGACTTCACTTGGATGGCTGATCAGGCTGATGGTACGGCAGATTTCGCATATTTGTGGGTTGCTTTTTGCAGGAGATTCAAGACATGATCAGGGACTGTGTCCAAGGTATTGGCCACTCTCCCTGTCTGCCAGATCTTATTGCAGATGGAGAGTAACACACAACTCTGTCATGGCCTCTCCTCCTGCCTGGACCAATTCTGGTGGAATGTTGTCCACTCCTGCTGACTTTGCTCTTTTTAGTGACCTTACTGCACTTTTAATTTCTTCCCGTAGGATGGGGTAGCTGCTGTTGTTGGCTGGTGGAGGGACATCTAACACCTTGGGGTCTCCTGTTGCTGTGTGAGTGTGTACAATTCAGAGCAGTACTCTGTCTACCTCTTTGAAATATCTTAATCTTCTGTGAGACATTTCCCTGCTTTGTCTTGGTTGGTAGTTGTTCTCCCTTGTTTTGAGCTGGTCAGGTCTTTCACAGGCTGGCAGGCTTTCTTGCCGTTGTTATTCTGCAGGTTTCCTTCAATACCTTTACATTGTTCTTCAGCCCATGTCTCCTTTCCTTTTCTCATGCCTTTTTTAAAACTAGCTGAATGGCTTCTCTGTATAGTTCTTCACTTTAAGTCTCCTTCTTCTTTTGCTTCAGTTCTCTGCGTTTTTCGCACAGCTTGAGTATATCTTCAGTGACCAGGGCTTTTTACATGGCTAGTGTTTGCCAAGTCCTTCGGATGAGACTAGAAACAGAGGTCCCGTGTGCGAACGCACGCAGACCATCTTGCACACACGTTAAAACCCGTTCCGCTTTTCGGAAGAGTAGGCCATTGTGTGCCGGTGGGAACGGATGACAAAATTTACAAAAAAACCTGCATACACACGGGGACTGGATGAAAAAAAGCACACGAGTGCTTATTCCATTATCCTCGAAATAAAAGAATTTAAAAAAAGGATGTAGTTGGCTGTTTCAGTCACCACAGTGTTAAAGCTGTTGATGAAGGCATCTTCTTCGGTGTTCTGGTTGTCAAGAACGAGGAGTGGGGCAAATTTTCCTTCTATAATTTCTGCTATGATTATGTCCTTGAGTTCCTCAAGACTGAACCTGATCTTTACGTTGTTGCCCTGCTTATGAATCCTCTTGTGGCAGAATCTGAAGATCATCATCACGAGATCATGGTCGCTTCTGATGTCGGCTTCTAGAAAGTTCCTGGTCTTCAGAATGTTTAACATTTTAATGACGACAATCATAGTTGTTATGGAGCTACATGTATATATATATATATATATGTGCTTTTTTACATCCAGTCCTCGTGTGTATGTAAATTTTGTCATCCTTTCCCACCGGCACACAATGGCCTACTCTTCCAAAAAAACGAAACGGGTTTTAACATGTGCGCAAGATGTTCTGCGTGCGTTGGCACACGAGACCTCGGTTTATAGTCTTATCCGGAGGACTTTTGGGGAGAGTGGAGTCGGCACTGATGTTAACTCCAGAAGAAAAATCCTCTTGAACGGGAATCGAACTCGGGTCAGCGGATCGCGAGCGCATCACGCTAACCACCAGGGTATCCTGTCCCCCTCCCCCCACGAGTGAATGACACGCCCACCCAGAGTTTTCTTCTTCCTCTCTCTCTTTCTGTGTCTGTCTCTGAGTCTGTCTCTCTGTCTGTCTCTCTCTGTCTGTCACTGGGGGACTGGATGTAAAAAAGCACATGAGTGCTTATTCAATATCCTCTTAATAAAAGAATGTGTCATTGTCATTGTCATTGTCTGTCTATGTCAGTATCTGTCTCTGTCTGTTGGTCTGTCTGTCTGTCTGTCTGTGTCTGTCTGTCTGTCTGTCTGTCTCTCTCTCTCTGTGTCTCTCCCTCCCCGTGAAAATCAAGGAAAAGAAAGATAATTCATTTACTTTAGCGTATTGAACGTAAACAGTAGACTCTTGTCAGTTCTGGATAGATCTTTTGATCGATTTATTGCCAAAACCAACGGGTTACGATTTACATACCTCTGAGAACAGGAAGCCAAAAAGTCTCTTTTATTGATCAACAGTAGCATTAGCATGTCTGGTTGATTACTTGGTTGACTGATTGGTTGGTTGGTTGGTTGGTTGGTTGTTTGTCTGGTTGGTTGAGTGGCTTGTTGAGTGGTTGCGTAAGTGTGTGGGTGAGATGGTGTGTGGGTTATTGGTTGCAAGAGGGTTTGTTGGTTGATTTAAAGGTTAGTCAAGGTGAGAAATAGACATACATACAAACATACAGATGGAGAGAGAGAGAGAGAGAGAGAGAGAGAGAGAGAGAGAGAGAGAGAGAGAGAGAGAGAGAGGATGGATGGAGAGAGAAGGGGGATGGGGAGAGTAGAGAGAGAGAGAGAGAGAGAGAGAGAGAGAGAGAGAGAGAGAGAGAGAGAGAGAGAGAGAGAGAGAGAGAGAGAGCGACTTAGAGATAATCTGAGGGATGAATTATTCATAAAACTTTTCACTTGCAAGTATGCTTTAATCTATCATATGTCATGGAAAAAAATTCCCTAAAAGTAATTAAAATACAGCCTAATTGGACCCCCAATTGAATTCTCCAGTAGGGGGTAGCTCAGTGGTCAGAGCATTCGCTTTCCCCCAGCTAAGGTTAAGCAGCATCGATCATGGTTACAGCATGGATGGGTGACTATTTACACGCCTTGGCTTCAAAATAGTCCCCCAGTTCACCCAGCTGTAAATAGGTACCTGCCTCTTTAGGGTCAGGGAAGGTAAAGCAGTGAGAGAGAGAGAGGTAATGGGCGCCGCCCTCAATATGCTGGCCCCTGGAGAATCTGAGGTCTCTGATGCCTCGCTCTCCAACGACCACATAGGTTATGGGACACCTTTACTTTAACTTTATTGAATTCTCACACATTTCCCTAGGTGTTTTTTCCCCACATTAACAAGTCTGCTTCCTGTTCATCATGATAGGGGTGGCAGCGGGAGACAGTGATTTTCCTCTGAGGCGGAGACATGTGAATGGATGGTACCCGTTTAGTGTCAATCTGTCAGAAATGAGAAAGCAGTTCTTGGTTCTCGCTGTTTCTTTTCTGTTGTTGTTATTATTATTATTTTTTTTTTAACTCAAAAGAGAGAAGAAACATTGTTTCTGACGGACAGCGGGATTTGCATGGAATGAGGTCTGTAGCTGGTGTAGCAGCAGATGTTTATTTTTCGGAGGTTGACTTGACATGTGTGTGTGTGTGTGTGTGTGTGTGTGTGTGTGTGTGTGTGTATGTGTGTGTCTGTGTGTGTATGTGTGTGTGTATGTATGTGTGTGTGTGTGTGTATGTGAGAGAGAGAGAAAGAGAGAGAGCAAGAGAGAGAGAGAGAGAGAGAGAGAGAGAGAGAGAGAGAGAGAGAGAGAGAGAGAGAAATATAGAGAGGTTTTTAAAATTATTATTATTCTTTTTCTTCAAGGATAATGGAATAAGCACTCATTTGCTTTTTTTCCCCATCCGGTCCCCGTGTGTATGCAGTTTTGTAAATTTTGTCATCCGTTCCCACCGGCACGCAATGGCCTACTCTTACGAAAAGCGGAACGGGTTTTAACGTGTGCGCAAGATGTTCTGCGTGCGTTGGCACACGGGACATCGGTTTATAGTCTCACCCAAATGACTTTTGGAGGGAGAGGGTGGGTGTGTGTGTGTGTGTGTGGGGGTGGGGGGGGGGGGGGTGGGGGTGGGGGTGGGTGGGGGTGGAGTCGGCACTGATGTTAACTCCAGAGGGAAAAGGGAAAAACCCTACTACAACAACAACAACATGATTTAAAAGAGATAAATGTATTCTTAACAATACATAATCCCTAACTGACCTGAACATTAATGTCAAGAGATACAGAGATTATACATTTTTTTGAGAAAAGAGATATGCGTTAATAAACATATAATTGAACATTAACATGAACATTGATACACTGATTAGAATTAAGTAATATGGATAAAGTAAAATAGAAGGGAGACAGCAAGAAGCGAGAGAGACAGAGAGAGAGAGAGAGAGAGAGAGGAGAGAGAGAGAGAGAGAGGAGAGAGGAGAGAGGAGAGAGAGAGGAGAGAGAGAGAGAGCGAGAGAGCGAGAACATTTTCAGGCTACATCAACATCAAAATAAACCAGATATCAAATGCTGACAAAGCACCCTCACTAAAACCCTTTTCTAAAACATACTATCAGTAAATATATCAAGTTAAGTTACAAAATGCCAAAGAGCCTGATATAAAACAATTTTAACAGCCCCGCCAACAACAGCATCAATACAACAATTGGAAGTTGGGCAAATCAGTTAAAACTCACTTAATGCATTTCCAAGAGGCATGGTATATTGATTGAAGACGGAGAACAATATTGTATGCATTTTGGACGGTGATGAAATAAGGCACTATAAAATGTATAAACCAAACATTTATATAAAAATAATACATTTCATAATTATATAAGGGGAATACCAGAAGGAGAGAGAGACAATGACAATGACAAATTCTTTTATTTCGAGGATAATGAATAAGCACCCATGTGCTTTTTTACATCCAGTCCCCGCCCTTAAGGATATATATGATAATAAAATAAAATAAAGCCCATAGCAATACACTTACACAGTTTACGGGGAAAAAATATGCAAAAAAATCCCCACAGAAATCACCAAAGAGAGAGAGAGAAAAAAAAGTAGCAACAAGTAAGAAAGAAAGCAGAACAGAAAACACAGAAACAACCGAAAAAATAGCAAGAACCAAGAGCAAAACAAAAACGGCAACAACAACAACAAGGGGAGAGGGAACAACTGAATAGTCCCCCCTCAAAAAAGCAACAACAACCCTAAACCCAAACCAAAACAGAACCAAACAAAGCAAAACTTCCATAAAATAAAGGAGAACAAACCACGTGAATAGCTTCATTTTGGCTAACAGAAAGAAACGTCAAAAATTCTTTGTGCTTTTATGGGAGGCAACAGCAACAGTAAACTACATGAAACAAATATTGTATAAGCAATTTGCATCCCCATACACACGTACCCCCCCCCCCCTCCCCACGTACCCACACACGCGCGCGCGCGCGCACGCACTCACACCATGCATCAATGCCAACATCAAATCCCTATGAACATCATGTATAGTCATAGAGAAGGACATCTGCACTTTGGAATTAGCTATACACAATTGGTACGCTCAAGAGAGAGAGAGAGAGAGAGAGAGAGGGTACATTTCCAGGTTGTGTGATCATCTAGATAAATGGTATGTAACAAAACACCCACACAAACCTCTCCCACCTTAACATACAGCTATTAATAATAAACAAAACCAAGATATAGCCTGCAAAAGAACATCCCATTAAAAAATATGTCAAACAATTAAGACAAAACAAATTTAACAGAGAGAGAGAGAGAGAGAGAGAGAGAGGGGTGGGTTGGAGAGAGAGAGAGAGAGAGAGGGGTGGGTGGGGAGAGCGAGAGAGAGAGAGAGAGAGAGAGAGAGAGAGAGAGAGAGAGAGAGAGAGAGAGAGAAGGAGGTTGATTTCATACAATAAGCTTTTGATAAAGTGAAAAAAATGAATAATTCATAAAATTTTCTAAATTACAAACACTCTTCAATCCACGTGACTTCCACTTCCATTCAATGTATTTCATTTCCTTAGACAGAAAAATATATACATACCCCCCCCCCCCCCCCATCAACCCTGTCCTGAAAAGGAAGAGAAAAAATAAATTACAGCTTAAACAGACCACCAATTGAATTCTGACACATTTCCGTAGGTTTCTCCTCTGCATAATTGCAAGCCTGCTTTGTTTTCACCCTGACAGTGGTGGCAGTGTGAGACAATGATTCGCCTCAGGAACGAACATACGGGGTATGAATGTATGGCGCGCTTTTAGTGTCATGCTGTCAAAAACATGGAAGTGATAGTAATGAGAAAGCAATTTCCATGAATTGGATTTCTTCTTTTTTTGTGTCTCTGAGAATGAGAAAGTGTGTTGTGATGGACAGGTAGATTTGCATGTAGAATTAGATCTGTATCTGATGCAGGAGATGTTTATTATCAAGAAATTCTTTTTGACGTTGTTTAAACAACGTATGACAATGAGAGCTAGTGGATCTGTTTCAGCCTTCTTTAGAGTGTGCTTCTGTTTGTCTACATCACATCTGCGCTGTTTCTGTCATCTTCTGTCTCTTTTGTGTGTGTGTGTGTGTGTGTGTGTGTGTGTGTGTATGTGTGTGTGTGAGCGTGCGTGCGTGCGTGCGTTAAATGGGCGCGTGCGTGTGTGTATGTGTGTATGTGTTTGTGTGTGTGTGTTTTTCTGTCTCTCTCTCGCTCTGTGTCTATCTGTCTGCGCGCGCGCACGTGCGTGTGTGTGTGTGTGTGTTTCTGCCTGTCTTTCTGTCTCTCTCTCGTTATCTGTCTGTCTATCTGTCTGCCTATCTGTCTTTCTGTCGGTCTGTCTGTCTGTCTGTCTCTCTCTGTCTCTCTGTTTCTGTCTGTTTCTCTGTTTCTCTGTTTCTCTCTCTCTCTCTCTCTCTCTCTCTTTCTCTCTGTTTCTCTCTGTCTTTCTCTCTCTCACTCACCATGTCTCTTTCTGTCTGTCTGTCTGTCTCTCTCTCCCTCTCCCCCCCTCTCTCTCCCTCTCCATCCGCAGTCTTCATCAAGACCATGGAAAAGACGTATAAAACATCTTCCGTTGTCTATTGAACTCAGACAATTGACTCAGCCAGTACGCCATAGATTTCCACTCGATTCATTCCTAAAGGAATCAGCCACTAAAAACAGAACAAAAACATGTTTTTTATGTATTTCGTTTTTCGGCTACAACCCCCCCAAGGTTCATCAATGGTGAGATTTTCGCGAATGCCACTGTTTTTGCCCACCACTAAGGTAGCCACATTCCGACTTCGGGGATGCATGCTGGGCATGTTCGTGTTTCTGTAACCTATTAACGCTGGCATGAATTACTTTAACTGATCTTGTGTATATATATATCTATATAATTATATATATATATATATATCTCTCTCTCTCTCTCTCTCTCTCTCTCTCTCTCTCTATATATATATATATACACGAAGGGAATGAAGGCACTGGCAGGTCTGCACTTGAAGTTGACCTGGGAGATCGTAAGAGTTACTGTCGGGATTCAAACCCACGACCTCATGGACCCATGGGATGGAAGTCGGATTCGAAGTGGATTTGTAGTCTGGAGGTAACGCGCCTGCCTAGAAAGCGAAAAAATCTGGGTCGGAAGTGTGTTTTTCTTGTCATCTTAAATTTTTAAATTTTGTTGTTGTTGTATTTCTGCTGTCTCTCACAACCGTTATTGCTATTTTGTTGTTGTTTTGTTTATGATGATGTTAAAATGGTTATTTGTTGTTGTTGTTCTATTTATTATTATTATTATTATTGTTGTTGTTGTTGTTGTTGTTGTTGTTCTTCTTCTTCTTCTTCTTCTTCTTCTTCTTCTTCTTCTTCTTCACAATCCTCCTCCTCCTTCTCCTCCTCCTTTTCCTTCTTCTTCTTCTTCTTCTTCTTCTTCTTCTTCTTCTTCTTCTTCTTCTTCTTCTTCTTCACAATCCTCCTCCTCCTTCTTCTTCTTCTTCACAATCCTCCTCCTCCTCCTTCTTCTTCTTCTCTTCTTCTTCCTCTTCTTTACAATCGTCCTCCTCCTCTTCTTCTTCACAATACTCCTCCTCCTCTTCTTCTTCTACTCCTCCCCTCTTAATGCTACATCTTCTTCCTTCCTTCCTACCATCTCTTTCTTTCTTTCTTTCTTTCTTCTTTCTGTCTTTCTTTCTTCCTTCCTTCCTTCCTTCCTTCCTTCCTTCCTCCCTCCCTCCCTCCCTTCCTCCCTCCCTCCCTCCCTTCCTCCTTCCCTCCCTTCCTTCCTTCCTTCCTTCCCTCCTTTCTTTCTTTCTTTCTTTCTTTTGTTCGTTTGTTTTTTCATTTCATTTCATTTCTTTTCTTTTCTTTCTTTCTTTCTTTCTTTCTTCCTTCCTTCTTTCTTTCTTCCTTTCTTTCTTTCTTTCTTTCTCCCTTTCTTTCTTCCTTCCTTCCTTCCATCCTTCCTTCCTTCCTTCCTTTCTTTCTTCCTTCCTTTCTTTCTTTCTTTCTTCCTTTCTTTCTTTCTTTCTTTCTTTCTTTCTTTCTTTCTTTCTTTCTGTCTTTCTTTCTTTCTTTCTTTCTTCCTTCCTTCCTTCCTTCCTTCCTTTCTTTCTTTCTTCCTTCCTTTCTTTCTTTCTTCCTTCCTTCCTTCCTTTCTTTCTTTCTTTCTTTCTTTCTTTCTTTCTTTCTTTCTTTCTTCAGAGTTAGATAATATACCCGTTCTGCAACAGATATCTAAAACACGGCCAAGGAGTTCATTTCTTGTTCATCATGGTACCAAATTGGGCTTCCACTTTCAAAAGGGAAGACGGGATAGTCTGTTGGTTACAGCCTTGTGCATTGCGCTCGTGATCTGTTGACCCGGGTTCGAATCCCGCTCAAGGGGATTTATCCCTGGAGTTATCATCAGTGCAGACTCCACTCTCCCCAAAAGTCCTTCGGATGAGACTATAAACCGAGGTTCCGTGTGCGAACGCACGTAGAAAAATCTTACGCACTCGTTAAAACCTGTGAAGAAAGAGTAGGTCATTGTGTGCCGGTGGGAAACGGACGACAATATTTACAAAATTGCATACACGCGGGGACTGGATGTAAAAAAAAAGCACACGAGTGCTTATTCCATTATTCTCGAAATAAAAGAATTAGAAAAAAAGAATTATTCAACAACGATTTTTCGAATGGATGTGGTAAGACATTTTTATAAAATGATATTATTTCTTCCTGGAATTGATCTTGTCAAACCCAGTGCATGAAATTTCTACTCTGGAGAAATGTTGTCAAGTTGTATTGCAGCTATTATCGTGTGGAAATGTGTCGAAACACATTCAAACGGGGAGTATTTTTCAATACACGTAAATAAAGGAATGTTCACGAAATGTTCGCGATAAATCTTTTTTCTTTGTCCTTTTCTTGTCTGTCTGTCTGTTTGTTTGAAAAGAAAGTGTACTAACGACTCTCTCTCTCTGTGTGAAAAAAGTGCTCTCTCTCTCTCTCTCTCTCTCTCTCTCTCTCTCTCTCTCTCTCTCTCTCTCTCTCTCTCTCTCTCTCTCTCTTTAAAGTGTTTTTTTTTCCTTTTTTAAATTTTGTGAGCGTATGAGTATTGGGCTTATTATTAAGATGTATCCCTACGGGCGGGGATTTATTTATTTTATTTTATTTATTTATTTATTTATTTATTTATTTATTTATACCACTTTAAGTCACGAGATTTCTCTGCGTGAAATTCGGGCTGCTCTCCCCGGGGAGAGCACGTCGCCACAAGAGCAGCGCCACCCCATGGATTGGATGTAAAAAAGGAACATGGGTGCTTATTTATTATCATCGAAATAAAAGAATTTGTAATTCTCTCTCTCTCTCTCTCTCTCTCTCTCTCTCTCTCTCTCTCTCTCTCTCTCTCTCTCTCTCTCTCTCTCCGTGCTTATATTATATATATATATATATATATATATATATATATATATATATATATATATATATATATATATACATAGATACCTACATACACTTATATATTTACACACACATACATACATATATATACATCTCTCTCTCTCTCTCTCTCTCTCTCTCTCTCTCTCTATATATATATATATATATATATAACACATTTCGTAATAACTGACTGATCATCATCCTGTATGATCAAATCACCCACTTAACTTTTTTTGGTATTTGTTCTATCATTTGCTCGTTCACTCATTCCTTTGTTTTCATAGAACGACTGATCACTGTGAAGATGGTGCAAATACCTTTCCTGCCTCATCCTCTGTGACGTTCCTGTCCTGCTGTTCCCAAACCATCCCCAGATTCGTCATGTCCCATCCTTAGTGTAAAAAATCCCCAAGAAGCGGAGCAACATCAAGCCGCCTTGAGGCCACCAGCCAGAAGAGCCCTGCACCGCTGCTGGGTCACTTTGGTGGTGTTCGGTGGTGCCTGTTCTGAGTTAACATACGCAGGACACCACCTCCTACTGACGTGAGTAGTAACTCTGTTGCGGAGTTGTTTCCCCGGAGGGCCAAACCACCACAGCGACCCCCCCCCCCCACCTCCAACGACCTGCTCCCGTGAACTTGTTCCCTTGGGAAGGAAGGTGGCAGGATGGTTAAGACGTTCGCCTGCCAACAAGTAAAACCGTGAGGTTGTGGGTTCGTTTCCCAGCCTCGCCCTTTCTTCCCAGTTTGACAAAAAAAAAAAAAATCGAACTGAGTGTCAAAGTCCTTCGGATGAGACTATAAACCGAGGCCCCGTGTTCGAACGCGTGCAGAACATCTTGCGCACACGTTAAATCCTGTTCCGCTTTTTGGAAGAGTAGGCCATTGTGTGCCGGTGGAAACAGATGACAAAATTTACAAAACTGCATACACACGGGAACTGGATGTAAAAAAGCACATGAGTGCTTATTCCATTATCCTCAATATAAAAGAATTAAAAAAAAGAATAAAAAACCTCCAACCCCAAAGGCTTTGACACAAACTCACCACAGGCACAGAAGTGTATTGGGAGACCGAATCTGAGGTCACCATGAGACCAGAGCAACTGGGACCACCGAATCAGGGGCAATTTTCTTTTATTGTATAATGATTGATGATGATGATGAAGATGACGTAATGATGCTGCTGTGGAGGTGTATGTGCTTTGAGACTAGACTCAAGACTCGAGAATACTTTAATGTCTCAACTAGAGAAATTACTTCTTAGACTACTACGAGAGACTACTTGACAGGGTTGTACTCTACGCTTACTATCATAATATATCCTGGCGTCAACCGGCCCCGAGAAATACAGACACCTGCAGTGTTGGTCAGGTAATTTGAGCAACACTCTCAAACTGACATCCGTTAAGTGGATGAAGCTCGACTGTGTGGTCCCAGTCTTCCCACTGAGCCCACAGCACACTCACTCTGGGTAGGAGCCAGCCGGAGTCCGAAAAAATCCCTATGACTCTTATGGGATTCGAACCCGTGACCTTCCAGTCCGTAACCCAAGGCGCTAACCACTGCGCCATGGCAGTTGGTCGTTATTTGTTTGTTTGTTTGTTTGTTTTTATTCTTCGTGATGATTGGCTCCCAAAGCGCATCTTTACATCATTTACATAGTTATTTTCGAAGTAGCAATTGCTTGGTGTTTTGTTTTTCAGATAATTTTTCTTGCATTTTCAGCTGGTGTTAGCATCTATCTCAATTTAGGTTAAACTTTTTTTTATATTCATTCATTTATTTATTTACCGTTTGATCTATCCATTTGTTGACTGTTGTACTAATGGTTTCTGATTTAGAGATATTTTCTTTTTTTACTTCCCTTTTTCTTGTAAGAGTTGAAAGGAAAAATGAGAGAAAAAAAGAAACTTGTTACGCTGCTTTTCATTAAAAAGATGCATTCTGTTCTTCCTCCACTCTTTTCTTTCTTTCTTTCTTTCTTTCTGTCTTTCTGTCTGTCTGTCTGTCTGTCTTTCTTTTCTATTCTTTTCTTTTCTATCTTTTCTTTCTTTCTTCCTTTTCTTTCTTTCTTTCTTTCCTTTCTTTCTTTCTTCTTTTGTTCTTTCTATCTCTTTTCTTTCCTTTTCTTTCTTTCTTTCGTTCTGTCTTTCTTTCTTTCTTTTCTCTCTTTTCTTTTCTTTTCTTTCTTTCTTTCGTTCTGCCTGTCTGTCTTTCTTTCTTTCTTTCTTTTTCTTTCTTTCTTTCTATCATCCTTCCTTCCTTCTTTCTTTCTTTCTTTCTTTCTTCCTTCCTTCCTTCCTTCCTTCCTTCCTTCCTTCCTCCTTCCTTCCTTCCTTCCTTCCTTCCTTTCTTTCTTTCTTTCTTTTTCTCTGTCTGTCTGTCTGCCTATCTGTCTTCCTGTCTGCACGTATGCACCTGGGCATACACTCAAAACCATAACATATAAATCAGACACCACTAAGAGAACACCAAGGGATCTGAATCAATATGATAATTATTCTAATTCAGGGATAATTATTCTAATTTCAGGAAACCTAGGAGGCAGGTTTTACTAAGTGACAGTCCTGATATGGCCTCTGTGGTCGGCGGGGCTATACACAACAGGATTGGATTGTGTGGAGAGGCAGATTTTGAGATGTGTGTATGTTATCTCTTTGTCCCTCGGGTTTGGGTGGTGTGCTTTTTTGTAGGATTATCTCCCCTGTGAAAAAGGCGGTGCAGTTTTTAACTTTAGGCTGACATGGAACAGGGAATATTCGATCTGGTCCATAGTTTTTATATACCCTAAGTTTCATTGTCTGACAGAGCTTCTTGTCCCCAAGTTATCATATCTACATCATTATGCTTTCTGTGTAAAGTTGACTGGTCTAGTTCAAGGCTAGTTCGTTGCCTGACAGGACAGGGTAGCCTAGTGGTTATTACGCTCGTGTTCTGCTGACCCGGGTTCGAATCTCGTTCAAGAGTATTTTTCCTCTGAAGTTAACACCAGTGCTGACTCCACTCCCCCTAAAATGTCCTTCGGATGAGACTATAAACCGAGGTCCCGTTTGCGAACGCAAGCAGAACATTTTGTGCACATGTTAAACCCGTCCCACTTTTTGGAAGAGTAGGCCATTGTGTGTCGGTGGGAATGGATGACAAAATTTACAAAACTGCACACACACGGGGACTGGATGAAAAAAAAGCATGTGGATGCTTATCCCAGTTTTTTACTTCGAGGATAATGGAATAAGCACTCATGTGCTTTTTTACATCTATTCCCCATGTGGTATGCAGTTTTGTCAATTTTGTCATCTGTTCCCACCGGCACACGATGGCCTACTCTTCGGAAAAGCAAAATTCCGAAAATTTTGATTTTGTCAATGCTAAATGTATGACTGAAACGATTCCTCTTCTTATGCCAACAGTAAAAACTGCCTGGCAAAATGCAACTAAACAACAATAACAAAAGAATACAACAAGTCAAATTCAAAACCCTACAGATAAGAACAATACATAACCAAACAAAGCCAAGTAATATAGTACAGTTCAATAGAAAAAATACACAATATACAACATAACATAATATAATATGATATAATATAATATAATACAATACGAAAGCCCAAAATTCATTTCAAAAACTGCCATGGCTGAAAGTATTTCACGATAAATGCAATACAATACAATATAATACAATAAGAATCAATGCAATAAGATATAGTACAACACAATAAAAATTTAGTACAGTACAGTGCCCTGAATTTCATTCAAACTAATCTGCCATGACTGAACGTGATATACAATACAAAACATCACACTACATTACAATACAATACATTACACTATATGACACTCCAATACAAAACATCACACTACATTACAATACATTACACTACACTACACAACATTACAATGCAATACAATACAATAATTGACAACACACTACATTACAATACATTACACTCCAATACAATACATTACAAGACATTGCACTACACTACAATACATTCACCACACAACACACCACACCACACCAGACCACACCACACTACACTACACACACACCGCACCACAATACACTACACTACACCACACCACAATACACTACACTACACCACAATACACTACACCACACCACACCACAATACACTACACCACACTACACACAATACACTACACCACATCACACCCACACCACACCACACCACACCACACTACACTACACCACAATACACTACACTAAACTACACTACACCACACTACATTACACTACACTACACTACACTACACCACACCACACTACACTACACTACACCACACCACATCACACCACACCACCCCACACCACACTACACTACACCACACTACACCACACTACACTATACAACACTACACCACACTACACCACACCACACCACACTACACTACACAACACTACACCACACTACACCACACCACACCACACAACACTACACCACAATACATGACACTACACGATACCACACCACACTACACTACACTACACCACACTACACCACACCACAATACACTACACCACACCACATCACACTACACTACACCACACCACAATACACTACACTACACCACACCACACCACATCACACTACACTAACCTAAACTACACTACACTACACCACAATCCAACCCAATCCAATCCAATCCAATCCAACACAAAACAACGCAACACAATAACAACACAGTACAATACAAAAAACAACAACACAATTCAACACAACGCAATACAATGCACTACAAAACAGCACAATACAACATAATATATTATTATCATCCTAATACGAATCTTTGGAAACTAGATCATCAAAATATGCACTGATGAATACTTCATGTAAAAAAACACAAGGGGGACAACCAGTTATCTGAGAAACATCACATGGCATTATCCCTTTCTCCTGCGCTTTGGCAATGTGTCACGTGACCCCTGAAATGCGCGCGTCAGCTCATTCATATTCATGAGGACTAGGGGAAGGTTGATCCGAAAAATAGGAAAGAATAGATTTGTGTTGTGTATATTATTGGCATACTGAGCAGTGTGTCTCACGATAGAGCCAATGTCTTGTTGGCTTTTCTCTCTGTCTGTCTGATTTTCTCTATGTCTGTGTGTCTTTCTCTATGTCTGTGTGTTTTTCTCTTTGTTTATGTTTGTCTGTCTGTCTGGGTTGTCTGTCAAAGTCAAAAGTCAAAATTTTATTTCCAGATGGTACATTGAATAAGCAATGCATTTGCTTTTTTTCATCAAGCCATCTATCTAAGAACAATTAATTTCTTAATGATTATACTGAACTACTACATTATTGCATCCTTTATCATTGTATTAAACCAGTAAAAAAAAGGGAAATCGATAACGTTATACATTGAAAATACAAATTACCACATATACATATACACGCACACACATACACACCTGCGCGCATGCGCGCTCACGTCCAAACACACATTTAAATAAAGAATGTTTTAAGAATTAAAAAAAGAATATCATAGAACGTTAGGACAAACAAATTACTTCACTTACTGTTTCATCCATTCTTTCACGTTTATACTTTAGATAATAATAAAAAGGTACAGGAATAAAACGTTAGAAAATACTAGATTCTGTCCGTCTGTGTGTGTGTGTGTGTGTGTGTGTGTGTGAGTGAGTGAGTGAGTGAGTGAGAGAGAGAGAGAGAGAGAGAGAGAGAGAGAGAGAGAGACTGTATGTCTGTGTCTATGTGTCTGTCTTTTGTTGTTGTTGACATTTCCTTGTGGAAGTTTATTTTTCCCTTTTTACACATAGTTTCCATACTTTAACGCATAATTTATTTTACATGTACATAGAAAAAGTACTAGAAAGTACTAGAAAGTACTAGAAAAAGTTGTTCTCAAACAGCTCAACAGTCACCTTCATTCCAATGATCTTCTTCCCACTTTTCAGTCTGCCTATCGCCCCAACCACAGCACCGAAACCACCCTAGTCCACACTTTAGATACACTTCTACTTGCTTCTGATGCAGGAAAAATCTCCCTCCTCACTCTTCTTGACTTATCTGCAGCCTTTGATACCATAGATCACTCAATTCTTCTTTCTCGCCTCCAAAATACGTTTGGTATTAACGGCACAGCCCTCACCTGGTTTACTTCATACCTCACAGACCGGTTCTAGAAAGTTATTGTAAACAAAATTCAATCAAAACCTGTCATAATGGAATGTGGAGTCCCGCAGGGATCAGTCCTGGGCCCTGTTCTCTTTACTCTCTACACTGCTCCACTCTCACATATAATAAACAACCACCATATTGATCATCATTTCTATGCCGATGATACTCAGCTTCAGTGCAGCGATACTGTTGAAAACTTGCCTTCCGTCCTGACAAATATGTCCTACTGCCTTCAAGACATTCAAAACCGGATGACTCAGAACAAGTTACAACTTAATGCCGATAAAACCGAAGCCATGCTCATAGGGACCCAACATAAACTTTCCTCTATCGCAAAAACTTCAATAGAATTCGGCAATACGTCAGTTCCTTTGTCCAACTCTGTGAAGTATTTAGGAGTAGTTCTTGACAACACACTCTCTATGAAAAAATTCATCACCCAGACCTGCCAGTCTTGCTACTATCAATTATGGCGCATAAGCCCGATTCGCAAGTATCTGTCCACTGATGCAACTTCCAAGCTTGTCACATCTCTCATTCTTTCACGGTTAGACTACTGTAATTCTCTTTTGGCTGGCCTACCAGCATCATCTATGCACTCTCTTCAACGCATACAAAACTCTGCAGCTCGACTGGTCCTAAGAAAGAAAAAATCTGAACACATCACTCCTCTTTTGCGATCTCTTTACTGGTTGCCTGTCTCACAAAGACTGGAGTATAAAATCAATACCCTCTGTTTCAAATGTCTCCACAAATCTGCACCCTCTTATCTCTGTAACTGTCTTCACCTGTACACTCCATCCCGTTCCCTTCGTTCAGCCGCAGATACTTTGTGCTTTCGAACACCCAGATTCAAACAAACCACTGTTGGCCGTCGCTCCTTCTCTGTTTCTGGTCCATCCACCTGGAATGACCTCCCTCTTTCACTTCGCCAAAAGCCTTCACTTGATACCTTCAAATCCAGCCTCAAAACACACTTATTTCCTACCTGAGACTTTCCCCCCATATATCTGTCCCTAATTTTCAACAGCATCTTTCACCTTCTAAGTGTTGTTCCGTGTGTGTGTGTGTGTGTGTGTGTGTGTGTGTGTGTGTGTGTGTGTGTGTGTGTGTGTGTGTGTGTGTGTGTGTGCGTGCGTGCGCGCGCATGGATTTGAAATCTGTTGTTCATTATGTTTAAGGAGAGTTGCATGCCTGTAAATGATTGAGTGCAAGCGCTTCGATTTGTTTGTTTTTTACAAGATTCAGCGCTATATAAATTCCATATATTATTATTATTATTATTATTATTATTATTATTATTATTATTATTATTATTATAACATATCTTACACACACTTTTCCCTTTTACACATAGTTTCCATACTTTTTCCACGTACTTATGTTACATATACATATTTTACACATACTTTTCGTACTTTTACTCATAATTTTCTTTCTTTTTTGCTGGATTAAAACATTTTTTTTTACAGTAAGTAGTTAGCATTGTATTTCTCCTCCTTTTCATACAAACACAGGATGTACTGTGTGTCTGTCTGTATCACTGTCTCCCTCTCTGTATTGTCTGTCTCTGTCCGTGTGTGTGTGTGTGTGTGTGTGTGTGTGTGTGTGTGTGTGTGTGTGTGTGTGTGTGTGTCTCATGCATGGCTCTCTCTCTCTCATGCATGGCTGTGCGAGTATGGATGACAAAAGGTGTGAATGTATCCTTATGTATGAGTGAAAATTTGATGTGTATAGATATAATTATAGAATGATTCAGTTTGTATTGATTGGTTGGTTTATCATATAGTTGACTGGTAACATAAGTAAGTTGATTGCATGGATAACTAAGTGATTAAGTTTATTGTTAGTTTCATTGTGTATAATGTTATACATTTCTTCATGTTTGTTTGCCTTTTGGTTTTGTTTTGTTTTTTCTTGAGGGCCTGGTGTAAAGAAGCCTCTGGCTTATCCATTTACCCTCATTAAAACATTCGAGTTCGAGTTCTCTCTCGCTGTGTGTGTGTGTGTGTGTGTGTGTGTGTGTGAGAGAGAGAGAGAGAGAGAGAGAGAGAGAGAGAGAGAGAGAGAGAGATTCTCTCTATAGCTATGTGTGTGTCTGTCTCTCTGTGTGGCTCTGTTTCTGTCTCTGTCTCTCAGCGGAAGTCCCATGTGCGAACGCACGCAGAACACCTTGCGCACATGTTAAATCCTGTTCCGCTTTTCGAAAGAGTAGGCCATTGTGTGCTGGTGGGAACATATGACAAAATTTACAAAACCGCATACACACGGGGATTCGACTAAAAAGCACACAAGTGCTTATTCCATTATCTTCGATATAAAAGAATCTCTCTCTCTCTATGTCTGTATGTTTGTCTGTGTGTGTGTGTGTGTGTGTGTGTGTGTGTGTGTGTCTGTCTTTCTCTCTCTCTTGCTGTGCGTGCGTGTGTGTGTGTGTGTGTGTGTGTGTGTGTGTGTGTGTGTGTGTGTGTGTGTGTGTGTGTGTGTGTGTGTGATTTGCGTGTGTGTGACTCTATGTGTGTGTGTGTGTGTGTGTGTGTGTGTGTGTGTGTGTGTGTATTTCTATCTGTCTGTCTGTCTGCCTCTCTCTCTCTCCCTCCCTCGCTTTCTCTCCCTCTCTGTCTCTCTCCCTCTCTCTCTCTTTCCCTCTCTCCCTCCCTCTCTCTACCTCTGTGTATGGAAGTAGGGCCAGTGTTCTGTTTTAGGTACCAGAGATGGTAGGCCCTTGATTCGGTTTTGAACAACATGCATTTCTCCTTTTCGCATTTTCCCCTCACACTTTGTGGAGAGTGGCTCGGAGATTGGCCACACTACACTGTTTCTGCAGAAAGACTGGCTCGCCCTTCTGGCTGTCTGGCTGGCTGTCTGTATGGCTGTCTGTCTGGCTGTCTGTCTGGCTGGTTGGCTGGCTGTCTGAATGAATGGCTGGCTGGATGGATAGATGGGTGGCTGTCTGGCTGTCTGGTTGGCTGTCTGTCTGGTTGGCTGTCTGGCTGTCTGTCTATCTTTCTGGCTGGTTGGCTGGCTGTCTGTCTGGCTGTCTCTCTGGCTGAATGGCCGGATGGCTGAATGGCTTGTTGGATGGATGGATGGGTGGCTGGATTAAAGAATAAAAGAATGGTTGGTTGGATGGTTAGATGGATGGATGGATGAATGAAAGAACAAAATAATGGATGGATAGATGAGTGGATGGGTGGATGAGTGGATGGATGAAAGAATAAAAGAATGGATGGATGGATGAATGGATGGGTGGATAGATGGATGGATGGATAACTGGTTGGATGGATGGATGGATGAAAGAATAAAAGAATGAATGGATGGATGAGTAGGATGGGTGGATAGATGGATGGACGGATGGACAGATGGCTAGCTGGATGGGTGGATGGATGGATGGATGACCAAGTAAACTTCAAGTAAAATTATCACAAACAAAGACACACACTCACCAATGTATGAATACAATGTTATAAAGACCATTGCCTAGTAAAGACATATAAACTTACGCACACACACACATACACAATTAAAAACAATAATTAAAGCCAAAAATAAACGAGTATTTATTTTCATGAGCACGCACACACACACACGCACGCACGCACGCACGCACGCACGCACGCACGCACACACGCACACACACACACACACACACACACACACACACACACACACACACACACACACACACACACACCCTTGACAATCAGGGAGATACATCAGAGAATGTAAAACTGTTTGGTCATGGAATTTAGAACTCGAATGACTACTCTTATTGCCGTGGGTTCTTTTACGTGCGCTAAATAATCATTTTTAACACACGCGACCTCAGTTCATCCCATAGACTAACACCCAGACCACCACTAATCTAATAGATGGGGAGGAGGGGGTGAGAGAAGTTTCAGGCCCAAACGGGGATCAAACCACCTCTTCCTACGCGGAATTTTCGCTTTCTAGGCAAGCACGGTTACCACTAGACCACCGATCTCCCAATTTTGTTGCAGCTCTGGCTTCAGCCAGTTGGGGTGTAAGGATTCCACACGTGCTACTCGTGCGTAGCAAGGACCTTACACGGTGAATTTTGTTTTACCGTTACAGTTTACACTCTGCGCGAATACATTTTCAAAGAGGCCAGGTTAGTTCAGCAGCTAAGGAAAAGAGCTACGCTTCAGAGTTAGAGTCTACTTAGTTTTATTGTGTGTGGGGGATTGTCTCGCTAACAAGTCTGTAGTATCAATCATCCAGCGTTCTTCCAAAAACAGACTTCTTCTGCTTTTTTGCGTGTGTGTAAGTGAGTGTGTGTTGATTCAAACTTCCAAAGTTTGTCTGGGCCTCGCAGCGTTTCTGAAGTCTCCTTTGCGTCGCTTCCAAGATGGAGAGAGAACGGGTGAGTTTTTTTGAATAGCAGGATTTCCACCCCTTCCCCCTTTTCTTTTCTTTTTTGTTGTTGCTTTCTTTCTTTTGTTGTTGTTGCTTTCTTTTTTTTATTTGATACACGCTTTTGTTGACAGTAAGTTTAAACTTGAAATATGTTGTCAGGAGTGAGAGAGAAATGTTTTGAGTCATCCCTAAATGTATGAAATGTTAGGGACAGGGAAGGTAAAGCAGCGAGGGAGAGGAGATGGGCGCCGCCCTCAATATGCTGGCCCCTAGAGAAGCTGAGGTCTCTTGACGCCTCGCTCCCCTACGACTGCATAGGTTATGGGACTCCTTTACCTTGACTTCAGTAGCTGTACAGGTAGATGTAGAGTCGTCTGCTTTTCTACATAAATGGAAATGCAGGTGTTTGTCTTTTTTGTTTGTTTGTCCATAACAGAGAGGTCGTGAGAATCCTTCTGAAATCCATTTTATCTGTGTGGGCAAATTATCGATGATTTCTTGGTTTAAACAAAAAGTTATTCAAAGAAAATCATAACACGTACACACTTATAACAGAGCAACAACGAGCTAAAAGCTGATAATGTGCTCAACAACGATAAGTTCAGTTTTACATATGGCAGCTGGTAGGCATCAGTGTGTTCTTCTTCTTCGTCGAACGCTCAGACAGCAACTATTGATGTCCGTCTTATGAGCGAAAATGCGTCACGCTGCCGTTAAGCGCCTGACAAGTCGGGCCCAGCGCATCCGACTTCGGCATGAGAGAACTATCTTTAAAGCCTTTCTAGAAAAAAGGCAGGAGAATGGACCAAGACGGCAGAAAATAGACGAGAAGGAGGCGACAGGGAGAAGAGAAACAAGGCAGAAACGGTAATAAAAAAGAGGAAATTTCTAGTACAAAATTTCCAGAAGGTGGGGATGCTATTTATATTGACACCCCCCCCCCCGGCATCCCCACAGGGTTTTTTTTGTGGTATTAAGACTTTAATTACTTCTCATCATCAAAGGGGAAACAATCTAATAGTACAAGATCAATATTTAAAACACTTTTGAGTCAGATAACTCAGAAGTTTGACAAAACTGTAAAAGTAGTTCAGCCCTGTTCTGCTTTGGACAGACAGAAAAATGAGTTTACTATGTTGTGCATCATGAAAACACTGAATTATTGACATGTCTTTCCTTTTCATGTCTTTCAAGCATGATTTATCTGGCCAATAATACACTGGTTTATTATTTTATGGACACGCTGTGCCCTTTTTAAAATTCCCTATAGATCCTCATCTGACAATTCTAAATCTATAATTATCTATCATAAATCATAAATCTATAATTTTATTTCATTCAAAGCAAAATCAATTTGTTCAAACTGTAAAAGTGGATTTTTAAAACGTCTCTAACATATTTTCGTTTAAACCATTCCTTCAAAAGTTCCTGCACAGATATTTTGTAATGGCAAAGTGAGAACAAAATGTTGTAAAAAATATAGAAATACATGAAAAAGAAAAGTAGGAGGTAGGAGAGAATGAGAACGCACAAAGGGATAAATAAGACAAAATGTTTAAATAAGAATAAAATGACAACAGAGAAACCAAGGGAGACAACACCATCAAAATTACCATCTCTATTTCAAAGCACTAAGTAGGTTAAGTAGACACATAGCAGTAAAAAAGGTAAAGGTGTCCCATAACCTATGTGGTCGTAGGGGAGCGAGGCAGCAGAGACCTCAGCTTCTCCAGGGGCCAGCATATTGAGGGCGGCGCCCATCTCCTCTCCCTCGCTGCTTTACCTTCCCTGACCCTAAAGAGGGCAGGTACCCATTTACAGCTGGGTGAACTGGGAGACTGTACTGAAGCCAAAGCGCGGCAAACGGTCACCCATCCAAGTGGTAACCACGCTCAATGCTGCTTAACCTTGGCTGGGGAAAAGCGAGTGCTCTGACCACTGAGCTGTCCCGTCCCCATAGTTCAGGAACAAATTAATTCACACTGGTAGTGGGTCATCAGTGTCTAGTACTCAACACAATCCACATTCAAGTCGCCATAACACAAGATGACGCCAAAAAACCCCAAATCCAGCAGCGTGAATATCAATAGCTGTTAAAACCGGTTTGATTTTATATAATTTTCTGAACTTTTTTGAAATAAATGTCGGTACATTATTTTGTCTGATAACTCAGTGGTCAGAGCACTCACTTCCCTCCCAGCCAAGGTTAAGCAGCATCGAGCGTGGTTACCACTTGGATGGGTGACCGTTTGCGCTGCCTTGGTTTCAGTGCAGTCCCCAAGTTTACCCAGCTGTAAATGGGTACCTGTTCTCTTTAGGGTCAGGAAAGGTAAAGAAGCGAGGGAGAGGAGATGGGTGCCGCCCTCAATATGCTGGCCACTAGAGAGAGGTCTCTGACGCCTCGCTCCCCTAAGACCACATAAGTTGTGGGACACCTTTACCTTCTACTTTCTGTCTGGATCTGCTTGCTTCTAGTCATCGATGATTTATTGTTCAGAAATTTTTGATTTGGGGTTAAAAATTAAAGATGAAAGACAGGGGGAGGTGGGTTTGGATAGCGCTATTAGTGATCTGTTTCTTTGTCTTTGAATGCTCAGACAGCAACTATTGTCTGTCACGTGTGCGAAAATGCGTTGCGCTGCCTTTAAGTGCCTGACAAATCAGGCCCAGCGCATCGGAGTTGGGCGTGGGATAGAATCTGTATCTTTTAATTCTTTGTGGAGAATGGATCAAACGGGCAGAAAATAAAGGTGACAGGAAGAAAAGGAACAAGGTAGGGACATAGAGAGGGATAGAAAAGAGGGAATTCCTAGCACAGAATTTGCAGAAGGTGGAGATGCTATTGATTTTAAACTGAGTCCCCCGGCATCCCTACAAGAAAGTGATTTATTTCGATGTTTATGTTTTAAATTGACATTGGTGATGTTTAGCGCACGTAAAAGAACCCACGGCAACAAGAGTTGTCCCTGGAAGAATTCTGTAGAAAATTCTGATAGGGAAACAATACAGTTGACAGTCTTGCCAAATATGGAGCGAGAAATACAAATAGTTCTTGTGAAATAAACGTTTCCTTATCTCTGCATGAGGGATACAGCTTGCTACAAAACGCTTGCTGGAAGCACTTCAGAAAGAAAATATGATTCTGGCTATTGTCTTTATAATGGCTGTACACGCCGTCAGCGCCTGGGGTTTATCACAGTTCTTGTTTAAACCATTGACGCTGGGGGCAACAGCAAGGTGAGAGGCTGTATGACCAGTGGCTTTTCCACTCATGGAATTCCACTTTACAGCTTAGTCTTTAGTGATCGACTATGACTCTCTGACTAGGAGGCTTGACTCGCACAGTCCTTAATGTGCTGCAGCCCTGGGGGCTGGTTGGCCTTTGGAGAGCATCTCCAACGCTGACTGTCCTTATGCCCACTTGGCCGAGAGAGTGGGGATGTGCTGTGGGCAAGGCATCTCCACTATAATCAAATTTCTGCCCAGTTTCCAAAACAGCAGCTGCCTCCTCTGCTGTTTTGGAGGTCATCGTCGGACACGACGGACAAACATACATACACAAGCAATGTGATAGATTTTCGAAATGCTTTCATTTCTAACAAAGTCTATGGTTGGTATAATCGTAGAAATATGTTATCCCTTATGTACAGATTTAAACTAAATGCTTTCAGGACAAAGTACGTGAAAGATGTAAACTGTATTTGTGGGGAGAAGATTACCAATAGTCATGTTATTTTTGATTGTGGACATTTAAAAAGCATTTTTATCTGCTGTACCAAGTTTGTCACTGGATCAGATTTTGTCTGAACCATCAATACTGTTGGACATTGTGTTAGGATTGATAAGTCCGATAATTCAGTTTTTGTAGTATGTTAAAGTTAGTTTTTAAGTACTGTTATTTGACACTTTTTTGTTATTATTTGCATTCTCTTGTTTATATTATTTTTCCCCGTCTAAAATCACTAAATGTGAATAGACGTTAAACTGAACATCACACAGTTGCAGATAGGAAAAGAAAAAGAAAAAAGGGTGGCGCTGCTCTTGTGGCGACGCGCTCTCCCCGGGGGAGAGCAGCCCGAATTTCACGCAGAGAAATCTGCCTTGACTTAAAAGTGGTATAAAAGTAAAATGAAATAATTTTCCGGGTAGGGGTGGGGTGGGGTGTATTTTATGATTAGGAAATAATTTTCTTCTTGAATTATACACTGTTTTTAAAACTGAGACTGTCCCAACATAATTATATAACACTGCTCGCGAAAATCATGGACAAGGGTCAAAATTCAGAAAATGAGATTGAAGGGTTATCTAAAAGAAGAGATCATTCTGAACAAGACACAACAAACAGATTTCAGTTATCTGTATTACTTTTTGAGATACACACGTTGGAGTCTGCAGGTGATCAGTGACCGCGGGTTTAGCGGCGTTCACTTTTAACAGCGCGCGGCCGCACGCACAAGCACGCTCACACACACACACACACACACACACATACATACACACACGCACACACACACACATACACACACACACACACACACACACACACCACACACACACACACACACCACACACACACACACAAACACACACAGCACACACAAAACACACAAAATACACACACTCTCTCCCCCTCTCTCCCTCACAATCACTCACTCACTCACTTACTCTTACTCACTCTTTCACTCACTCACTCACTCACTCACACACAGACTCTCTCTCCCTCCCTCTCTCTGTCCTCTCTCTGTGATTGTGTGCCGGTGGGAACAGATGACAAAATTTACAAAACCGCATACAAACGGGGACTAGATGTAAAAAAGCACATGAGTGCTTATTCCATTATCCTCGATAATAAAAAAAAGAGTTATCTCCCTCCCTCCTTCCCTCTCACACACACACAACCACCCCTCCACCCACACACACCACCACCATCCCACCCCCTTCCCCCACCCCCTTCCCCACCCATCCACCCACCCACATATACACCCACACCTGCACACCCACACATACAACCCCCCTCCACCCACACACACCAACCACCACCCCACCACCTCGCCCCTCCCCCCACACCATCCCACCCCCTTCCCCACCTCCTTCCCCACACACCCATCCACCCACCCACACATCCACACACATACACCACCACCTCACGACCACCACTATCCTGCATCAACACACCGCACGCAAAAAAATCACACAACAAAACCCTCATCACCCGACCACTGTATGTTGGGGGACGGGATAGCCTAGTGGTTAGAACATTGCGCTCGCAATCTGACGACCCGGGTTCGATTCCCGTTCAAGGGGATATTTCCCCCTAGAGTTAACATCAGCGCAGACTCCACTCTCCCCAAAAAGCCTTTTGGATGAGACTATAAACCGAGGCCCCGTGTGCGAACACGCACAGAACATCTTGCGCACACGTTGAAATCCTGTTTCGCTTTTCGTAAGAGTAGGCCGTTGTGTGCCGGTGGGAACGGATGAGAGAATTTACAAAACCGCATACATACGGGGACTGGATGTAAAAAAAAAGCACGTGCTTATTCCCCACGTGCTTATTCCCCACGTGCTTATTCCATTCCCCAAGTGCTTATGGACTGGATATAAAAAAGCACATGAGTGCTTATTCCATTATCCTCGATATAAAAGAATAAATAAATAAATAAACAAATACATAAATAAATCCTGGATAATAAAAGAATTAAAAAAATTTAACCTTCACCTTTCAGGAGCAGCAGAAGGACCAGCCTGAGAACGACCACAGGAAAGAGGAGGAAGAGGAAGAGGAGAAGGAAGAGGCGGAGGAAGAGGTGGAGGAAGAAGAGAAGGAGGAAGAGGAGGAGGAAGAGGAGGAGGAAGAGGAAGAGGAGGAAGACGAAGAAGAGGAGGAAGACGAAGAAGATGAGGAGGAAGAGGAAGAGGACGAGGAGGAGGAGGAAGAGGACGAGGAGGAAGAGGACGAGGAAGAGGAAGAAGAGGAGGAAGAAAAGGAGGAAGAGGAAGAGAAGGGGGAGGACGAGGACGAGGAAGAGGAAGAAGAGGAGGAAGAGGAGACGCCCTCCTCACAGCCCACGTCAGAGGCAAGCCTGCAGACAGCCTTGACACAGGAGACGGATGTCCCCGTTCCCAGCATCCTGAAGGGGCTTTACTTCGCTGTCTACCAGATGATTCACATCTTCTTGAAGTACTTTCCCCCCTCCAACACCAGCAACAACAGCAACAACAGCAACAACAGCAACAACAACAACAGCAACAACAGCAACAGCAACAACAGCAACAGCAACAACAACAGCAACAGCAACAGCAACAACAACAGCAACAGCACCAACAACAGCAACAACAACAGCAACAACAGCAGCAACAGCAACAACAGCAACAACAGCAACAGCAACAACAGCAACAACAACAGCAACAACAGCAACAACACCAACAACAGCAACAACAGCAACAACAACAGCAACAACAGCAACAACAGCAACAACAACAGCAACAACAACAGCAACAGCAACAACAACAGCAACAACACCAACAACAGCAACAACAGCAACAACAGCAACAGTCAGCAGCCCCAACCATCCCCAGCTCCCACCCCGAACACGGAAGCATCTACCCAAACAATCGCCGTCAGGGTACGGGGTGGCAGTAGCAGCGTGGTTATAGATGTAGGCAGCGCTCCTCAGCCAAGCTCCCAACAGAACGAGACTCAGGAAGCAGACTCGTCTCGCAGTGAAGCCGCCTCTTCATCTCCAGCAGCTGACAGTGACCAGACCTCATCACCCCAGCAGCCTACAAAGTTCTACCTCCACGTGGAAGTGACCAAAGTCTGCCAAGATGCCGCTGCCGCTACCCAAGGATCTTGCCCATCTCCTCCTCGCGAGGAGTATCAGGCTCAAGGAAACGTGATCATCTCCATGCCGGACTCGTTGAGGGTTGTGGAGATAGGGCCGACCCGTTCAGCTCTGACGGCTCAGCCAGAGGTCGGTGGTGGCGCTGTTTCAGGCGACGGCGAAGAAGACGACGCAGGGGTTGAAAGCTTTGACGGGAATTCCGGAGACCAAGCGTCGGAGAGTGGAGAAGAAGGGCCGAGACGGGAGGCTAGGGAGAAAACGGACGAAACGCCAGTCGAGTTCACGGAACAGAGAAGACAGTTTCTCGAGCTTCAGGAAACCTTCCGTTGTGCGAACCGACAGCTGGAGCAGTTCGGGCGGCTGTTAGAAATGCCTTCCAAAAAGACGCTGCCTTCGAGTCACAGCGACGAGGGCGAGCTCTCTTTAGCCACCTTAGGTCCCTACTTCGACTTGCTTTCGGGACGGGTAGGCAAAGCAGACGATGATTCTGGCAGCCAGGCGGGAGGAGTGGGAGAGCACATTGAGACACGAGAGGACGGAGAGACGGAGGAAGAAGAAGTGGCCGTTTCTGAGGAGGAGGAATCGCAGAACCAACAGCCGTCGCCCGTGGAGATTTTGGAAGCGGAGAACAAAGACGAGGAGATGGAAGAGGACAGAAAGACAGATGGAAGCAGAGACAAAGACGAGGAGATGGAAGAGAACAGAAAGACAGATGGAAGCGGAGACAAAGACGAGACGGAGGATGGTGGTAAGGACGGAGAGGCAGATAAGGACAAGGAGGCAGATGGAGAGAAAGACAAGGAAGCAGTTGAAGACAAAGAGGCAGCCACAGACACGAAAGGAGATGAAAACAAAGATAAGGACAAAGAAGCAGATAAAGACAAAGACAAGGAGGAAGATAAAGACGAAGACAAAGGCAAAGATGTAGACAAAGACAAAGATGTAGATGAAGAAAAAGACAAAGATGTAGATGAAGACAAAGACAAAGATGTAGATGAAGACAACGACAAAGAATTCGAAGACAAAGACAAAGAATTCGAAGACAAAGACAAAGAATTCGAAGACAAAGATGTCGAAGACAAAGACAAAGATGTCGAAGACAAAGATGTAGATGAAGACAAAGATGTAGAGAAAGGCAAAGACAAAGATGTAGATGAAGGCAAAGATGTAGATGAAAACAAAGATGTAGATGAAGACAAAAATGTAGATGAAGACAAAGCTAAATACGTAAATGAAGACAAAGGCAAAGATGTAGATGACAAAGACAAAGATGTAGATGAAGACAAAGACGTAGATGAAGACAAAGACAAAGATGTAGATGAAGGCAAAGACAAAGATGTAGATGAAGGCAAAGACAAAGATGTAGATGAAGGCAAAGACAAAGATGTAGATGAAGACAAAGATGTCGAAGACAAAGACAAAGATGTAGATGAAGGCAAAGACAAAGATGTAGATGAAGACAAAGATGTCGAAGACAAAGACAAAGATGTAGATGAAGACAAAGATGTAGAAGACAAAGACAAAGATGTAGATGAAGACAAAGATGTCGAAGACAAAGATGTCGAAGACAAAGGCAAAGATGTAGATGTAGATGAAGACAAAGATGTAGATGAAGACAAAGATGTAGATGAAGACAAAGATGTAGAAGACAAAGACAAAGATGTAGAAGACAAAGACAAAGATATAGATGAAGACAAAGATGTAGATGAAGGCAAAGACAAGAAAGATGACAAAGTAGCAAGTGAAGATAAGGACAAGGAAGGAGATGAAGAAGACAAAGAGGCAGTCACAGACACAAAGCGAGATGAAACCAAAGATAAGGGCAAAGAAGCAGATAAAGACAAAGGCGAGGAGGAGCATAAAGATACATACACAGAAGAGGAGGAAGATAAAGATGACGGCAAAGATGAGGCATATAAAGATGAAGAAAAGGAGGAAGATAAAGACAAAGATAAGGAGGCAGATAAAGATGGAGTCAAGGAGGAAGATAAAGACAAGGAGACATATACAGATAAAGTCAAGGAGGAAGATAAAGATAAAGACAAAGATAAGGAGGCAGATAAAGATGAAGAAAAGGAGGAAGATAAAGATAAAGACAAAGAGGCAGTCACAGACACAAAGGGAGATGAAGACAAAGATAAGGACAAAGAAGCAGATAAAGAAGCAGATAAAGACAAAGGCGAGAAGGAAGATAAAGATACATACACAAACAAAGCGGAAGATAAAGACAGAGACACAGATAAAGTTGAAAAGGAGGCAGATGAAGATAAAGATAAAGTCAAGGAGGAAGATAAAGACGGAGACAAAGACGCAGATAAAGACAAAGACAAAGAGGTAGATAAAGGTAAAGATGAAGACAAAGACGAGGAGGGAGATAAAGATAATGAAGTAGATAAAGAGGAGGAGATAAAAACCAGGAAGCAGATAAGGATAAACAGGAGGCAGATCAAGATAATCAACAGGTTGCAGATCAAGATAAGCAACCGGAGGCAGATAATCAACAGGGGCCAGATAAAGATAAACAGGAGGCAGATAAAGATACAACGAGAAGATAAGATAACAGGAGGATAAGATACAAGGAAATAAGATAAACACAGGGGGCTGATAAAGATAAACAAGAGACAGGTAAACAACAGCAGGAAGATAAAGGTCAACAACAGGAGGCAGATAAGCAACATGAGGCAGATAAACAGGAAGCATATACAGATAAACCACAGGAGGCAGATAAACAACAGGAGGAAGATAACGATAAACAGGAAGAAGATAAAGATAAACAAGGGACAGATAAAGATAAACATGGAGATAAAAAACGGGAGGAAGAAAAACAGCAGGAAGCAGATAAACTGGAGGCAGATCAAGATAAACCACAAGAGGAAGATAAGGATAAACAGGAGGCAGATAAAGATAAACCACAGGATGAAGATAAGGATAAACAGGAGGCAGATAAAGACAAACAGGAGGCAGCTAAAGATAAACAAGAGGAAGATAAAGATAATGCAGATAAACAGGAGGCAGATAAAGACATTGCAGATAAAGATAAACAGGAGGCAGATATACAACAGGGGGCAGATATAGATAATGCAGATAAAGATGCACAGCAGGAGGCAGATAAAGATAAAAAACGGGAGGAAGATAAACAGGAGGAAGGTAAACAGAATGAAGATAAAGATCAGGAAGAAGATAAACAGCAGGAAGCAGATAAACTGGAGGCAGATAAAGATCAACCACAGGAGGCAGATAAGGATAAACCACAGGAGGCAGATAAAGATAAACAGGAGGAAGATACAGATAAACATGAGGAAGATAAACATCAGGAGGAAGATAAAGATAAACAACACGAGGCAGATAAACAGCCGGCAGATAAACAGGAGGTAGATAAAGATAAACAGGAGGCAGATAAACAGGAAGCAGATGAAGATAAACAGCAAAAGGAAGATAAACACGAAGATAAAGATAAACAGCAGGAGGGAGCTAAAGATAAACAACAGGTGGAAGCTAAAACTAAACAGGAGGGAGATGAAGATAAACATGAGGTAGATAAAGATAATGGCAAGAAAACAGTTAAAGACATAGAGGCAGATGAAGACAAAGACAATGACACGGATAAAGACGCAGGAAAGAAAGCAGATGGGGACAGAAGTACAGACAATATAGCAGACGAAGACAGGAAAGCAGATGAGCGCAAAGACAGAAAGTCAGAGGAAGATAAAGAGGAAAGCAAGCAATCAGTTAAAGACAAGTCCGGAGATGAAAGCAAATCAGATGAAGATAAAGATATAGACAAGAAGGCAGATGAAGACAAGAAGGCAGATGGAAAGGCAGATGAAGAAAGAAGCAGATGAAGAAAAGGCAGATGAAAGAGAAAGCAGATGAAGACAAGACAAGGCAGATGAAGAAGAGCAGATGAAGACAAGAAGAGCAGATGAAGACAAGAAGGCAGATGAAGGAACAGACAAGAAGGCAGATGAAGACAAGACAAGAAGGCAGATGAAGACAAGAAGGCAGATGAAGACAAGAAGGCAGATGGAGACAAGAAGGCAGATGAAGACAAGAAGGCAGATGAAGAGAAGGCAGATGAAGACAAGAAGGCAGATGAAGACAAGAAGGCAGATGAAGACAAGAAGGCAGATGAAGACACAGACAAGAAGGCAGATGAAGACAAGAAGGCATGAAGAAGAAGGCAGATGAAGACAAGAAAAGAAGGCAGATGAAAAAGCAAGAAGCAGATGAAGACAAGAAGGCAGATGAAGACAAGAAGGCAGATGAAGACAAGAAGGCAGATGAAGACAAGAAGGCAGATGAAGACAAGAAGGCAGATGAAGACAAGAAGGCAGATGAAGACAAGAAGGCAGATGAAGACAAGAAGGCAGATGAAGACAAGAAGGCAGATGAAGACAAGAAGGCAGATGAAGACAGAGAAGGCAGATAGAAGAGACACGATAAGGAAGGCAGATGAAGACAATAGAAAGAAGGCAGATGGAAGACAAGAAGGCAGATGAAGACAAGAAGGCAGATGAAGGCAATGAAGGCAGATGAAGGCAAAGAAGGAGATGAAGAACAGCAAAAGAAGGCAGATGAAGACGAAAGAAGGCAGATGAAGACAAGAAGAGCAGATGAAGCAAGGCAGATAAGACAAACAGATGACAGAAGGATGAAGAAGAAGGCAGATGAAGACAAGAAGGCAGATGAAGACAAGAAGAAGATGAAGGCAAGACAAGAAGGCAGATGAAGACAAGAAGGCAGATGAAGACAAGAAGGCAGATGAAGACAAGACAGAAGACAAAGGCGATGAAGAACAGACAAGAAGGCAGATGAAGACACAGACAGAAGAGAAGCAGATGAAGACACAAGGACAAGAAAGAGCAGATGAAGACAAGAAGGCAGATGAAGACACAGACAAGAAGGCAGATGAAGACAAGAAGGCAGATGAGACAAGACAGATGAAGCAAAAGGAATGAAGACAGAAAGAGATGACAGACAAAGGCAGATGAAGACAAGAAGGCAGATGAAGGACAGAAGGCAGATGAAGACAGAGCAGTAGAAAGAAGCAGATGAGAAGACAAGAAGGCAGATGAAGACGACAGAAAGACAAGAAGGCAGATGAAGACAAGAAGGGCAGATGAAGAGCAAGAAAGAGCAGATGAAGACAAGAAGGTCAGATGAAGAAAGAAGGCAGATGAAGACAAAGAGGAAACAGCAGTGAAGACAAGAAGGATAGCAGAAGAAGACAAGAAGGCAGATGAAGAACAGACAATGAAGGCAGATGAAGACAAGACAAGAAGCAAGATAGAAAGACAGAAGGCAGTGAAAAGCAGATGACAGAGCAGATGAAGACAAGAAGGCAGATAGAACAAGAAGCAGAACAAGAAAAGAAGGCAGATGAAGACAAAAGGACAGTGAAGAAGAACGAAGGCAGATGAAGACAAGAAGGCAGATAGAAACAGAGAGAGAAGCAAGAAGGAAGAAGACAAAGGAATGAGCAAGAGATGAGACAGCAGAACAAGAAAGGACAAGAAGAAGAAACAGAAGGCAGATGAAGACAAGAAGGCAGATAAAATGAAGAAGAGCAGATGAAGACAAGAAGGCAGATGAAGACACAGAGACAAAGGGATAGGACAGAAGGCGATGAAGAAGCGAAAGAAGGCAGATGAAGACAAGAAGCAGATGAAGACAGAGCAGATGAAGAAAGAAAGCAGATGAAGCAGAAGGCAGATGAAGAAGAAGGCAGATGAAGACAAGAGGCAGATAAGAAAGAATGAGACAAGAAGGCAGATGAAGACAAGAAAGGCAGATGAAAGAAGGCAGACAGACAAGAAGGCAGATGAAGACAAGAAAAGGCAGATAGAAGACGAAGAAGGCAGATGAGAAACAGACAAGAAGCAGATGAAGACACAGAAAGAAGACAAAGAAGAGAGATGAAGACAAGAAGGCAGATGAAGACAAGAAGCAGAGAAGAAAAAGACAAGAAGGCAGATGAGAAAGAAGGCAGATGAAGACAAGAAGGCAGATGAAGAACAGAAAGGCAGTGAAGACAAGAGCAGAGAAGACAAGAAGGCAGATGAGAAAAGAGATAAGAAGAGCAGATGAAGACAAAAGAAGGCAGAGAAGACAAGAAGGCAGATGAAGAAAGACAAGAAGGCAGATGAAAGAACAAGAAAAAGGCAGATGAAGACACAGACAAGAAGGCAGATGAAGACAGAAGGCAGATGAAGAAAGAAGGTCGATGAAGACAAGAAGGCAGATGAAGAAGACAGAAGGCAGATGAAGACGAAGCAGAGAGAAGACAAAGGAATGGACAAAAGAAGAGATAGACAAGAAGGCAGATGAAGACAAGAAGGCAGATGAAGACAAAAGAGAGAAGACAAGAAGGAGAAAGAACGAAGAAGAAGGAGAGAGACAGAAGGCAGATGAAGACACAGAAGAGAGATGAAGACGAAGAAGGCAGATAGAGAGAGAACAAGAAAAGAGCAAGAATGAAGACACAGACAAGAAGGCAGATGAAGAACAGACGAAGCAGATGAAGGAAAGAAGGCAGATGAAGACAAGAAGGAGATGAAGAAAGAAGCAGATGAAGACAGAAGACAGTGAAGACAAGAAGGCAGATGAAGACACAGATAAGAAGGCAGATGAGAGACAAGAAAGGCAGATGAAGACAAGAAAGCAGATGAAGACCAGAGGAAGGCAGATGAAAAGACAAGAAGGCAGAGAAGACAGAAAGAAGGCAGATAGAAGACAAGAAGGCAGATGAAGACACAGACAGAAGAGCAGATGAAGAGAAGAAGAGGAGGAAGAAAAAGAAGGAGATGAAGAGAAGAACAGAGAAAGGCAGATGAAGAGAGAGAAGGAGAGAGAAAGAAGCAGATAAGACAAGAGAGATGAAGACAAGAAGGCAGAGAAGACAAGACAAGAAGATGAAGAAAGAAAAGAAGAAAAGAAAGAAGACAGATGAAGAGAAAGACGAGGAGAAGGAGAGACTGAAGGAAACGGACGAGAAAGACGAGAAGGAAGGAAGGAAGAAATCGAAAGACGATAGAAAGGAGAAGGAGGGAAGAAAGAAGACAGAAGACGAGAAAGACGAGGAGAAGGAGAGACTGAAGGAAACGGACGAGAAAGACGAGAAGGAAGGAAGGAAGAAGACGAAAGACGATAGAAAGGAGAAGGAGGGAAGAAAGAAGACAGAAGTCGAGAAAGACGAGGAGGTATTGAAGAAGAAAGAAGACGATAGAGACGAGAAGGAAGGAAGGAAGAAGACGAAAGATGACAAGAAGGAAGGAAGGAAGAAAACAGAAGACGATAGAAAGGAGAAGGAAGGAAGGAAGAAGACGAAAGATGACAAGAAGGAAGGAAGGAAGAAAACAGAAGACGATAGAAAGGAGAAGGAAGGAAGGAAGAAGACGAAAGATGACAAGAAGGAAGGAAGGAAGAAAACAGAAGACGATAGAAAGAAGGAAGGAAGGAAGAAAACAGAAGACGATGAGAAAGACGAGACGGAAAGAAGGAAGACAGAAGATGGGAAAGTCAAGGAGAAGGAAGGAAGGAAGAAGGCAGAAGTCGAGAAAGACGCGAAGGAAGGACAGAAGACAAAACATGAAAAAGACGAGAGGGAAGGAAGGAAGGAGACGAAAGATGAGGAAGACAAGGAAGAAGAAGAGACGAAAGACGAGAAAGACGAGGAGATGGAAGGAAGGAAGAAGACGAAAGACAACAGAGACAAGGAGAAGGAACGAAAGAAGAGGACGAAAGATGACAAAGACGAGAAGGAAGGAAGGAAGAAGAAGAAAAAGAAGACGACGAGAAAGACGAGGAGAAGGAAGGAAGGGAGAAGACGAAAGAAGATGATAGAGACAAGGAGAAGGAAGGAAGGAAGAAGACGAAAGACGAGGGACAAACAGAAGGAGAGACTGAAGAAAAGAGGACGGAGAGAAGGAAGGAAGGAGGGAGATGAAAGGTGAGACACAAGGAGGGATGAATTAAAACGAGTGAGTCTTTCTGTTGCATCGCATCGTTTTTGGAGGGGGAGGGTAGAGTGCATGGTAGCCAATTGGAGTGCAGTGCCTACTCTTCCAAAAAGCTGAACAGGTTTTAATTTGTGCGCTTGATGTTATGCATGTTTGCTCACGGAACCTCGTTTATAGTCTCATCCGAAGGACTGTTGGGGAGAGTGGAGTCGGCACTGAGGTTAACTCCAGAGGAAAAATCCTCTTGAGATTCGAACCGGGGTGAGCAGATCACGAACCGGGGTCAGCAGATCAGAGCCCCAAATGCCCATTATTCTAACCACCAGGCTATCAGTATATAAGGGTGCTGTAAGGTTCCATATAAAAAACAAAAAAACCTTTGCCTTCAGTTCCTTTTCAAATAAAGGAAAACGGCCCCAAACCAACACAATAAACATAAATCCCAATTATTGGAATGCAGATTGGGGGACGGGATAGCTCAGTGGTCAGAGCACTCGCTTTCCCCCAGCCAAGTTAAGCAGCGTTGAGCGTGGTTACCAGTTGGATGGGTGACACGTTTGCACGCCTTGGCTTCAGTACAGTTCCCCCAGCTGTAAATGGGTACCTGCCCTCTTTAGGATCAGGGAAGGTAAAGCTGCAGGGAGAGGAGATGGGCGCCGCCCTCAATATGCTGGCCCTAGAGAAGTGAGGTCTCTGACGCCTCGCTCCCCTACGACCTTATAGGTTATGGGACTCCTTTACCTTTTTACCTAGATGAAAACTGTCTGAGAACATACAAATGCTAACACAGAAAAAAACCCACTTTAAAAACCTGTCTAGGAACAGAATAAAAACCCTCTTCCTGGGGAAGAAAGAAAAAAAATATTTGGAATAAGAAAAACCTACCTGGAAACTGGGGAAAAAACCCCAACAAAAATACCCACCTGTCTTGGAAGAAGGAAAAAGTTTCTGGGAAAAGGAAAAAAATTATCTGGGAACATAAAACTCTTAGGAATAGGAAAAAAAAACCTGTCTGGGAATGAGAATAAAACTGTCTGGGATTAGGCTACACACCAGTATTAATTTGGGGGTCACGTATCTTGTATAGAGTGTGAGTGGAAAAAAATGTTGGTGATTTTCACAGATTTTTTAAAGCATGAAATGATGGACTGTGCACTTGTTTTTTGGATTGAGGATATAGAACAATACCAGGTAGTCACGAGAAAGTTGGAAATAACCATCAAATGAGGTTTGCCTGTATTCCTATAGCGTTGAGGCCCACGCATGCATATTGCGGTAAGGAAGCTAGCAGAGGACAAGGGACTGAGGGGATATAGTAAAGGAAAGGAGGTAAAGGAGTCCCATAACCTATAAGGTCGTAGGGGAGCGAGGTGTCAGACCTCACTTCTCTAGGGCCAGCATATTGAGGGTGGTGCCCATCTCCTCTCCCTCGCTGCTTTACCTTCCCTGACCCTAAAGAGGGCAGGTACCCATTTACAGCTGGGTGAACTGGGGGAACTGTACTGAAGCCAAGGCGCCCAAACGGTCACCCATCCAACTGGTAATCACGCTCGATGCTGCTTAACTTGGCTGGGGGAAAGCGAGTGCTCCAACCACTGAGCTATCCCATCCCCCAGGGATATAGTGTTTGCTGAAAAATTAAAAAATTTCAAACCTACCAAATTTGTTCAAAATCACATGAGTTTTGAGTCAGAGGCTAGTCTTTCACAAAAAGTGGTTATTTCTGTGGATGCCTTAGTACGTACAGTATGAATATAAAAGTTACATAGAAAAACAGAAGGAGAAAGTGTTTTTTTTAATACAGGTGTGCAGCCTGTAATAAGAACAAAACCCGTCTGGGAATAAGAATAAAACCGTCTGGGAACAAGAACAAAACCCTTCTGGGAATAAGAATAAAACTGTCTGGGAATAAGAATAAAACCGTCTGGGAATAAGAATAAAACTGTCTGCAAATAAGAATAAAACTGTCTTGGAACAAGGATAAAACTGTCTTGGAACAAAATCTGGGGAAAAAGGAATAAAACTATCTGGGACTAAGAATGTAACTCTCTGGGAATAAGAATAAAGCTATTTGTGAATAGGAAAAATAAAAAAGCTATCTGGGAACCAAAAACATGGGAAACAGAATTTTTACTTTTTTCTCCCCTCTTTTTAATTAACATTTCTTCTTCTTCTGGGAATGGAAAGCTGTCCAGAAAATCTTTTGACAGAAACTTAACCAAGTATCCCCATGATTCTTAATTATAAAATCCCATTTCCTGTTCCAGTCTTCTTTAAAAAAAAATCAAAATTGTTCTGTTGTATCCAACACACACACACACACATTTGCTTTGATATAAAAATGCCGCATTTGCAAAAGTTAAGTTTCTATGCACAAAATCACCTATAGATCCACAAGAATTTTCTAAGTTGTAAGGTGGCAAATTTTTAAAACTAAAAAAGTGTAAATGTATTTTTTCATGCACATAAATAAAAGATATGCTGTGGACTCACAGTCCTTTTTCAAACTAATATCCATGGCAATGTTTAAACTGTTATTACACCTTGTGTTGTTTGTCTGCATGTTCATTCATTTTATCATCTTAATGCACATATAAATTCCAGTTCTAGTTCTTGCATCTTTTAACATATAAATTATGATGATTGTATGATGAATGATGATGATGCTATATGCAGACACGAAATGAAAACCAGAAGAAGAAACCGTTTCGTGATAGTGTGTTCTAGACGAATTTCTGAACTGTTGTACCTGGGAATCTTCAATAGTCCTTCTCTGCATTCTCATGAGTATGGGATACGATGATCCACTTACCTGCCAACCACATGTGACTGCCAGGTGAAATTGCTGAGCTGCTCTACCTGGAAATTTTAAATGGACCTACTCTACATCCTCCTCTACATCATCGTGAGTATGGGACACAATGATCCACTTAATTGCCAACCACGTGTGACTGCCAGGTGAAATTGCTGTACCTGGAAATCTTCCATGGTCCTTCTCTGAGTATGGGATACAATGATCCAATTATCTGCCATTGTCTTGTGGTGAGAAAGTTGTCTGATAAAACTTTCAAGAGACATGGTAGGGTATTGAGATCTCTTCTTCTTCGCTGTTAGGTAATCATATTAAATATTATCATATACATTTTTTTGTGTGGATGTGTACAAATTTTTTGTAACAAATATTTCAAAGGTTAGAGAGGTGGTGTATAGTTTTCTCCCAGAAGCTGTCCACCTCCCCCCATCCTCCCTGTTTTTAATTGATTCTTACAAGATTTGACCTTAGTGCAAGAAAAACAGTTCGAATTTGTGACACTTTTTTCCTTTTTTTTTTTCAAAAACCGAAACACGAAAATAGAATCTTGGATTTGGAGAGAATTACTACCATGACATTTATAGGCCAGTGTTGTGCTATGACTGCATTCAAGAGGTATGGTAATTTTTATATGCTGGTTGTAGTTTGCCGAAATTGCCATTCAGGATACGTTTTTGGTTTGATTTTGGTTTGTAGTTAATTCACACTCTCAAAAAGACGCGCATAAAAAGCCCTTCTGTGATTAAATTAAAAAATCGTAAAATATGTGTACATTACACATGACTGTGTGCATTAAGATTTAATCAGAGATGCTGTTAGAACTGTATATATTTGTAAACTGCTATATCAAACAAGAATACATTTACAATAAAGATCCTTTGCCCATATTCTGCCTAGTGTTGTTGTCAGCAAATCAGTCCCTGTATAATATAATTATTATTATCCAGTACAGTTATAATCACTTTCATCTGGACTAATTTTGTAATTTTCTGGCCTATGCATTCATCTATTTTATTTTACAGTTGGGTGATCTTTACATTTTTAGATATGCAAATATTGTCTCGTATCACTTAAGTGTAAAAGAATTAGAATAGCTCTTCCATCTGTCACACGAGATGAAAGTCTATGGTCTCTGAAGTAATGAACAGTGAAAAGAAAAACCAAACACATTTGCTAGTAACATGTGTGTACCTTTCTCTCAGATCTACCCAGAGAAAAATTAGACATGTTGTCTGTCACAAGGAATATTTGCAGAGAGTAGGCACAGTAAATATAATTATGAGGTGTACAGGCTTTGAAAAGATCCGCTTTTAAGTTTCATTTTACAGGGTTCTTTTAAAATACATTTTTATGTTGAGATTTCTAAACCATTCTATAATTTTTTCCCCATGCGAGTTGATAGTAGCTCAAGAATTTGTCATTTTTTGGGGTGTTAGAAACTGATGAAAGTGTGTACATATGTATAAATACCTGGGCAGAGAAATGACATATGATTAAGATAAATGAAGTATGGAGAGGATGATAAGAATTTTCTTAATCTTTGGTTGTATAACCAGTATTTTGTAGTTTGCCTTCCCTCACTATTTTATCCATGTATTAAAATTGATAGAAAGAAGTTGATGTGACCTCTTTTATTCCATGCTTGCGAGTGTGTGTGGGTACTTCTTTTTCTCTTTCTTTTAGTTCGAGGATAATGGAATAAGCACTCATGTGCTCTTTTTTTCATCCAGTGCCACGTGTGTATGCGGTTTTGTCATCTGTTCCCACCGCACACAATGGTGCGAATGTGTGTGTGTGCGCGTATATAACTAACTAACTAACTAACTAACTATATATATATATATACACACACATATATTGTGTGTGTGTGTATAAGATTAACGTTTGCATCAAATCTGCAAGCATCGATCCCCCCCAAATAAAAATGAGTGCAGAAGTATTCGGACTTGAATGTAGTCATCAGAAAATTATTCTGCACTTAAGTCTTCACACATCATTCATCCCAGTTGTCAACTGCCACAAGTCTTTCCAAAGCATTGAGAATCGAGGAATCCTCTCTCTGTCTCTGCATTCTTGTTATTTTACTTATCTTTCTCACTAAAATACTAAGCAGTTTGGCAACCCCCCTTCATGTATGGGCCAATGGCCTTTTTGTGAATAAATCTTTCGAGTTCGAGTTCTCTGCATTATCTTAGAAGGCAGGGTGTGTAGCGCCAGGTCTTCTCCTGTGCTTGTCACTCTGCAGGAGGTCTGCCTGCTGGCCTCAGCCCACACATTCCCACTTCATAAGCCTAACAGCTCGTTTCATTGTACAGGTTGCATGCTGGGCATTGTGATGGGATATGATCGGGTGGGTTTGCTTGTTCAAGCGTTTGTGTGGATAGATACATGCCCAGGCAATGACAGATCATGCGATAACTTCTGATTTATTTTGCGACATCAAAGAATGGTTGCTCTACACCATGTAAGGGAAGTCACCCCACCTATCCCTACAGTTTACAAGAGATTGTTTCCCTTGGATGTTATGTGCGATGCTGAAAAGATTAAATTGATGAACTATCTAAATTTTCAGTGCAATACAGGCATGTCTGTGTTTTCCGTAACCCACCGAATGCTGATATGACTATGGAATCTTTCACTTGCATATCTGATCTTCTGCATGTGTATTTACGAATTTCACGCAGAGAAATCTTCCATGACTTAAAGTGGTATAAATAAATAAATAAATGTATAAAGGAATTCAGGCACTGGCAGGTCTGCACTTGAAGTTTACCTGGGAGATCACAAAGATCCCCAACCCTTAATTCGGCTGCCAAGATTCAAACCCACGACTTCATGAACCCATGTGATTGAAGTTGAACTGTATTTACCACCTGGCTATAGCGTTTGTCAAAGTTGAGGAATGAAAACCACAAAAAAGGTATCTTGCCTGTGTTGTGTGCTACGCAATTTCCTTCTGAGCATATTTCATAACTAAATAGCAGATGATGTTTTCAACTTGCATCTCTCTCTCTCTCGCACACACACGTACACCACACACACAGTGCTCTATACACACACTCACACACATACAGGGGACGGGACAGCCTAGTGGTTAGAACATTGCGCTGGCGATCTGACGACCCGGGTTCGATTCCAGTTCAAGGGGATATTTTCCCCTGGAGTTAACATCAGTGCAGACCCCACTCTGCCCAAAAGTCCTTCGGATGAGACTGTAAGCACGCAGAACATCTTGTACACACGTTAAATCCTGTTCGAAAGGGTAGGCCATTGTGTGCCGGTGGGAACAGATGACAAAATTTACCACACCGCATACACACAGGGACTGGATGTAAAAAATGCACACATGAGTGCTTATTCCAGTATCCTCGATATAAAAGAATAAAAACTTTAAAAAAAAAAGTCAAAAATATTTTAGCTCAGATCTGGCATTGTGGAAACCACCCAGCAGCAGTGCAGGGCTCCTCTGTCTGGTGGCACCGCGGCAGCCTAACGCTGAAGAGCTCCCTGCAGGTTTCTGACCCTGAGGCTAAATGGACAGTGCAGGCATGGCAGGGGTGGAGAGATTGGAATGAGCGGCGTGGGAACAGCAGGACAGGAAGGTTACAGAGGATGAGGCAGGAGAGAAAATGAAGGGGGTACAGGCGTTCACACAGGAGTGTGCCTGTAAGCAAACATGGCTCGCGGACAAAGAGACAAAAGTTTTTCAGAAAATGATCTTCAGTGGATTTAAAATTTTTTTTATTATTTTTTTTCTTTTATGGTATTTTTTCAAGCATTGCAATTCACCAGTAGTTCCTTTCAGAAATGGTAAAGCGCTAATATCCTATTTCAAAATCGTAAGGAAAGTTGACGGCATATATAATATAATATATGCATGTATGCACACACACACACATGGAGGTCAGCTGTCAGTGGGATCTTACACTCTGTTCAAATAACACACACACAACAAACCCCACATACCCACCACACACACCCTACACACACACCAAACCCCACACACCCGGCAGTACTAATCATGCTCCCATCAACAAATCTCCATCACTAACACTTGGCAATACAAAACATATCCACACTCACACAACCCCACTCACACACTCAATCAACATCAAAAGTCCAGGTCATCATCAGGATCGTCTTCATCGAAATCGTCGTCTTCATCGGGTGTGTAGTGAATGATCCCAGTTTCGCTTTCTGAAGACTCTTTGGATCTGAAACAAAAACAACCCAGTAACAAATAAAAACAGTATGAAAATCTTGCAAAGACTTGTTTCTGACACTCCACCACAAAATGAGTCGCTTTGCACCTGACCCACTTTTCTGCTAGGAGCCATTTCAGGCAGGTGGGGGTCAGGTTGTCGATTTTGAGATTTTGATTGATTATAAAACTATAGCCATTTTTCTACCATGTACTAAAATATCAAGGCGTAATTTTGTTTACTTTCGCTTTTAAACGCAATTAAAAAACACCCAAGCCCTCATTCTGACCATCTGTTACATTGCTAAACTTGTGTATTTCTCATTTTGTCATTTCCCGCAGTCTGTTATTTCAGTTTGTAATAACTTTTCATAGAATTATACGATTTTCAATCTGTTTTCTGTATTGAACAGCCTGTTTATTGCAGATTAATAACATGTCAATAACTAAAAACTGACCTCTGGTGCAATATGACTCATTATGTGGTGGAGTGTCGCATTTGATTTTTTATTAAAGTACACACACAAAAAATAATATTCTGGCCTAAGCCACAGCTGTCAGTTTCCCCCCACACTTTCAGCTGCTCTCAGCTGCTATCCATTCCATCCCAGCCCAGCTGGTGCTGATTACAGCAGGAACTGACCACACTTGGACTTGGTAAAAGGAAGGGGATGATTATAACACTGGGCCCTGGACTTGAGTTCTACTGGATTTGCTCACTGTGCACTGTCAATGTAAGTCACGTATGACGGTGGATGGTAAATGGTAAAGGTGTCCCATAACCTATGTGGTCGTTAAGGAGCAAGGCGTCAGAGACCTAACATCTCCAGGGGCCAGCATATTGAGGGCGGCGCCCATCTCCTCTCCCTCGCTGCTTTACCTTCCCTGACCCTAAAGAGGGCAAGTAGGCTACCTATTTACAGCTGGGTGAACTGGGGTACTGTACTGAAGCCAAGGCGGCGTAAACGGTCACCCATCCAAGTGGTAACCACGCTTGATGCTGCTTAACCTTGCCTGGGGGGAAAGCGAGTGCTCCGACCACTGAGCTATCCCATCCCCGGTGAATGGTAGTGTGGACTAAAGTCGCCACGAAAGAGTTAAAAGTGTCATAATGCTTTGAAATATTATGTTGACACTGTCTTCAGCCGTGATAAGCTCTTAGAATCACAACATTTTCTGAAGTCGGAGTATACTTACCTACAGGTTTAACCACTAGACTGCCCCACCCTGGAAATTTTCCAGGGCTAAATGTGCACTCTATATGCCTACAACCCAGAAAATTTCCTCCGAGGTAAACAAGCCAGCCTCCTTGACTACAGTTAAAGGGAAAGAACTCCAAAATTAGTGGAGATCACTCTCCTGTTGCTTGGTAACATCCAGCTGCAAAAACCGTGGCAAAAACGATCGTATTTTAGCTCGTATTTTGTGTTTTTATGCATGACTGCTTGGGAAGTTCTTGTTCAAAATGGCTGACACTTCTTGTTGAAGGCATCAATAACTTTACACAGCTGTAAAAGTGGCAAATAAAACTGTACATTTACCTAACGATCATGTATGATTCAGGATATAGTGCATTTTAAAAACAATGAATGAAATTTGGCCTGGACTTATGTTTGACGTTATTGAGATGGGGGGTACTCAGAATGACAGTGGTGATGAAGAAAGCATATTTTTGTCGATTTTTTACATTTTAAATATATTTTCGCAGTGAAATATCATGCTAACTAATTTGAGCTCGCCTCGAAGCAATCTACGATATATCTACTGTCATTGGGTAGACTATCAGGAATATTCATGTAGTAGTTTCTGAGTAAGAGGGACATGAACATAGCAAGTGGTTCATAAGAATTTTATTCCCCGGCATATAGGGTGCACTTGCACTGGGCAGTTAAGAGGTTAAGTACTTGAAAAACAGTCACACACACAAACTTTTCATCCAGCGTGTACATAATCCCCCACCCACCCCCAACCCCTCCAAATAACTACGCTACGACCAAACAACAACAACCCACCACGCAACACGAAGCCAGCAACACACACACACTGGAAGGAAGGTGGCAGGATGATTAAGACGTTCGCCTGCCAACAAGTAAACCGTGAGGTTCTGGGTTCGATTCCCAGCCTCGCCCTTTCTTCCCAGTTTGACACAAAAAAATCGAACTGAATGTCAAAGTCCTTCAGATGAGACTATAAACCGAGGCTCCATGTTCGAACGCATGCAGAACATCTTGCGCACACGTTAAATCCTCTTCCGCTTTTTGGAAGAGTAGGCCATTGTGTGCCGGTGGAAACAGATGACAACATTTACAAAACCGCATCCACACAGGGACTGGATGTAAAAAAGCTCATGAGTGCTTATTCCATTATCCTCGATATTTAAAAAAAAAAAAGTTATCTGAGCGATTTGGTTTGTTGCTTTACAAGGTTCAGCGCTATATAAATTCCATACATTATTATTATTATTATAAAGCATTACAAAATTTTCTGAAATCGGAGTATACTTACCTACAGGGAAAAGTACTTGAAAAACAGTCACACACACAAACTTTTTCATCCAGCGTGTACATAATCCCCCATCCCCCACCCTAACCCCTCCAAATAACTACGACGAAGCAACAACAACAAACAACGCGACACGAAGCCACACAATCAGGGAAAACACTGACTCTGAACACATCACTCTTCTTCTGCGATCTCTTCACTGGCTGCCTGTCTCACAAAGACTGGAGTATAAAATCAATACCCTCTGTTTCAAATGTCTCCACAAATCTGCACCCCCTTATCTCTGTAACTGTCTTCACCTTGTACACTCCATCCCGTTCCCTTCGTTCAGCCGCAGATACTTTGTGCTTTTGAACACCCAGATTCAAACAAACCACTGTTGGCCGTCGCTCCTTCTCTGTTTCTGGTCCATCCACCTGGAATGACCTCCCTCTTTCACTTTGCCAAAAGCCTTCACTTGATACCTTCAAATCCAGCCTCAAAACACACTTATTTCCTACCTGAGACTTTACCCCCAAATATCTGTCCCTAATTTTCAACAGTATCTTTCACCTTCTAAGTGTTGTTCCGAGTGTGTGTGTGTGTGTGTGTGTGTATGTGCGTGTGTGTGCGTGCATACGTGCATGCGCATGGTTTTTGAAATCTGTTGTTCATTATGTTTAAGGAGAGTTGCATGCCTGTAAATGATTGAGTGCAAGCGCTTCAATTTGTTTGTTTTTTTACAAGATTCAGCGCTATATAAATTCCATATATTATTATTATTATGACTCACATCTGTGTGTAGGGCAGAACCACCTGAGCCTTGGCAGCCTTCTCTGCCGGTGTCAGCGACAAGTTGAAGGTCAGGTTGGCCGTAGGGTCAGCCTGCCGTCCACACGAGAACACAACACAGCCGTCGTCAGTTTACCCCCCCCACCTACACACTTTCAACTGCTCTCAGCTTGCCATCCATCCCATGTGGATCGGTGGTCTAGAGGTAACGCGCCTGTCTAGAAAGCGAAAAGTCCGGGTCGGAAGTGTGCGGTGGTTCAAATCCCGCTTGGGCCCGAAACTTTTCCCCCATCCATTAGACCATGAGTGGTGGTCTGGGCGCTAGTCTTTCGGATGAGACGATAAACCGAGGTCCCGTGTGTTACACAAAATTATTCAGCGCACGTAAAAGAACCCACAGCAACAAGAGAGTTGTCCCTGGCAAAATTCTTAGAAAAAAGCCACTCTGATAGGGAAACAAATACAGTTGCAGACCAAAAAAAAAAAGGTGGCGCTGCTCTTGTGGCGACGCGCTCTCCCCGGGGAGAGCAGCCCAAATTTCACGCAGAGAAATCTCGTGACTTAAAGTGGTATAAATGAAAAAATGAAATCCCAATCTTTTTTTTTATCGCATGATAATCAATGACAATGAGGGGACGGGATGATGGCCTAGTGGTTAGAACATTGCGCTGGCAATCTGACCACCCGGGTTCTATTCCCGTTCAAAGGGGGATATTTTCCCCTGGAGTTAACATCAGTGCAGACTCCACTCTCCCCCAAAAGTCTTTCGGATGAGACGTGCGTGTGTATGTATATATATGTGCGTACATTTGAATTTTGTTCAGGCTTTTGATAGTTATTGGCTGCATGACTCTGTAAGAATATGTTGAATGCAAGCGCTCTGATTTGTCTTTGAAAGATACAGCGCTATACAAATTCCATTAATTATTATTATTATTATTATAAACCGAGGCCCTGTGTGCGAATGCACGCAGAACGTCTTGTGCACACGTTAAATCCTGTTCCGCTTTTTGTGAGAGTAGGCCATTGTGTGCCGGTGGAAACGGATGACAGAATTGACAAAACCGCATACACACGTGGACTGGATGTTAAAAAACCCCACATGAGTGCTTATTCCATTATCCTTGATATAAAAGAATAAAATATAAATAAATAAAATAAATAAAAATAATCCCAGCTGGTGCTGATTATTACAGCAGGAACTGACCACACTTGGGGCTTAGTGAAAAGGAAGGGTGGTGGTGGTGGTGGGGTGTGGGGGTGGGGGTGATGTTAGCACTGGGCCCTTGACTGAATTTTGTAAGTCTCTGATTTGTTTTTGCAAGATATAGCGCTGTATAAATTCCGAATATTATCATTATATCATCATCAGCATCATCATTACCATCATCATCACCATCGTCGTCATCATCACCATCAGCATTATCAACATCATCGTCATCAACATCATTATTATTATGACGCTGGATTTGCGTGCTGTGAAAACTTCAAAAGTAACAGGATAGGCTATGTTGGTCATTTTTTTAAACTAAAAATTATTTTTAAAAATGTTATTATTCTTTTATTTTGAGAACAATGGAATAAGCACTCATACACTTTTGCTTTTTTTTTACAACCAGTCCCTGTGTGTATGCGGTTTTGTCAATTTTGTCATCCATTCCCGCCGGCACGCAATGGCCTACTCTTTTGAAAGGTGGAAAAGGGTTTTAACGTGTGCGCAAGATGTACTGTGTGCGTTTGCACACAGGGCCTCGGTTTATAGTCTCATCTGAAAGAGTGTGACATTCCGTTTGATTTTTTTGGTCAAACTTTGACACTTTTGACTTTTGACTTCTTTTGTGCCAGAAATCATTGAAATTCTAAATTCACAATGACACTGACTACCTAGTTTTTACATTGCTCTGAATTACTTGCCTGGTTGTCGCTGTTATGAGTGTAGTCAATACATACATATATATGAAATAAGTCTCTGTCTTCTTAGTCAATGGTCTGTAAAAAATTGTATTCACACATCGACGTATGTGTGTGGGTGTGAGTGTGTGTGAGTATTGCATAATTATGTGCGTGCGTAAATAGTAAGTTTTTATGTTTTTTCAATCGATGGTTTTTATAACATTGTATTCCCAACTGGTTTGTGAGTGTGAGTGTGTGTGTGAGTGAGTTTTTAAAATTTTTATCTTATTTTATTTTATTCTTTTATATTGAGGATAATGGAATAAGCACTCATGTACTTTTTTACATCCAGTCCCCGTGTGTATGCTGTTTGTAAATTTTGTCATCTGTTCCCACCGGCACACAATGGCCTGCTTTTCCGAAAAGCGGAACAGGATTTAACGTGTGCGCAAGATGTTCTGCATGCGTTCGAACACAGGGCTTCAGTTTATAGTCTCATCCGAAGGTGTGTGTGTGTGAGAGAGCATGCGTGCACCGTGTTTCTGTGCATGGTGTGTGTGTGTGCGTGCGTACTCTGTGTGTGTGTGTGTTCGTGACATTTTTATATCAAGTTATCTTGAAATGTTTTAACCAATATAAAATGTTTCTTTCTTGTGTCTTTCGAGATAATGACACATATCAATGTACCTGTCAGTATTGTAATTGCCCTTCGTGGGACGATTAGAGCGACTTGACTTGACTTGACTTTGGACTTGTCACTCACCTGTGGCTGAACAACCTCCACCTCGGTCGTTTGTTCAACTGGCCTGCTGACTACATCTTGCAGGTGAAGAACATCACTGCTGATGTTGAACTCTTCTTCCTGAAAAAAACCCCACAACAAAGATGACAATTTTTCGACAGCATTTTAACCTTATCCTTACGAATACCTAGATTCAGCCAGTCCACCATCGGCGCTCGCTCTTTCTCTGTTTCTGGTCCATCGATTTGGAATGACCTCCCTATCTGTCTTCGCCAAAGGCCTTCTTATGACTCTTTTAAATCCGGCCTCAAGACATGTTTGTTTCAAACCTAAGATTTTCCTCTCCTGTTTCATTTCATAGCTGTCCCTACTTTTCAACAGCCAAAAATCCCATCACCCTGCCAAAGTTTATAACCTCTGTGTGTGTGTGTGTGTGTGTGTGTGCATTTGGACATGTTAGAACTATTACCTGCCATGGGTTGTATGACTGTGTAAGAATGAGATGAGTGCAAGCGCTTTGATTTGTCTGTGCAAGATACAGCACTATATAAATTCCATTTATTATATTATTATTATAGGGTAACCAGCCATCTACTAGCCCTTCCCTCCTCTGTATCACCCACTACTGGGTTACAGTAACATACAAATGTGCACAGTGCACGTGTACTGGGAAAGAGGGGTTCTCTCCCTTAACGTAGGGATAGTGATAACTCCTCTTGCAGGGAAAAAAAAAAGATGAGAATTTGTGGACAGAATTTTCAAAGATGATTTTGGGTTTAAAAAGAATTCTTATAAATTTGGTTAAAAAAAAATAAATTCAAAAAAGTGTTTTGGGTTGAAACAACAAAAATCTAAAAGACAACTTTGCATTTAACCTCTTGACTGCCCCATCCTGGAAATTTTCCATGACTAAATGTGCAATCTATACGTCAACAACCCGGAAAATTTCCGGGTTTTTCAATCAAAAGTAAACAAGCCAGCTTCCTTGACTACAGTTAAAGGGAAAGAACTCCAAAATCAGTGAAGATAACTCTTTGTTGCTTGGCAACATCCAGCTGCAAAAACGATCGTTTAACCACTAGACTGCCTTACCCCGGAAATTTTCCGGGGCTAAATGTGCACCCTATACGCCTACAACCCGTAAAATTTTCGGGGTGTCGAACCGAAGTAAACAAGCCTGCTTCCTTGACTACAGTTAAAGGGAAAGAACTCCAAACTTAATGAAGGTCACTCTCCTGTTGCTTGGCAACATTCAGCTGCAAAAACCGTAGCAAAAACGATCGTTTTTTAGCTCGTATTTTGTGTTTTTATGCATGACTGTTTTGGAAGTTCGTGTTCAAAATGGCTGACACTACTTGTTGAAAGCATAAATAACTTTACACAGCTGTAAAATTGGCAAATAAAACTGTAGATTTACCTAACAGTGATGAAAACGATCGTGTATGATTCAGGAGATCGTGCATTAAAAAAAAAAAGAATGAGATTTGGCCTAGACTTATGTTTGACGTTATTGAGATCGGGAGTACTCAGAATGACAGTGGTGATAAAGAAATCGTATTTTTGGTCAATTTTTTTACGTTTTAAATATATTTTTGCAGTGAAATAGCATGCTAACTAATTTGAGCTTGCCTCGAAGTAATCTACGATATATATACTGTCATTAGGCAGACTATCAGGAATATTCATGTGGTAGTTTCTGAGTAAGAGGGATATGAACATAACAGTGGTACATAAGAATTTTATTCCCCGGCATATAGGGTGCACTTGCACTGGGCAGTTAAGAGGTTAAAAAAAATTTTTTTAGCTCGTATTTTGTGTTATTTTACGTGACTGCTTAGACTGTTCTTGTTCAAAATGGCTGACACTTCTTGTTGAATGTATCAATGACTTTACACAGCTGAAGAAGTGGCAAATAAGATTTTTGATAATCCTGACAGTGATGAAAATGATTGTGAATGATTCAGGAGATAGTAAAGTTGAAAAAAAAGACTGAGATTTTGTCCCAACTTATGTGTGATGCTATTGAGATGGGGGGGTGGGGGTGGGGGTGGGTGGGAGTACTCAGAACGACAGTGGTGATGAAGAAAGTGTATTTTCATCTATTAAAAAAAAAAAGTTTTTAATATAACTTTGAATGGAAA
>CM054163.1:37484053-37491553 GCA_028751875.1 Rapana venosa
ATGTGAACAGACTTAAACGAACAACAATAAATCGCTCTCTCCTCCCTCTCCTCCTCACCTCTCTCCCCCCCTCCCTCCCTCCCTCCCTCTGATTAAAAAAGCACATGAGTGCTTATTCATTATCCTCGAAATAAAAGAATTTGTCATTGTCATTGTCCCTGCCTCCCTCCCTCTCTCTCCCCCTCCTCCCCCTCTCTCCCCCTCCTCACCTCTCTCTCCATACTCTAGCAGGCTTCCCACCAGCTGGGGCACGGCAGTGTAGGAATACGTGAAGACGATGGGGGTCACCGAGTCGATGAGCACGCCCACGGTCACCCCTGACCCCTGAATGGCTGTCTGCGTGGCTGCGATGAGCTGACCCACCGCGAGGCGTTCTCCCACTACCTTTGGTTTGGGGACGATGGGAAGCTGAATTCTGTGGAGGAGGAGAGTGAGGGTATATATGTTGTGAACGCGTGTGTTGTGTGTGTAGTGTGTTGTGTGGGTGGGTGGTTGTGTGTGTGTGTGTGTGTGTGTGTGTGGTAGGGAGGGGGGGTTGTGTGTGTTGTGTATGTGTGTGTGGTGTGTGTGTGTGTGTGTTGGGGGGGGGGGTAGGCGTGGTGTGTGTGTGTTTGTGTATGTGTGGGTGGGTGGGTGTATGGGTGTGTATGTTGTGTGGTGTGTGTGGGGGGGGGGTAGGTGTGTGTGTGTGTGTGTGTGGTGTGTGTGTGTGGTGTGTGGTGTGTGTGTGTGTGTGTGTGTGTGTGTGGTGGTGGGGGGGGTGGGGGGTGGGGGTGAGGTGTATGTGGGGTGGGTGTGTGTCTCAAGTTTACGTTGTTCACTAAAGTGTTGTGTGTGTGTGTGTTGTGGGTGGGGGGTGTTGGCTGTGTGGTGTGTGTGTGTGGGGTGTGGTGGGTAGTGTGTGTGTGTGTTGTGTGTGGTGTGCGTGTGTGGGGTGGGGTGGGGGTGGGGGTGGGGGTGGGGAGGGGTGAGGGTGTGTGTGAGGTGTGTGTGTGTGTGACTTCAAGTTTACGTCTGTTCACTTAAAGTTGTGTGTGTGTGTGTGTTGTGGTGGGTGGTGTTTGGCTTGTGTGTGTGTGTGTGGTGGGTGGGTGGGTAGGTTGTGTGTGTGTTGTGTGTGTGTTGTGTGAGTGTGTGTGAGTGGTGTGTGTGTGTGTGTGGTTTGTGTGTGAGTGAGTGTGTGTGGGGTGTGTGTGGGGGTGTGTGCGTGTGTTTTATTTATTTTTATTTATTTTATTCTTTCATATCGAGGATAATGGAATAAGCCAGTCCCTGTGTGTAGGCAGTTTTGTCAATTTTGTCATCCATTCCCACCGGCACACAATGGCCTACTCTTCCGAAATGCGGAACAGGTTTTAATGTGTGTGCAAGATGTTCTGTGAGCATTCACACACGGGACCTCGGTTTATAGTCTCATCCGAATAACAAATTATAATCATCAACGTTGTTGTTGTTGGTGGTGCTGCTATTATTAATGTTGTTGTCTTATCCTCCTCATTATATCACTGTTACTATATTATCCACATCATCATCATCATACTTATTAACTATTATAATAAGTAGTAGTAGTTAGTAATTGTAGTAAAACTACTACTACTACTAGCAGCAGCAGTATCATTATCATCATGGTAGTAGTGGTAGTAGTAGTAGTAGTAATAGTAGTAGTAGTAGTAGTAGTTGTAGTAGTTGTAGAAGTAGTAGTAGTAGTAGTAGCAGCAGCAGCAGCAGCAGCAGCAGCAGCAGCAGCAGCAGCAGCAGCAGCAGCAGCAGTAGCAGCAGCAGCAGCAGTAGAAGTAGTATCATCATAATAGTAGTAGTAGCAGCAGTACCAGTAGTAGTAGAAGTAGTAGTAGAAGTAGTAGTAATAGTAGTAGTAGTAGTAGTAGTAGTAGTAGTAGTAGTACCATCCTCCTCCTCCTCCTCATCATCATGATTATTCTTATCATCATCAACATTACCATCATCATCATCATCATCATCATCATCATCACTACTTCCACTAGTGGTTGCTACTCACTTTGGTCTCAGTGATGCCGGCAGACTGTTGATGAAGAAGTGGGGTGGTCGTTCAGATGCCAACAGGAGAACTTGGTCGTATCTGAAACACCCCCAAAATACACAATGATTATTTCCATAAGGTAAAAAGGTAAAGGTGTCCCATAACCTAATATTATAGTAAAAGGTAAAGGAGTCCCATAACCTATAAGGTCGTAGGGGAGCGAGGCGTCAGAGACCTCACTTCTCTAGGGCCAGCATATTGAGGGCGGCGCCCATCTCCTCTCCCTCGCTGCTTTACCTTCCCTGACCCTAAAGAGGGCAGGTACCCATTTACAGCTGGGTGAACTGGGGGAACTGTACTGAAGCCAAGGCCTGCAAACGGTCACCCATCCAACTGGTAACCACGCTCGACGCTGCTTAACTTGGCTGGGGGAAAGCGAGTGCTCCGACCACTGAGCTATCCCGTCCCCCTAATATTATACCATACTATAATATCATATTATACCCATAACCTAAGTGAGGGTGGTGCCCATCTCCTCTCCCTCGCTGCTTTACCTTCCCTGACCCTAAAGAGGGCAGGTACCCATTTACAGCTGGGTGAACATGGTGACTGTACTGAAGCCAAGGCGCGCAAACGATCACCTATCCAAGTGGTAACCATACTCGATGCTGCTTAACCTTAGCTGGGGAAAGCAAGTGCTCTGACCTCTGAGCTATCCTGTCATATATAGGCTATATATAATATGGCGCAAGTAAAAGAACCCATGGCAACAAGACAGTTGTCCTTGGCAAAATTCTGTAGTAAAAAGACACTCCGATAGGGAAACAAACACAGTTGCAGACAGGAAAAGGGGAAAAAAAAAGGGTGGCGCTGCTCTAATGGCGACACACTCTTCCCGGGAAAAGCAGCCCAAATTTCATGCAGAGAAATCTGCCGTGACTTAAAATGGTATTTTATAAATGAAATATATAATCTACACACACCACACAGTGACACACACACATACACACACAAGGGGATGGGATAGCCTGGTGGTTAGCATTATCAGATGATGTGCTCATGATCTGCTGACCTGAGTTCAATTCCCGTTCAAGAGGATTTTTCCTCTGGAGTTAACATCAGTGTCGACTCCACTTCCCCTAAAAGTATAACTGGTACAAGTCCTTCGGATGAGACTGTAAACCGAGGTTCCATGTGTGAACACACGCAGAACATCTTGCGCATACATTAAAACCTGTTCCGCTTTTTGGAAGAGTAGGCCATTGTGTGCCGGTGGGAACAGATGACAAAACTGTATATACATACACAGGGACTGGATGTAAAAAAAGCACATGAGTGCTTATTCCATTATCCTTGAAATAAAAGAATTTATAAATAAAATAAACACACACACAGTGACACACACATATAATGATATATATATATATATATTATATAAATATATATAATTTATATATTCAGATGTTGGTTTTGTACTGACCTTTGACACATGTGATGCAACATCACCAAGGCCAGAAGTCTGCCTGGAGCTTCCGATTCATCTGTTTAAAAAAACCCAATTCTGTTAATTCCTAAATATCTAACACTATTAACAATTTCCAATGCTTTTCCACCATAAACATGTTACAAGATCTATTGTGGCTGAATATCATGAGTTTTGTTTTCAGAGGATTCACAACAACTGAACAAGTTTCGACTGAACAGTACACATTTTAAATTGTCTAAAGGCGTAAACCATCTTGAAAGTTGTAACCCATTCTTTGTATTGGAGAATAAAATAGTATCATCAGCATAGAGCACAATTAAAAGTTTATCATTGCTGGTTAGTGATTAACATTTTCCCATTTGATGAAAGTTGAATATTCAACAACAAACAATTTCTATCTAGTATCTGTCAAATATTGTTCCAAATCATTCAGAAACATAGAAAACAAAACAGGAGAACGACTATCCCCTTGACGAACACCAGTAAAACTTTTGAAATAGTCTGAACAGGTTCCGTCATTAACAAAAACACAAGATTTTAACTTTTCATAAATTATAGCCCATTCATAATGATTTTCAATTATTTTCGGTTTACATTTTGTTTTGCCTGTTGACACACACACACACACACACAATCGAATCTCAGTCTGACAAAACAATCAATATGCATAAACCAACTACATCGCCAACCTGATAAATACATACCTTCAATTACAATATTATGTGAAGATAGTTTCCCTGAACACAAGCTTTCCAACATTTTTCACCCCGCGACCGTTTAACTTTTTGCAAAAAAAAGGGAGAAAGTATCGGAGAAATCTTCGTAACCACGATCTCAATCTGTCATTTACCTGTACAACCCATTTACCTGCACAACCAATTTAAACCAAATGTTTCAGTTTGATAACCTCACTGCTTCGATCGGTTGCTACAGCACAGCTTTAAGAATCTTAAATGCGATAACTATTCTAAATATCGACGATGACAATGCTGCCACACACACGTGTATTCTCAGTTGTTTCGTTCACACAACATAGACAATAATAGGTCAAGGGAAGTCATTCACCGGAATCAAAGTTTCTCTTAATACCGAAACAGAACAAACTTTGTGTCCAGGCAGGCCCTTGGTGTGGTACAATTCTGATGCACAGAGGTCTTCATAAAAATAATCAGACCTTAACAAGTGGGAATATCGCACACTGGTATGTTCTTACTATCCCTGCCACTGGCCGTAGCTTGCCTACTTTTCTAGAAAAGATGGATGGGTGCTTAGAAGATGAAGTACTGTGTGAGCGTTCGCAGGAGGAACATCGGTTTTTTTCTTGTTATTGTTACTGTTGTTCAACCTCAGGATTTGCTGTTGTTGTATATTTAATGGATAGACACATGAACAGATTCCTGAAAAATAAATGAATAAGCAAACCATAAAAAATGATTGAATGGGAAAATTTATCTCAAACAGACGGCAAAGCATTGAGTGAGTGAAACCCGCACACTCAGTCCACAAGTCCAGCGACAATCAGTTACCCCCCCAAAAAAAAACAACAACAACAAAACAACAACAACAAAACAACCAACAACAACAAAAACCCCAAAACACAACAACAAAAAACACAACAACAACAAAACCCCCAACCAAAACCAAAGCCAACAACTACTAACCAGCCCAACAAAACAACAAAAAGCAAAAAAACGAAAAGAAAAAAAGAGAAGCAAACAAAAGAAACAACCAACACCCCCTTAAAACCCCTACCGCTCCCACTCCCTGCAATAACCCCCTTCCCCATCCTGAAAGAAGGAAATAAACAAACACCCCAAAAAACAGATATAAAGGCACAGCAGCAGCAGCAGCAGAAGCAGCAGCAGCAGCAAGAACAACAACAACAACAAACTCCTCATAAACTGACTTCAAAGCTAACAAGGAAAATCTTTAAGTGATTGATTGCTGCATCTTTAAGTGATTGATTGCTGCATGTTGGTTTCCATGGCTAACAACTGAATAAGATGCAATAATATAGATATATATCAACACATTATGCTCTCTGTGCAAACAACACAATCATCTGACATACTCTAGAGATTAACTTGAAAATCAATGATAATAACAATAATAATAATATATTACTCCTCCTACTCCTCCTACTACTCTAATGATAATGATAATAATAATGATAATAATTTCTCTCCTCTCTCTCTCACCATCTCTCTCTCTCTCTCTCTCTCCTCTCTCTCTCTCTCTCTCCTCTCTCATCCTCATCTTCCTCTCTCTCTCCTCTCTCCAACAATATTTTCTAGAAGAATTAAAACCAGCGCACGATTCGGAATTGTTTTTATACATAAAGACTGGCACACAAAATTACAGACAGTACGCAGCATATTATGAAACCCATACCAGTCTTCACAATCACACATCGTTCACCTCGAAAAAAACACTACAACTAATCAACACATAGAACATAATCAGTAGCCAAACTCCTGCATTGTAATAACATGTACAACAAAACAGATAACTGATACAATCTAAAAATGCCCTTTTTGTGCAAACATCGAAACATGGCAATCCATTACTATTTACAGCACAAACATTTACAACTCGGAGAGAAATGTCGACAAAAGTAACTACCACACCCTAAATGCAAGAACATCTCTTCAAACTATATCTGAAATGAAAAGCATACAACATTAAAAATATGTATATAATGCCCGAAAGCAGCTCGAGAACATCTGCTGCGAATATAACAGTGTACAACAATAAGTATCCATTCATGGGAAACTCACTCTTAAAGCCAACAAAAATCTATTTATATTGACTGTTGATCTTAAGTTTATTTTGCAAAATGCATACCCCTTGTATATACAGCATGGCCTAACAATCTACAACCGAGTTCAATCTATGATCATATACTCCAACACATTATGCTTTTGTTCACACCAATCATCGCTCTCTATATTACTTGAAAGATTATGTAAAAAAACCATATCTATATTACTGTACTCTCACATACTATTCGAAGAGTCCAGTTCCAAGTAATCATCATTCTCTCTCTCACTCTCTCATCTCTCCCTCCCCATCTCTCTCCATCCCTCCCCTCCTCTCTCTCTCTCTCTCTGACTTTCTCTCTATCCCGTAAAACTCGCACATCGTTTCTTGTCATCAATCTCACACAATGCCTCTTAACTCCGTCTCTTACATCTCTTTCCCTGAAATATCTCTCTACTCCCTATAAATTCTCCTCTCTGCTCTCTTACCTGAATTACATTTCATCTGATAATCTCAATCTCTTCTCTTCCCCCCTCTCTTCCTCCCTCTTCTCTCTGCTCCACTACCCCTTCTCTCGACTTCCCCGACAGTCTCAAGTCTCACAATGCGATTTCGTCCTTCACAACTCTTCTGTATCCATCGACTTCCCTACCCCACTTACATTCCTGGCCTGCCTCATCTCTCTCCTCTATGCCTCCAACCCTCGATACTTCTTGTTGTAATTCACCCCCTGTACATAAGTGAATGTTCATGTTGTCTCTCTGCTGAAATCTCTCTCCTGATAAGTCCATATCTCTGTTTCTGTCTGTTTTGTTTAATTTTTTTTCTTATACCTTGTGAATGTAAGGGTTTCAATTACAATCTGAGTTTTATCTTCTCTACATGTTTGTCCTTCTTTTCTTAATTTTGGGAATATGGGTAAAATGCACATGGTGCTCAGATCTCATATATCTTCGAACATACATCATGATCTCTCTCTCTCTTTCTGCTCTCTCCTTCTTCCTCTCCTCCCTCCCTCATCCCTCCCTCTCTCTCTCCCGTACCTCCCCCTCTCTCTCCTCATCTCTCACTCCCCCTCCTCATCCCTCTCTCTCTTTCTCCCTCCCCTCCCCCCCCCCTCCCCCCCCCCTCTCTCTCCTCGAACTTCACTTTCCTCTCTGTCTCTCTCTCTCTCCCCCTCTCTCTCCCTCTCTCTCTCTCTCTCCTCTCCTCCTCCTCTCCCTCTTCCCCCCCCTCTCTCTCTCTCTCTTCTACT
>CM054163.1:37496553-37501553 GCA_028751875.1 Rapana venosa
GTGTGATTGTGTGTGTGTGTGTGTGTGTGTGTGTGTGTGTGTGTGTGTGTGTAAGAGCATGGGTTAGACAAAAATATTATCAACATTATGAACAATGTCAACAACAACAACAGTCATACAAATGATAAAATCAAGCAATAACACCTACAAATACCAACAGTGCCACACTTTGAAACTGTACAAATATACTTCATATCCACTTAGAACAACCGAAACAAAATTAAAACTGTGCAACCTAAGTAACAAGACCAACAACAGCACCATTATAAAAAAACATATTTACAATAACAACACGAGAGCTGTTAAAACAAAATAAAAGAACATTTTGGCAGTGGAGTCGCCTGCATACACAGTCTTTAAGAAATTTCCTAACAGTATGAATGAAGTACTTGTAAAGAATAAGGTAAAGGTGTTCCCATAACCTATAAGGTCGTAGGGGAGCGAGGCGTCAGAGACCTCAACTTCTCTAGAGGCCAGCATATTGAAGGCGGCGCCCATCTCCTCTCCCTTGTTGCTTTACCTTCCCTGACCCTAAAGAGGCAGGTACCCATTGACAGCTGGGTGAACTGGGGAACTGTACTGAAGCCAAGGCGCGCAAACGGTCACCCATCCAAGTGGTAACCACGCTCGATGCTGCTTAACATTGATTGGGGGTAAAGCGAGTGCTCTGACCACTGAGCTATCCCGTCCCCACTGGTATGGTGGTATTTATAGACAAAACATAAGAAAGAAAAACGAAATACTGTTTAAACAATTTTGAATTTATCAGTTGTTTATCTTACTTCTGCAAACAAAACAGAAAAAGAAAAGAACTGCCATCTATAAATAGCCAAGCTATACAACAATACTTATCCTGACAATATATATATATATATATATTTACATATATACACACATACAGATATATATATATATATATTATATATATATATATATATATATATATTTTACACACACACACACACACACAGAGGTATTGCATTGGTAGGCATTCAAAACAGCATAAACATGCTTACATATAACAAGTTATTCACAGAGGTAAAGGCTTAATATAATGTGACACTCCACCACATAATAAGTCACATTGCATCAGAAGTCAAATTTTAGTTATTGACATGTTATTAATCTGCAATAAAAAGGCTGTTCAATACAAAAAACAGATTGAAAATCGAACAATTCTGTGAAAAGTTATTACAGACTGAAATGACAGACTGCAGGAAATGACAAAATGAGAAATGGACAAGTTTAGTATCATAACAGATGGTCAGAATGAAAGCTTGGGTATTTTTAAAACACGTTTACAAGCAAAAAGAAACAAAATTAAGCCTTGATATTTCAGTATAAGGTAGAATAGTGGCTATAGTTTTATAATCAATCAAAATCTCAAAATCGACAACCTGACCCCCACCTGCCTAAAATGGCTCCTAGCGGAAAAGTGGGTCAGGTGCAAAGCGACTCATTTCGTGGTGGAGGGTTAATTGATGAGTAAATCCTGGCAGAAATGTAATGTAGTATGGTCGAGATTCAGCACCTGACGGGTCAAAAGTATTATTTTTTGATATCGTTGACCGTATTTTATCATATTGGTAGGTAAACAGTACATATATCATTGTAAATTAAATAGAGGTAGTAGGTGATTTTCCGGACGCCAGTTCTGTTTGTAGCATGAACTAAGTCTATCTTTTAATTCATTTTTGAAGCTATATTCACATCCTGTACCTTGAATCAGCCCCACAATACCGAATCCACACTCACATAAGGGTTTCTGTACAATCGACACCCAATTGTGCAGTCCAGTTTCATGCTTATTTTATTTTATTTATTTTACTTTATCCTTTTATTTCGAGGATAATGGAATAAGCACTCATGTGCTTTTTTCCATCCAGTCCCCGTGTGTATGCCGTTTTGTCAATGTTGTCATCCCGTTCCCACCGGCACACAATGGCCTACTCTTCCGAAAAGCGGAACGGGTTTTAAACGTGTGCGCAAGATGTTATGCGTGCGTACGCACACGGGATCTCGGTTTATCATCTCATCCGCAGGACTTTTGGGGAGAGTGGAGTCGGCACTGATGTTAACTCCAGGGGAAAATATCCCCTTGAACGGGAATCAAACCCGGGTTGTCAGATTGCGAGCGCAATGTTCTAACCACTAGGCTATCACGTCCCCTGTGTGTGTGTGTGTGTGTGTGTGTGTGTGTGTGCGTGCGTGCGTGTGCGTGTGTGTGTGTGACAATCATGTCTTTATAAAAATGGTGAAAAGAATATATTTGACAGAGGAGTACATAGCAAGTAAATAACTATCTATCTATCATTATCTATCTATCTATCTATCTATCTATCTATCTATCTATCTATCTATCTATCTATCTATCTATCTATCTATCTATCTATCTATCTATCTATCTATCTATCTATCTATTGGATCGGTGGTCTAGAGGTAACGCGCCTGTCTAGAATGCGAAAAGTCCGGGTCGGGTGTGTGCGTGGTTCGTATCCGTTTGGGCCCGAAAATTTTCCCCCATCCATTAGACCATGAGTGGTGGTCTGGGCGCTAGTCTTTCGGATGAGACGATAAACCGAGTCCCGTGTGTTACAAAAATTTTCGGCGCACGATAAAGAACCACGGCAACAAGAGAGTTGTCCTGGCAAAATTCTTAAAAAAAAGCCACTCTGATAGGAAACAAATACAGTTGCAGACCAAAAGAAAAAAGAAAAAAAAGGGTGCGCCTGCTCTTGTGGCGACGCGCTCTCCCCGGGGAGACCAGCCCGAATTTCACGCAGAGAAATCTCGTGACTTAAAGTGGTATAAAATAAAAATAAAATAAAATAAAAAAATCTATCTATCTATCTATCTATCTATCTATCTATCTATCTAATCTAATCTATCTATCTATCTATCTATCTATCTATCTATCTATCTATCTATCTATCTATCTATCTATCTATCTATCTATCTATCTATATTGTTTGCTACTCATAACACTTTTGTTCTTGAATGGACTCCATATAAGGTCTTGTTAAATGATGAAAATTATTTGAATATTTGTTGAATACCTTTATTGTACTGTGAATTTGTTTTATGTTGCATGAGAGTTATTATAACTATATAATTTAGAACCTTCATAGAAAAATGCATAATAACCCATGTTAAACACACTATCTCTGTTGTGATCTCTGTCTGTCTGTTACCTGTCTCACCCTTCTTCTCTTTCTATCCTTTACTTTGTGTGTGTGTGTGTGTGTGTGCGTATGTGTGTGGTGTGTGTGTGATGTGTGCGGTGGTGTGTGTGTTGTGTGTGTTGTGTGTTTGGGTTCTCTTTTCTTTCTGTTTTTCCTCACGTTTCTTTATTTTACTTTACGAGGGGGACGGGATAGCCTAGTGGTCAGAAAACATTGTGCTCGCAATCTGACAACCCGGGTTCGATTCCCGTTCAAGGGGATATTTTCCCCTGGAGTTAACATCAGTGCCGACTCCACTCTCCCCAAAAGTCCTTCGGATGAGACTATTAACCGAGGCCCCGTGTGCGAACGCACGCAGAACATCATGCGCACTTTAAAATCATGTTCTGCTTTTCCTAAGAGTAGGCCATTGTGTGCCGGTGGGAACAGATGACAATTTACAAACCGCATACACACGGGGACTGGATGTAAAAAAGCACCTAAGTGCTTATTCCATTATCCTCTATATAAAAGAATAAAATATATTTTTTTATTTTTATCTGTTTCCCTTCTCGATTTTGTGAATATTTTTCATTGCTTTGTTTTCCTATATCACAAAAGACAAACGTATTTCATAATGTATAATAATGCACAACACCATAAAATTGAATAAAAATGGTTTAACAAAAACCTATGTCGAGGTCACATCAGAACAATATGCAAAAAGCCCTGCAGATATCTTTTACATTATCATTTAGAACAAAATAATGGACGGGTATTTTTTGTAAAGCCTACAAGGGCAAGATGAAATCCTTAAAAAATTCCACTACAGCTTAAAGCAAGGCATGATATATAAGCCCCCCCCAAAAAAAAAAAAAAGATAAAAGAAAAAAAGATGGTCACAAATCTTCACCTATCCCACAGTCCCGGTAGGGGGCACCACTGAAGATTTTGCAACCAGCTTCCTCCAAATTGTTTACCGTTTAGTTTAAAAAAACACCCCAAACAACCTCACACATACAAAACCTGAAACAATTTCGGGAGAATGTTTGATGTCATGTTCTTGTGTAAGTAAGAGAGGAATCATAGGTGAAAGACAGAAAGGTTATGAAATAAAAGACATTTTTTAAACATATGCAGGCGAATGTTGCTTTAGGGATACAATAAATAACCTCCCTTTAGAAATGCCATTATAACAAGTATTACCTCCCATTACATAGTTATTGCCTTGGGGAATCCTTCATAGTTGTATAGACAATGAATAGTGCTGTTGGGATGTATGGAAACATGATAGTTATGTCGATAATATCCCCCCACACACACACACAGTGGTCAGTATCCTCGCTTGTCTCACACTTTTTTTTAATCCATTTAAAAGAATTCCTCCCTCCCACCCCATCTCTCTCTGTCCCTCTCTATTTGCCTGTCTGTCTGTCTCTGTGTCTGTCTGTCTCTCTGTGTCTGCCTGTCTGTCCGTTTGCCTCCTCCCTCTCTCTCTAGTCTAATATCACTAAATGGGAACATACTTTAAACTTACAACAAGAAAAACACACACACACATGTACTTCTCTCTCTGTGTCTCTCTCTGTCTCTGTCTGTCTGTCTGACTCTCTCTCTCTCTCCCTTGTCCTTCGGATGAGACAATAAACCGAGGCCCCGTGTGCGAACGCACGCAGAACATCTTGCGCACACGCTAAAACCCGTTCCGCTTTTAGTAAGAGTAGGCCATTGTGTGTCGGTGGGAACGGATGACAAAATGTTCAAAACTGCATACACACGGGGATTGGATGAAAAAAAGCCCATGAGTGCTTATTCCATTATTCTCGAAATAAAAAGAAT
>CM054163.1:37504053-37513990 GCA_028751875.1 Rapana venosa
CTGGGTGTAATGGTTGATGATGATGATGATGATGATGATGATGATGATGATGGTACCTGGTACAGAAAGTTTTTTTGTGTGTTTTTGTTTGTAGATGGATGGATGGATGGGTGGGTGGGTGGGGGGGTGGGGTGGTGGGGTTTTTGTGTGTTGTGTGTGTGTGTGTGTGTGTGTGTGTGTGTGGTGTTTTTATTATTTATTTACTCTTTTATATCGAGGATAATGGAATAAGCATTTATGTGCTTTTTTATATCAAGTCCCCGTGTGTATGCGGTTTTGTAAATTTTGTCATCTGTTTCCACCGGCACACAATGGCCTACTCTTCCGAAAAGCGGAACAGGATTTAACGTGTGCGCAAGATGTTCTGCGTGCGTTCGAACACGGGGCCTCGGTTTATAGTCTCATCCGAAGGACGTTGTGTGTGTGTGTGTGTGTGTGTGTGTGTGTGTGTGTGTGTGTGTGTGTGTGGTTATGGTTGTTATGGTTGTTATGGTTGTTGTTGTTGTTGTTGTTGTCGTGAATATTATCATCTGTCATCGTGAACTACCGCCAATACCAATATTACTACCAGCACTATCGTTTTGGTCATCGTCGTAGTTGTTGTTGTTGTCGTAGTTGTCGTCGTTGTTTTCTTCATATCATCGTCGTCGTCGTCATCATCATCGTCGTCGACATTACATTTTCCTCCTCCTCCTTATCACCGCCACCACCGCCATCTTTTTCTTTTTCCTGTCTGCAGCTGTATTTGTTTCCCTATCAGAGTGGCTTTTTTCTACAGAATTTTGCCAGGGACAACTCTCTTGTTGCCGTGGGTTCTTTCACGTGCGCTAAATGTGTAACGCACGGGACCTCGGTTTATCGTCTCATTCGAAAGACCAGCGCCCAGACCACCACTCATGATGGGGGGAAAAGTTTCGGGTCCAAACGGGATTCGAACCACCGCACACTTCCGACCCGGACTGTTCGCTTTCTAGACAGGCGCGTTACCTCTAGATCAATGATCCACGTTAAATTCCCAGCTGTTTTCCCGGAATGGAGCTATCTTAATGGCTGGGGGGGGGGGGGGGGGGGGGGGGATGGTTGCACACGCCCAAAAAATATCACCCTTGGTAAGCCTGGTAGCTGTAGCCCAGGTAAAGGTGTCCCCATAACCTATGTGGTCGTAGGGGAGCGAGGCGTCAGAGACCTCGACTTCTCTAAGAGCCAGCATATTGAGGGCGGCGCCCATCTCCTCTCCCTCGCTGCTTTTACCTTCCCTGACCCTAAAAGAGGGCAAGTACCCATTTACAGTTGGGTGAACTGGGGGAACTGTACTGAAGCCAAGGCGTGCAAACGGTCACCCATCCAAGTGGTAATCACGCTCGATGTTGCTTAACCTTAGCTGGGGGAAAGCGAGTGCTCTGACCACTGAGCTATCCTGTCCCTTAAGAACAAAGAAGGTAAAAGAAGGTATGCGTGAGATGAGTACCTGGGTTCCATAGGCTGAAGAATACGGATTCTGGACCATTTACGCAGGAAGGAGATTACGGCCAAGAACCACATGAAGATGATGATAACCAGAATCAGAATTTCTTCAATCTGAATTTGATGCAGAAGAACTGGAAAAAAATACAGATTTGGAGGATTATGGTGGTATTAAATAGTATGGACAACATTTATAATTACGATGAACATTTCTGAAATAGAAGCCAAGTCAAAGTCAAGTCAAGTCAAAAACCCTTTAATCATCCCATGAAGGGCAATTACAATACTGACAGGCACATTGATACCTATAATTATCTCACAAGACACAAGAAAAGTATATTAAATAAATACAAGCTTGACGTAGAAGGACTGGAAGATAAAGATTAGGAGGACTATGGTGATACGAATAGTATCAACAAAATTTACAAAGGCAATGACTGTTTCTGAAATACAAGTTTGATGCAGGACTGGAAAAGATTACAATGATTATAATAATAATAATAATAATAATAATAATAATAATATATGGAATTTATATAGCGCTGAATCTTGTTAAAAAAACAAACAAATCGAAGCGCTTGCACTCAATCATTTACAGGCATGCAACTCTCCTTAAACATAATGAACAACAGATTTCAAAAACCATGCGCGCGCACGTATGCACGCATGCACGCACACACACGCACGCACACACACACACACGCACGCACGCACGCACGCACGCACGCACGCACGCACGCACGCACGCACGCACGCACACACACACACACACACACACACACTCGGAACAACACTTAGAAGGTGAAAGATGCTGTTGAAAATTTGGGACAGATATTTGGGGGGAAAGACTCAGGTAGGAAATAAGTGTGTTTTGAGGCTGGATTTGAAGGTATCAAGTGAAGCTTTTGGTGAAGTGAAAGAGGGAGGTCATTCCATGTGGATGGACCAGAAACAGAGAAGGAGAGACGGCCAACAGTGGTTTGTTTTGAATCTGGGTGTTCGAAAGTACAAAGTATCTGCGGCTGAACGAAGGGAATTGGATGGAGTGTACAGGTGAAGACAGTTACAGAGATAAGAGGGTGCAGATTTGTGGAGACATTTGAAACAGAGGGTATTGATTTTATACTCCAGTCTTTGTGAGACAGGCAGCCAGTGAAGAGATCGCAGAAGAGGACTGATTGTGTTCAGATATTTTCTTCTTAGACCAGTCGAGCTGCAGAGTTTTGTATGCGTTGAAGAGAGTGGATAGATGATGCTGGTAGGCCAGCCAAAGAGAATTACAGTAGTCTAAACGTGAAAGAATGAGAGATGTGACAAGCTTGGAAGTTGCATCAGTGGACAGATACTTGCGAATCGCGCTTATGCGCCTAATTGATAGTAGCAAGACTAGGCAGTCTGGGTGATGAATTTTTTCATAAAGAGTGTGTTGTCAAGAACTACTCCTAAATACTTCACAGAGCTGGACAAAGGAACTGACGTATTGCCAATTCTATTGAAGTTTTTGCGAAGAGGAAAGTTTATGTTGGTCCCTATGAGCATGGCTTCGGTTTTATCGGCATTAAGTTGTAACTTGTTCTGAGTCATCCAGTTTTGAATGTCTTGAAGGCAGTAGGACATATTTGTCAGGAGGGAAGGCAAGTTTTCAACAGTATCACTGCACTGAAGCTGAGTATCATCGGCATAGAAATGATGATCATATGGTGGGTGTTTATTATATGTGAGAGTGGAGCAGTGTAGAGAGTAAAGAGAACAGGGCCCAGGACTTATCCCTGCGGGACTCCACATTCCATTTTGACAGGTTTGTGATTGAATTTCGTTTACAATAACTTTCTGGAACCTGTCTGTGAGGTATGAAGTAAACCAGGTGAGGGCTGTGCCGTTAATACCAAACGTATTTTGGAGGCGAGAAAGAAGAATTGAGTGATCTATAGTATCAAAGGCTGCAGATAAGTCCAGAAGAGTGAGGAGGGAGATTTTTCCTGCATCAGAAGCAAGTAGAAGTGTATCTAAAGTGTGGACTAGGGTGGTTTCGGTGCTGTGGTTGGGGCGATAGGCAGACTGAAAAGTGGGAAGGAGATCATTGGAACGAAAGTGACTGTTGAGCTGTTTGAGAACTACTTTTTCTAGTACTTTAGAGACAAAGGGTAAGTTTGAGACAGGTCTATAATTCTTCAGAATGTTGGGATCGAGGTCGTGCTTTTTCAGTAGAGGTGTGACTATTGCTGTTTTAAGAGCTGATGGAAAATTTCCTGACACAAGAGATGAGTTTACTATTTTAGTGATAATAGGTACAAGTTGTGGAAGGCATTGTGAGAAAACAGGAGCAGGTATGGGATCAAGGTCGCATGATTTTATAGTCATTTCCTTCAGAATTGTCATGATTTCTTTTTCACTTGTGGGATGGAAGGAAAAGAGAGGAGTGCCAGTGAACTGGGGATCAGGAGGCGCAGGCTGGAATTGAGTCTGATCCAGTCTGGAGCGTATGTTTCGAACTTTGTCTGAAAAGAAGGCAGAAAATATGGATGGAAGTTCAGACAGGCTGTGGGTGTTAGGCAGAGGAGTTGTTTTTGCAGATCCAAGGAGATTTGAGGTGAGGGAAAAAAGAGATTTTATGGATGTAGCACAGAGAACTTGGGAAGAGTAGTAGTCTGTCTTTGCTGAATGGATTAAGAGTTTGACTTTGTTTATTTGTTTTCGTAAAAGCTGTTTGTTGATGGTGGTAATAGAAGTATTAACAAAATTTATGATCATCTGTAATGATGCAGGACTGGAAAAAAAGATTACAAGGATTATGGTGGTACTAGTAGTATAAACACAATTCATGATTATCTGTAATGATGCAGATAGACTGGAAAAAAAGATTACAAGGATTATGGTGGTACTAGTAGTATAAACACAATTCATGATTATCTGTAATGATGCAGATAGACTGGAAAACAATATTTAGAGGATTATGGTCATACCAATAGTATCAACAAAATTCATGAATATGATGACGATTTCTGTAGTGACGCAGAAGCACTAGAAAAAAAGATTTAGAGAATTATGGTGATACTAATATCATCAACAATAGTTGTAGTAACAGTTTCGTTAATATAGATTTGATGTAGAAATTCTGGAAAAAAGTAAAAATTTCAATTATTACAGCGATATGAATAATATCAACAAAACACATTGATTATGATAATGATTTTGTTCAGTCTAGATGTGATTAGGAACGGGATAGCTCAGTGGTCGGAGCACACGCTTTCCCCCAGCTAAGGTTAAGCAGCATCGAGAATGGTTACCACTTGGATGGGTGGCCGTTTGCATGCCTTGGCTTCATTACAGTCCCCAATTTCACCCAGCTGTAAATGTGTACCTGCCCTCTTTAGGGTCAGGGAAGGTAAAGCAGCGAGGGAGAGGAGATGGGTGCCGCCCTCAATATGCTGGCCCTAGAGAAGTGAGGTTTCTGACGCCTCGTTCCCCTACGACCTTATATAGGTTATGGGACTCCTTTACCTTTTTAGATGCGATGCGGAAAAATTGAAAACAATAAACTATTCGACTGATATCAACAATAAAGATAATAAGAATGATGATTTGTTTCAATATAGCTTTAGTGTCAAAGGGAGAAGTAAAACAAAATCGAAGATAACTGTGGTATGAATAATATCAACAAAAAACATGATCAGACTGAAGATTTCTTCATTCTAAATGGATGTCTTCACTTCAAATTGGACGAAAAAGAACTAGAAAAAAACAAACTATCTCGATGATCTAGTGATGTGAACCATGTCAATAAATGTTGTATTTAAAGGGGAAAGGTAAAGGTGTCCCATAACCTATGTGGTCGTAGGGGAGCGAGGCGTCAGAGACCTCAGCTTCTCCAGGGGCCAGCATATTGAGGACGGCGCCCATCTCCTCTCCCTCGTTGCTTTACCTTCCCTGACCCTAAAGAGTACAGGTACCCATTTACGGCTGGGTGAACTAGGGAACTGTACTGAAGCCAAAGCGCGCAAACGGTCACCTATCCAAGTGGTAACCACGCTGGATGCTGCTTAACCTTGGCTGGGGGAAAGCGAGTGCTCTGACCACTGAGCTATCTCGTCCCCTGTGAGGATGAATATGATAAAAAAATTTCTATGTAACTTTTGTGCCGAGGAAAATGAACACAAAATGAAATATTGATTAAAAAAAGATGATACAACAATTGCAACAATAATGATTATAACAATAGTTTGGTACAGGACCAGGGAGAGTTAGTTGTAGGATGTTGGTACTGAAAATGATAATAGTTATAATACTGATGATAATTATGAACATTGAATAACACTAAAATACCATTACCATCACAGCATCATGAAAAAGAAAGAAATGACAAGAAGAAGAATTGCGATGACGACAACGACAAAAAATTTAAGAATTGCGAAGAAGAATTGCAAAGAAAAGAAGAACTGCAAAGAAGAAAATTTAATAAGAAGAAGAAGAAGAGAAAGAAGAAGCAGAAGACGAAGGCGAAAACGAAGAAGAGGAAAAAGAAGATTTGCAAAGAAAAAGAACTGCGAAGAGAAATTGCAAAGAAGAAGAATTTCGAACGAGAAGAAAAATTGCGAAGAAGAAGAATTTCGAACGAGAAGAAAAATTGCAAAGAAGAACTGCGACGAAGAAGAATTGCGATGTAAAAGAAGAGGCAATGCAAAGAAGAATTGCAAAGATTAATTGCAAAAAAGAATTGGAAAGAAGAATTGCAAAGAAGAAGATTTGTGCAGAAGAACTGCACGGAAGAATTGCATAGAAGAAGTGCACAGAAAATTTGTGCCGAAGAAGTGTAAAAAAAAAATACTAAGAAGAAATGCGTTTTGTCACGACACACTTTGTCACAATTGAGATAATAGCGCGTCGATATCCTCCGGGCGGACTTAAGGCCCTTTGTCATTATCAGTATCAATGACTTATTTGACTGATTTTGTTTGCTTGATAGTTAGTGTGTGAATATATTATATTTAAAAAGCGCTATTTGAAGAGTATGAGTGCATATGAGCGCACGTTTGCGTGGGTGGAGGAGGAGAGGAGGAATGTCATTGCAGGCAATATTGTCAATAATGACGCAATGAATGCATATTATTTTCTAACGTTTTGTTCCTGTACCTTTTTATTTTTTAAAGTATGAACGTGAAAGAATGGACGATATAGTAGGTGAGGTAAATTGTTTGACGTTTTATGATTTTAATTTTTTTAAAATTCTTTAAACATTCTTTACCTAAGTGTGTGCGAGTGTGCGGGCAGGGGTGCATGAGTGTGTGTGTGTGTTCGTATGTATGTATGTGTGTGTAATTTGTATTTTCCAATGTATTATTATATTGGTTTTCCTCCTTTTACTGGTGCAATTTATTGGTAAAGGTTGCAATAATGTAATATTTCAGTATTATCATTAAGAAATGTGTTCTTAGATAGATGGCTTGATGAAATAAAGCAAATGCATTGCTTATTCAATGTACCATCTGGAAATAAAAATTTGACTTGACTTGACTTGACTTGAATTGTCACGGGGGATGGGATAACCTAGTGATTAGAACATTGCGCTCGCAATCTGACGACCCGGGTTCGATTCCCGTTTAAGGGGAATATTTTTCCCTGGAGTTAACATCAGTGCAGACTCCACTCACCCCAAAGTCCTTGGGATGAGACTCTAAACTGAGGCCCCGTGTGCGAACGCACGCAGAACATCTCGCGCACACGTTAAATCCTGTTCCGCTTTTCGTAAGAGTAGGTCATTGTGTGCCGGTGGGAACAGATGGCAGAATTCCCAAAACTGCATACACACGGGGACTGGATGTAAAAAAGCATATAAATGCTTATTTCATTATCCTCGATATAAAAGAATAAACACACATATATACACACGCGCTCGCGCGCGCGCGCGCACCACACACACACACACACATACACACAACACACACACAACACCACCCCCCCCACCCCACCCCCCCCCCCCCCCCCCCCACCCACACACACCACCAACTTACCAAAAGCGGTACCTTCAGTTGTAGAATACTTCTCCAAGACATCACTCACATTTTCGCCGTAACCGACGGCAGTGCTGCTCTCCACAGTAATAACAACACTGCCACTGCTGCCATTGCTACCGCTGCTGATAATGTTGTTGTCGATGACGATGGTGTTGTTGTCGTTGTCATCGACGTCGTCGCTGTAGATGGCGCTGAGAAAAGGCCCCGGGGACACCATGAAGGAGCGCAAGACCAGGGAGATAGTGTTCGAATCTTGCGGCGAAAAAACCCCAATGTGTGTTACTCGGGGGCTGTGTTGGTTTAGCGAATATAGCTGGTAAGGGCGGTTGCGTATTTGTTTGGGTTCCTTTGTAACTACTGCTGCTGCTGCTGCTGCTGCTACTACTACTACTCCTACTACTACTACTCCTACTACTACTCCTACTCCTCCTACAACTACTACTACTACTACTACTACTACTGCTACTACTCCTACTACTACTCCTACTCCTCCTCCTCCTCCTCCTACAACTACTACTACTACTACTGCTACTACTACTACTCCTACTCCTCCTCCTCCTCCTACAACTACTACTACTACTACTACTACTACTACTACTACTACTACTACTACTACTACTACTACTACTACTACTACTCCTCCTCCTCCTCCTACTACTACTACCACTACCACTACTACTACTATTACTACTCCTCCTCCTCCTCCTCCTCCTCCTACAACTACTACTACTACTACTACTACTACTACTACTACTACTACTACTACTACTACTACTACACTACTACTACTAACTACTACTCCTCCTCCTCCTCCTCCTCCTCCTCCTCTACTACTACTACTACTACTACTACTACTACTACTACTACTACTACTACTACTACGACGACGACGACGACGACGACGACGACGACGACTACTACTACTCCTCCTCCTCCTCCTCCTACTTCTACTACTACTACTACTACTACTACTACTACTACTACTACTACTACTACTACTACTACTACTACCACCACCACTACCACTACTACTTCTACTATATGGAATTTATAGAGCGCTGAATCTTGTAAAACGAGTAACTCGAAGATGGGTTGAAGAAAAGAAAAAAAGAGAAATGCTTTGCTTATTCAAAGTACCATGTGGAAAATATGAATCTAACTTTTGAGAATAGAACACACACGTTGGCGAATTATACCTTTGTCAGTCACACTTTTCAGAGTTGTAGATTTGATGTCGGTTTTAGTTGGCTGAGGATGTCATTGCGCACAAGTTATTTTATATTATTAATATTATTATGCCAGTTATATTATTATTATACCCATTATTTTGTAGGATTACGGTGTTCATATGAGAGGAATACTACTACACACAACAAAATTATATATCTAAGAAAAGAAAGGTACGAAATCATGGAAGCAAATCTTTGATTAAGACATCATGAAGTCAGAGCAGATTCTCACATTTGAATATGCAAAAAAGTTCTGGTCAAAAGTTCACATTGTCATAAACACTGCTTGCAATCGATTTGATACAAAATATGGTTCAATGCAGTCATTGAAATCTGGTGCAAGATTATACATGTGGAATTTTTTAAAATTGAAATAGAAAATATAACTAATTCTATCTCTTGATTAAGGGGATAATTTTGTGATTATTACTTGCTGTTATTGTTGTTGTTGGTTGTTTTTACGTTTTCCCGCTGTTTTCATATTTGTCACTGCTGCTGCTGCTGCTGCTGCTGCTGTTGTTGTTGTTGTTGTTGTTGATACTGATGCTTGAGAATTCTTCGCCAGTTTTCTGCAAAAAAACATACATTTCTTTTGTAAAGGTAAAGACAAAGGTCGTAGGGGAGCGAGGCGTCAGAGACTTCAACTTCTCCAGGGGCCAGCATATTGGAAAAATCCTCTTGAACGAGATTCAAACACGGGTCAGCAGATCACGAGCGCATCACTCTAACCACCAGGCTATCCCCCCAAAAAACCCATGGCAGACTGTTATGAGAAGCACTTAAAAAACCCAGACATACAGGTAGACTAACAGTTGGACAGATTTTTTTGGTGGTAATCATAACAGAAATAATACAAATGTACAAAAGAAATGGGGAATAGGGGACGGGATAGCTCGGTGGTCAGAGCACTCGCTTTCCCCCAGCCAAGGTTAAGCAGCATCGAGCGTGGTTACCACTTGGATGGGTGACCGTTTGCCGCGCCTTGGCTTCAGTACAGTTCCCCCAGTTCACCCAGCTGTAAATGGGTACCTGCCCTCTTTAGGGTCAGGGAAGGTAAAGCAGCGAGGGAGAGGAGATGGGCACCACCCTCAATATACTGGCCCCTAGAGAAGTTGAGGTCTCTGATGCCTAGCTCCGCTATGACCAAATAGATTTTGGGACACCTTTACCTTTTTTTTATATATAGGATTATAAAATATAATTTTAAAAAATCTAAACATTTTATGTCGGTTT
>CM054163.1:37514490-37531990 GCA_028751875.1 Rapana venosa
CATGCTGGGTATGTTCGTGTTTCTGTTACCCACTGAACGCTGACATGAATGACGGGATCTTTAACAGTGTATAGTTGATCCCCCTGCATGTGTATATATACAAAGGGAATAAAGGCACTGGCAGGTCTGCACTTGAAGATGACCTGGAAGATCGTAAAAATCCCCACCCTTCATTCACCAGACGCTGCCGAGATTCAAACCCACAACTTCATAACTCATGGGATTTGAAGTTGAATGGTCGTAACCATTCTGCTGTAGCATCCGTCGTGAGATCATTTAGTGTGCATCACTGCTGTCTCCGATCAATTGATGTGCCATTGCCTTTGTGATCAATTGATGTGTCATTTATGTCTGTGATTAATCGATGTGCCATTTCTGCCTGTTATCAATTGGTATGTCATTGCTGTGTGTGTGATCAATTGATGTGTCACAGCTGTGTGTGTGATCAATTGATGTGCTATTTCTGTGATTAGTGGATGTGTCATTGATGTATGTGATCAATTGATGTGTCACTGCTGTCTGATCAACACACATGCATTTGTGCACACACACAAGCGTGCATTTACACGCACAAAAATGCATGCATGCACACACACATGCGTGCCTGCACACACATATCACACACACATGCATGTGCAATCAGACACATGCAATCACAATTACTTACCCTTAATCACTTTAAATGCAAAGACATTTAAAAAATACACACACACACTCTTACACACACACAACGAACTGACACACATTTACACACCAACATAAACGGATCTCACCACACACACTTCAGAAACATGCAGAAACAAGCAGAAACAGAGTTCACAGCTGTACAGCATCTTTATTAATTGCAAAATCCAGTCACACTGGAAACATGATGTCTTTCAACACGAAAACCCTTCCCATAACTGTTCTTCATGTTGAAAGCATTTTCCCACCACAAAAAAACAAACAAAATGGGGACACCATGTTCATTTCCATAGTTACAAGGGGTCAATTACTTGCATCTGGCTCTTCTCATTGCATCTTTCTTTTTTTTTTTTCTTTGGGGGGGGGGGGGGGGGGGGGGGGCTATTCTTCTGTTTCAAGGATAATGGAATGAGCACTCATGTGCTTTTTTTTAACATCCAGTCCCTATGTGTATGCAGTTTTGTAAATTTTGTCATCCGTTCCTACCGGCACACAATGGCCTACTCTTATGAAATTCGGAACAGGTTTTAACGTGTGTGCAAGATGTTCTATGTGCATTCGCACACAGGACCTCAGCTTATAGTCTCATCCTAAGGACTTTTAGAGAGAGTGGACTCAGCACTGATGTTAACTCCAGAAGAAAAATCCTCTTGAACAAGATTCGAACCTGGGTCAGCAGATCATGAATGCATCACTCTAACCACCAGGCTATCCAGTCCCCTTACACTGTGAGTCACTGTCAACATGCAGGAATTAGTGTTACAGAGTTTGGGAAGGTGGGGGGGGTGGGGGTGGGCTGCATCGCTCTTATTTACTTTTCGTCAGTTATGATAACGCCAAGGAATATAATATTGACAGAGCACAGCTGTCAGTTCTCCCAGCTTTCAGTGGCTGAGTGCTCTCAGTTACATCCATTCCATCCCAGCTGGTGCTAATAAATTACAGCAGGAACTGACCACACTTGGACTAGCTAAAAGGAAGGGGGTACGCTAAATTTACCACTCTTGACAAGAGTGAAGTTGGATTTACGCGCTGTGAGAGTGGCTGTCTTCTTCTTCTTTGCAAATGGGTAGCCCAAAGGGCTTTACGAAACAATTATGGCAATCGCTGACAACCATACAAACATTCTGAAACTGATACCAACATACAAACATCCTGCAACCGATACAAACGCCAATACGAACACGCATGTCAAACATTCCACTTTAATTCCTTCTGGAAAGGACTTGCCATGTTTCTCCCAAACACATCCGACAGTTTAAAAAGCAAACGAGAAAACAAGAAGATTCCTTCTCTACTATAACACTGAACCTCTCTCACTCACCCACCCACATCACCATCACAGACGTACTCTCAATGAAAACCGTTACGGGGAGGTAAAGAAACTGAACAGCACGTTTTGAAGATAACGAGTCATCATAATCACCGCCCTCGAAAAAAGAAAAAGAAGAAGAATGACACAAAGCCTGAGGACAAAGGTGTTCTAGGTAGCAGGGGATGAGTATATATATATATATATATATATATATATATATATATATATATATATATATATATATATATAAAGTATGCAGGTAAAAAAAAATTTGTCTGAAAAAAAAGAACACAAAAATCATAAGGTGTACTACTGCTGGCTTCTTTCTTCCCCCTTTTTTGTCATGTTTCTCCCAGGGGAGGTTTGACATTGATGAGCCTTCTCCATCTCTCTCTGTTTTGAGCTTCCTCCTTATTTATGCCCCTTTCTCATGTCTTATCTCTATTATGTCCCTTTCTACTACTGCTGGCTCCTTAAATAAAATTGAAACCTGTCTAAAAAAAAAAAAATCTGTCTATATATATATTATAAGAACAATTATGTTTAATAATTATAGTTTCCATTACCATGTAAGGGACGGGATAGCTCAGTGGTCAGAGCACTCGCTTTCACCTAGCTAAGGTTAAGCAGCATCGAGCGTGGTTACCACTTGGATGGGTGACCGTTTGCATGCCTTAGGTTTAATACAGTCCTTCAGTTCACCCAGCTGTAAATGGGTACCTGCCTCTTTAGGGTCAGGGAAGGTAAAGCAGCGAGGGAGAGGAGATGGGCGCCGCCCTCAATATGCTGGCCCCTGGAGAAGTTGAGGTCTCTGACGCCTCGCTCCCCATTTGACCTTATAGGTTATGGGAACACCTTTACCTTTCTTATAACCATGTCTCTTTCATACACTGTGACAAGATCTCCGATGTCATTTTTATTCCTTCTCACAAAAACTGGGCCATTTTCTTCAAAAAAAGAGAAGGCAGGACAACTAGGCCATTGCTTACTCAGCTCCAAGACCTAATTGGAAACACATGACAAAATTCACAAAACTGCATACACGCGGGGACTGGATGTAAAAAAGCACACAAATGCTCACTTCATTATCCTCGAAATAAAAGAATAATTAAGAAAAAAGTATCCATTAATCACTCAATAAACCACTCACTCACTAACTAACTTAACCAACCAACCACTCACTCAAACCAACCGATCACTCACTCACTCAACCAATCACTTACTCGATCAATCACTCATTCAATCAACCAGCCAATCACTCACTCAACCAACCAACCACTTACTCACTCAACCAACCAACCTCTCACTCAACCAACCAACCACTCACTTATTCAACCAACCACTCACTCACTCAATCAATCACTTCTAGTATGTACCATCTGGAAATAAAAGTTTGACTTTGACTTTGACTTCACACTCAGGAATCCACAACACAGACAATCGCACCGACACTCGACACAAAAAACCCCAGTCTCTCTCTCTCTCAACTCCTCCAACATATCCTTCTCTTTCAGTCTGAATCCCACGTGGAAAAATCCTCCACAACATCCCCATGGTCGTTCTCAACATGCAGATTCGGCCTCGCCTGTCGTTTCTTCTTGGGCGCTGTCTGTTTCTTCTGTTTCTGCCCTTGTTTCGGTTTCTGTCCTTTCGGCTTGTTTGGCGTCTGTGGTTTTGTATCTTCTTCGTCGTCGTCGTCGTCGCTTTCTTCGCTGTCGTTGTCGTCGCTTTCTTCGTCCTCGCTGGCAGACTTGGCAAGCTGCTCTAGATCGTCACTGTCAAAGTCGCTGAAATTGAAATGTGATTTGTTAATGTACGGCGAATATAGTTTCTGTTCGTTATGTTCAGTGACGTGTCTCTGTTATACAAGTCTTTTTTTGTTGTTGTGGTGGTTGGTTTGATATGGGGTTATTTATCTTTTTTTTTGTTTTTTGGGGGAGTGGTAGTGGTATTCTTGCTTTGCTCTTAAAAGATTCCCTTTCCAGATACATACACACATTTCTAGATGAATAAACCCTTTAAAAATATTCTCATATAGATTCAATAACACACTTTTCCTTAAGTGCATGTGAATGTATACACACATACAACACACACACTCTCTCACCACACACACATACACACACACACACATACTCTCTCTCTCTCACCACACACACACACTCTCTCTCTCCACACATACACATACAAACACACACGTTCTCCACACACACACACTTTCTCTCTCTCTCTCCACACACATACACACACACATTCTCTCTCTCTGTCCACACACTCAGATTCTACCTACACAACACACACACACACACACACACACACACACACACACACACAAACATTCATATTCTATCTCAAACATTCATATTCTTTTCGAATGTCAAGTGTTAAAAAAGCACCTTCCCACCATTCGTGAGAGATCTTTGCATAAGGTTTTGAATAACTCTACATTGCTCTGTGAAATTGCTTTGTTGTTGAAAGAGAGTTGTGTTAGTAATTTGCTATGGCACAAGTAAGTATGTCATTTATTGATTTGAAGCAGAGGCAATCTACCCACCATGGTATAGTTTTCGAAACTGTTACCTTTTTTCCCAGTGTTCTTTTGGCGTGGCATACATGTGTATCTTTTGATCTGTTGTAGTTTAATTAGTTTTTTAGAGTTATTCGTAAGGTAAATTCATTTCTTTCATTGTATTATGGTTACAGTACTTAGTTCCTTTTAAAACCTTTTTTCCTGAATTTTTTGCCTTTTTGTGTCTAATATCAATTAATGTGAATAGACGTTAAATTGAAGACCAACACACACACAAGCACACACAGAGGGGGACGGGATAGCCTAGTGGTTAGAACATTGCGCTCACAATATGACGACCCAGGTTCGATTCCCGTTCGAGGGGATATTTTCCCCTGGAGTTAACATCAGTGCAGACTCCACTCTCCCCAAAAGTTCTTCGGATGAGACTATAAACCGAGGCCCCGTGTGCCAAAGCACGCAGAACATCTTGCGCACACGTTAAATCCTGTTCCGCTTTTCGTAAGAGTAGGCTATTGTGTGCCGGTGGGACAGAATTAACAAAACCGCATACACACGGGGACTGGATGTAAAAAAGCACATAAGTGCTTATTCCATTATCGATATAAAATATAAAAAACCAAAAAACACAAGCACACACACACACCCCACCCACCCACTCTCCAATTCCCCTCCCACACCCCCCAAACACACACAGTCTCCACTCCACTCCCCCCCCCTACACAAACACACACCTGTAGTCATCTTCATCAGGGTCCAGGTTGTCTGGCTCCCTGTTCTTTGGCCTCTCTGCTTTGGGCAAAAACCTGGGAAACAAAAACACACACATTAACACACACACATTAACACACACACACATTAACACACACACACACACATCAACACATTAACACACACACACATCAACACACACACACATTACCACACACACACATCAACACACACACACACACATTAACACACACACATTAACACACACACACATCAACACACACACACATTACCACACACACACATTAACATACAAACACACATTAACACACATTAACACACACACATTAACACACACACACATTAACACACCACACATTAACACACACACACATTAACACACACACATTAACACACACACACACACATTAACACACACACACAAACACACACATTAACACACACACACACACACACATTAACACACACACACACACATTAACACACACACACATTAACACACACACACATTAACACACACACATTAACACACACACACATCAACACACATACACATCAACACACACACAAACAAACACATGTATGTATGTATGTACCCATCACAAATCACCACCAACTCCACTCTCCCCAAAAGTCCTTCAGACGAGACTATAAACCGAGGTCCCGTAAGTGCACGCACGCAGAACATCTTGCCCACACGCTAAATCCTGTTCCACTTTTCCGAAAGAGTAGACCACAGAGTAGGGAACAGATGAAAATTTTTTACAAAAATCGCAAAACACACGGGGACTGGTTGTCAAAATTCATGTGAGTGCTTATAGGATTATCCTCGATAGAAACGAATAAATAAATAAATAAATAAAAACCACACCCCTGGTTACAACACTGGCTAAGAAAGGAGGTGGCAGGATGGTTAAGACGTTCGCCTGCCAACAAGTAAACCGTAAGGTTCTGGGTTCGATTCCCAACCCTCGCCCTTTCTTCCCAGTCTGACTAACAAAATCAAACTGTAGAACATCTTGCGCACACGTTAAATCCTGTTCCGCTTTTCGGAAGAGTAGGCCATTGTGTGCTGGTGGGAACAGATGACAGAATTGACAAAACCGCATACACACGGGGACTGGATGTAAAAAAAGCATATAAGTGCTTATTTTATTATCCTCGAAATAAAAGAATAAAATAAATAAATAAAATAAATAAATAAATAAAACGGAATGTCAAAGTCATTCAGACAAGGCTATAAACTGACACTCCCTGTGTGTGAACGCACGCAGAACATCTTGCACACACATTAAAAACCCATTCCGCCTTTCGGGAAGAGTAGGCCATTCTGCACTGGTAGAAACGGATGACCCAAAAAAACCCAACCCGAAGACCAAACCCACATGCACACAACAGGAGTTGTCTTTAGACATCATCCCTGAAGTCAGAATGCAGCTGCCTACATGGCTCTGTTGGGGGGGGGGGGGGGGAGGAGGTGACTGATCCCTCTAGCAAAAATCTCACCATTGGTGAACCTCGGAGCTCTAGCCGAGGAACGAAATAAATCCCTTTGAATGTAAGGAAAGGAAGAAGAGGAGGAGGAAGAGGAGAAGGAAAGGAAGGAGGAAGAAGAGGAGAGTGAGGAGGAAGAGGAGGAGAAAGAGAGGGGGAAGAGGAGAAGGAGGAGGAAGAGGAGAAGGAAGAGGAGGGGGAAGAGGAGAAGGAGGAGGAGGAAGAGAAGAGGAGAGCGAGGAGGAGGAGGAAGAGGAGGAGAAAGAGGAGGGGGGAAGAGGAGAAGGAGGAGGAAGAGGAGAAGGAAGAGGAGGGGGAAGAGGAGAAGGAGGAAGAGGAAGGAGGAGGAAGAGAAGGAGGAGGAAGAGGAGGGGGAAAGAGAAAGAGGAAAGAAGAGAGGAGAATGAAGGAGGGAAAGGAAGAAGAAAGGAAGAGGAGAGGAAGGAGGGAAGGAAGAAGAGGAGGAAGAGGAGGAGGAAGAAATGAGGAGAAGAGGAAGAGAGAGGAGAGGAGAGAAGGAAGAGAAGAAGGAGAAAAGGAAGAGGAAGAAGAGGAGAGGAAGAAAGAAAGGAGGAAGAGGAAATGAGGAGGAGGAAGAGAGGAAGAGATGAGAGGAGGAAAGAAGAGGAATGAGAGGAGGAGAAGGAAAGGAAAGAGAAGGAAGAGAGAGAAGAGGAGAAGAAGAGGAGGAGAATGAGGAGAGAGAGAGAAGAGGAGGAGAAGGAAGAGGAGGAAGAGGAGAAGGAGGAAGAGAGAGAGGAGAGAAGAGAGGAGAGAAGAAGGAGGAGAATGAGGAGGAAGAGAGGAGAAGGAAAAGGGAAGGAGAAGGAAGAGGGAGGAGGAGGAGGAAGAGGAGAAGGAAGAAGAGGAGGAGAATGAGGAAGAGGAGGAGGAAGAGGAGGAGGAGGAAGAGGAGGAGGAGGAAGAGTTCCCGTGGGGATGCCTGGGAGCTTATCAGTATAAACAGCATCCCCACATTCTGGAAATTCTGTGCCAGGAATTCCCTCTTTTCTATCACTCTCTTTGTTTCTGCCTTGTTCCTTTTCTTCCTGTCACCACCTCCTTCATGTCTGTTTTCTGCCTTCTTTGTCAATTCTCCTGCCCTTTTATTTTCCGGAAAGACATAAAAGATAACAATTCTCTCTTGCGCCGAAGTAGGATGCGCTGGGCCTGACTTGTCAGGTGCTTAACAGCAGCACAATGCATTTTCCCTCTTATGACAGACAACAATAGTTGCTGTTTGAGTGTTCGACAAAGAAGAAGGAAGAGAATGAGGAGAAAAAGAGGGAGGAGGAGAAAGAGAAGGTGTGGAAGAAGGAGAATGAGGAAAAGCAGGAGGGAAAAAAAAGAAGGAAAATGAGAAGAAAGATGATAAGGAGAAAAATAAAGAAATAAAATACATCTCTCTCTCCCACACACACACATACATACAGGCGCACACACACACACCACCACCCCCCCCACATTACATTACTTTTCTATAGTTCACCCTGCCCCTCCCCCCCTCCTCCCCCACTCTCTCTCTCATCTAATATCACTTTTTGCAAATAGACATAAAATCGAAGAAAACACACACACACACATACTTTCTCTCTCTCTTTCTCACACACACACACTCTCTCTCTCTCTCACACACACACACACTCTCTCTCTCTCTCACTCACACACCACACACACACTCTCTCTCTCTCTCTCTCCACTCACACACACACACACAACTCTCTCTCACTCACTCACACACACTCTCTCTCTTCCCCTCAAATGCACGGATGCACTCTCTCTCACTCACTCACTCACACACACTCTCACTCACACACACACACACTCTCTCTCTCTCTCTCACTCACTCACACACACTCTCACTCACTCACACACACTCTCTCTCTCTCACTCACACACACTCTCACTCACTCACTCACCACTCTCTCTCTCACTCACTCACACACACTCTCACTCACACTCTCTCTCACTCACTCACACACACTCTCTCTCTCTCTCACTCACTCACTCACTTACACACTCTCTCTCCCCTCTCACTCATACACACACACTCACTCACTCACACACACACACTCTCCTCTCTCTCTCTCACTCACTCACACACTCTCTCTCTCACTCACTCACACACACACTCCCCTCTCGCGCACTCACATCACACACACACCTCTCTCTCCTCACTCACACACACACTCTCTCTCACTCACTCACACACACTCTCTCTCACTCACTCACTCACTCACACACACTCTCTCTCTCACACACTCACACACACACACTCTCTCTCTCTCACACTCTCTCACACACACACAATCACACACACACTCTCTCTCTCTCACACACTCTCTCTCTCTCTCTCTCCTCACTCACTCACTCTCACACACACACTCTCTCACTCACTCACACACTCTCTCTCTCACTTGCTCATTCACTCACTCACACACACTCTCTCTCACTCACACACACTCTCTCTCTCTCACTCACTAACACACACACTCTCTCACACTCACTCACACACACTCTCTCACTCACTCACACACACATTCTTTCTCTCTCTACACACACACATACACACACTACACCCATACCTAAATGCATCATCATCCTCCTCCTCATCACCACTGCCTAACAGTTGCCCAAACTCTTCTTGTTCCTCGGTGTGGCTGTGGGGGCGCTTTAGCACAGCTCGCTTCATTTCTGGCACCAGCCTCTCTCCGGCCGTGGTCATCTGGCGACACATCAAACAACCCCGTGAAAGCATCGCCCCGAAGGCAGAATGCAGCAACCTTCATGGTGGGCAAAAAAAACGGGCAGGTGAATAACTCGGGAGCTCTAGCCGAGGGGCGGAAAAAGGTCGTAAGAAAATGATTTGAAAAGTTTGGAGATCGATCGTTGAAATTTATCACACCGTTGTTCTGATCTGACTGAAATATTGATCGTTAAAATTCATCATACCCTTGCTCTGATCTGACTGAAATATTGATCGTTGAAATTTATCATACCGTTGCTCTGATTCAACTGAAATATTTGCGACATTCCATCGCATAACGAGTCGCGTTGCTTCAGAGGTCAGTTATTAGTTGTTAATATGTTGTTAATCTGGAATAACAAGGCTGTTCAATACAGAAAACAGATTGAAAATCGGACAATCCTATGAAAAGTTATTGCAAATTGAAATGACAAACTGCAGAAAATGACAAAATGAGAAATGGACAAGTTTTGCATCATAATAGGTGGTCAGAATTTTTAGTTGTTAACGTGTTATTAATCTGTAATAAAAAGGCTGTTCAATACAGAAAACAGACTGAAAATCGGACAATTCTGTGAACAGTTATTACAAATTGAAATGATAGACTGCAGAAAGTGGCAAAATGAGAAATTGACAAGTTTAGCATCGTAACAGGTGGTCAGAATGAGGGATTGGGTGTTTTTAAACGCGTTTTTAAAGCAAAAGGAAACACAATTACACCTTGATACTTCAGTACAAGGTAGAATAATGGCTGTAGTTTTATAATCAATCAAAATCTCAAAATTGACAACCTGACCCCCACCTGCCTAAAATGGCTCCTAGCAGAAAAGTGGGTCAGGTGCAAAGCGACTCATTTCGTGGTGGAGTGTCACATTTATAGAAGTGTAAGTTTTCTACCTGTAAAATCCTAAATCTGATCAAGCCCTAAAACTCCCCCCCCCCCCCCCCCCCCCCCCCCCCCCAATTTTTGTAATGACTTTTTCGACATGAATTATTTCTGTTCATTATTATTATTATTTGTTTTTTTAAATCCTTTGGGTTCAAAAAGTAAGACTGTATAGTCCACTAACTTCATTTCTTTATACCACCACCCCCCCCCCCCCTCCCCCACACACACAACAAAAAACCACAACAAACAAAACAGACAAAAAAAAATCTTCAGTCTAAAGGTTATCTCCCCTGCTGCTGCTGCATTACCTGCTCTTTGGCGACCATTTCTTTCTGGCGGCGACGATCCTGCATCTTCCGCCATGACGCTAGAACTTGGACAGGGAGTGCCCTCCTCTTTGATTTTGCTTTCCCACAGTTTCCTGAGTCAACATGGATGACGCCAAGTTAGTAACAGTTAATGGAGGAGTCTGCCATCAATAAAGCAATTCATACGCTGACCAAAATAAGAGTATTTATTTATTTATTCTTTTATATTTATTTATTCTTTTATATAAGAGTTTTCAAAATAAGAGTAGGCCATTGTGTGCCGTGGGAACAGATGACAGAATCGACAAAACAGCATACACACGGGGACTGATGTAAAAAAGTACATGAGTGCTTATTCCATTATCCTCGATATAAAAGAGTAAAATATAAAAGAGTAAAATAAAAATAAGATAAAATCCTTCATTGGCTAAAAAAGAACTTTCGATTTTAAGCAGTGTGTGCATGTGTGTGTGCATGTGCGTACATTTGAATTTGTGAAATCTGTTCATTGTTATTGGTTGTATGGGTAGAGGTGTTGAATGCAAGCGCTTTGATTTCTTTTGCAAGATATAGCGCTATATAAATTCCATTTATTATTATGATTATTACTCCAACTGTTACTATAATAATTACTATAATACAACTATAATCCATCTATTACTATAACACAACTATTACTATAATACAAACATTACTATAAGCGCTTGATTTGTCTTTGCGAGATAAAGCGCCACATTAGTTCCATATATTATTATTATTATTATTATTATTAATACAACTATTACTGATACAATTATCACTATAATACAGCTATTACTATAATTTAACTATAAGTACATTAGAACTATTACTATAATACAACTATTACTATAATACAAATATTACATAAATAAACTATTAGTATAACACAACTATTACTATAATACATATACTATAATACAATTATCACTATAACTATCACTATAATACAACTATTACTATAATACAATTATCACTATAACTATCACTATAATACAACTATTACTATAATACAATTATCACTATAACTATCACTATAATACAACTATTACTATAATACAATTATCACTATAACTATCACACAACTATTACTACAATACAACTACAATACAATTATTACTATTATATAACTATTTCTATAACATAAATATTGCTATAACACAACTATTACTTTTCACACAACTATTACTATAATACAACTATAACACAACTATAACTCATTCTATCATATTCAGCGCACGTAAAAGAGCCCACGGCAACAAGTGAGTTGTCCCTGGCAAAATTCTTAGAAAAAAGCCACTCTGATAGGGAAACAAATACAGTTGCAGACAAAAAAACCCAAAAAAAACAAAACAAAAAAGGTGGCGCCGCTCTTATGGCGACGCGCTCTCCCAAGGGAGAGCAGCCCGAATTTCACGCAGAGAAATCTCGTGACATTAAGTGGTATAAAATAAAATAAAACAATAAATATCCAAAATTCTTCCACCCCAGAAACCAAACCCCTCCAGGATCATAAAAAAAATTCGACCCATCAGGTTTCTTCTCGTCAAATTAGGCTAGAGGGTCTCTTCTTCTTCTTCTTTGTCAAACCTTCAGACAGCAATTGTCTGTCATATGAGCGAAAATGCATCACGCTGCCGTTAAGCACCTGACAAGTCAGGCCCAGCGCATCCGACATCGGCATAAGAGAGAATTGTTATGATATTTTAAGTCTTTTAGGGGAAAAAAGGCAGGCGGATGGACCAAGAAGGTAGAAAATAGACGAAGAAGGAGGTGACAGGAATGAGAAGGAACAAGGCAAAAACAAAGAGAGTGATAGAAAAGAGGAAATTTCTAGCACAGAATTTCCAGAAGGTGGGAATGATATTTATTATTATTATTTTTTTTATTTTAATTTTCATTATTTTATATCGAGGATAAGGGAATAAACACTTACTGCTTTTTTACATCCAGTCCCCGTGTGTATGTGGTTTTGTCAATTCTGTCATCCCTTCCCACCGGCACACAATGGCCTACTCTTACGAAAAGCGGAACAGGATTTAACGTGTGCGCAAGATGTTCTGCGTGCGTTCGCACACGGGACCTCGGCTTATAGTCTCATCCGAAGGACTTTAAGGAGAGTGGAGTCTGCACTGATGTTAACTCCAGAGGGAAATATCCCCTTGAACGGGAATCGAACCCGGGTCGTCAGATTGCGAGCGCAATGTTCTAACCACTAGGCTATCATCCCGTTCCCCCAATGACAGACCCTGGCATCCCCATGAGGAAAGGCAAACGTCTTACAACCCTCCTTCTTAAATTCTTTCATTCCAACTAAACAACACATAATATATATAAAAAATATAAAAAATCAACCCGCTAAACTTCTTCTCATCAAATGGGTCAGGGTCTCTCACCACAGCTTTACTGTCGGCGAGGTTGAAGGTCGTGCTCCGTCGTCGCGCCTCGATGACCTTTGCCGTTTCTTCAGCCTTCTCCACGACCTGCTTGACCTGTCGGCACAGTGTCGCCACCTTGCACTTCTTGGTGAAGTCCTTGAGCTGCGTGACACACACAGGAATACAAAGGTAAAGGTGTCCCATAACCTATAAGGTCGTAGGGGAGCGAGGCGTCAGAGACCTCAGCTTCTCCAGGGGCCAGCATATAATACACACTACAAAACAATATAACTAAAAGCAACACTACACACCTATATTTTCTTTCTTTTTTTTCCATTTCACTGCTAGAACTAACTGCAAGGTTCACCAATAGTGAAATTTTGTTTAAATGCGACTGGTTTTTCCCCGCCCTACCCACCTTTTAGGCAGCTGCATTCTGACTTCAGGGATGTTGTCTAAACACGACACCTAATAATAATAATAATGCTGTATGGAATTTATATAGCGCTGAATCTTGTAAAGCAACAAATCAAAGCGCTTGTGTGCATACTGGGAGTTTTTTGCTGTTGTTTGTTTGTTTGTTGGTTTTGTTGTTGTTGTTTTTTGTGGGGGTGGGGGACGTTTGTCATCCGTTCCTACCGCCATACAATGGCCTACTCTTCCGAAAGGTGGCACATGTTTTTAACGCGTGCGCAAGATGTTCTGCATGCGTTCGTACACGCCGCCTTAGTTCATAGTCTCATCCGAAAGATGTTGACATTCAGCCTGATTTCTTGGCTAGAGCTTTGAGGTTCACCAATGGTGAGATTTTTGTGTATACGACACAACCATCCCCCCCACCCCACCCCACCCCAACCTCAGGGCGAGGCTGGGAATTGAACCCAGAACCTCACGGTTGACTTGTCGGCAGGCGAACTGTCTTAACCATCCTGCCACCTTCCTTCCGTTTTGACATACACAATTATTGTTGTGTTGTGGTTTTTGCTTTGCTACTCTTGACCCTTACTGGTTTTGTGTGTGCGCACGTGCATGCGTGTTTGGGGTTTGGAGGGTGGGGGGAGGGGGAGGGGGGGGGGGGGGGGGGGGGGGGGATGTGTGTGTGTGTGTGTGGTGTGTGTGTGGATGGGTGTGTGTGGTTTGTGTGTGTGTGACGTAGATTGTTGTCAGCTTTTAAAATAATGTTATTTCTTAATCTGTATTGTTTAATAATGCATGCTATGTAATTATAATTTTAAAATGCCTCTCATAATTTCTCTAGTTGAGACATTAAAGTATTCTTGAGTCTTGATACTGCAAACGCAATTTTATTTCACGAGGGTAATAGATTAAGAAACAAGACTTTTTTTCATCCAGCCATCAAGATGAAAAGAAAAGAAACGAAAAAGCTGCAAGAAAAAACAAAAGCATAATTATGATACATATGAAAATACACACACATGGATATCAACAGATGCACAAGAGAGAGAGAGAGAGGAGAAGAGAGAGAGAGAGAGAGAGAGAGAGAGAGAGAGTGAGAGAGAGAGGAGAGAGAGAGAGATGACAAAGACAAAATTCTTTTATTTCGAGGATAATGAATAAGCACACATGTGCTTTTTTACATCCAGTCCCCGCCCGTTAGGGATACATCTTAATAATAATAACCCAATACTTATACAGTCTCACAATAAAAACAAGGGGAAATAACCCTTTTCAAAACAGCTCCCCCCCCAACAACCCCCCCCCCCCCAAAAGCAAGTAATTAAAAGAAAATCCTAAAAATACCCCACCCCTACCCCCCACCCCCCAAAAAACCCTAACCAAAACAGAGAGAGAGACAGAGAGCGAGAGACAGACAGGCAGGCAGAGAGACAGGCAAACAGACAGAACAGATAGACAGTCTGAGATAGGGACAGAGATAGCGAGACAGAGAGAGAGGAACAAGAAGTATGGAAACCAGATATAAATGATGTAGCGCACATGTTAAATCCTGTTCTACTTTTCGAAAGAGTAGGCCATTGTGTGCCGGTGGGAACAGATGACAAAATTTACAAAACTGCATACACACGGGGACTGGATGTAAAAAAAAAAAGCACCTGAGTGCTTATTCCATTCATCCTCGATTAAAAAAAAAATCATGTCATCTGAGCGCTTTGATCTGTTGCTTTACAAGATTCAGCGCTATATAAATTCCATGCATTATTATTATTATTATTAAATCCATACATTATTATTATTATTATTATTATTAATTCCATACATTATCATTATTATCATTAATTCCATACATTATTATTATTAATTCCATACATTATTATTATTATTAATTCCATACATTATTATTATTATTAATTCCATACATTATTATTATTATTATTATTATTATTAATTCCATACATTATTATTGTTATTATTATTAATTCCATACATTATTATTATTATTATTAATTCCATATTATCATTATTAATTCCATACATTATTATTATTATTATTAATACATCTGAGGAAGGAGCTATGTTGATACCTGTATGACGAGCGGGACGATCATCTCGGGGAAGGCGACAGTGTGACTCTGGATGCTGAGGTAGCCAAGCAACAGTTCACACAGCTGTTCAATAACTGCTTCCTGCGCGTTAAACAAACAAACAACAACACAAAGCCATTAACACAGCTGTCAATAACTGCTTCCTGTGTGTGAAACAAACAAACAACAACACAAAGCCATTAACACAGCTGTTCAATAACTGCTTCCTGTGTGTGAAACAAACAAACAAACAAACAACAACCCAAAGCCATTAACACAGCTGTTCAATAACTGCTTCCTGTGTGTGAAACAAACACAAACCAACAACACAACACAAAGCCATTAACACAGCTGTCAATTTCTTCCCCCCCACCCTCTCACTTTCAGCTGCTCTCAGTTGGTGTCTATTCCATTCCATCTCATCCCAGCTGGTGCTAAATTATAGCAGGAACTGACCTACAACTTGGGACTTGGTTAAAAAGAAGGAGTGTGCTTAATTTAGCACACACACACACAAACACGCTCTCTCTCTCTTTCTCTCTCTTTCTCTCTCTTCACACACTCACACACTCTCTCTCTTTCCACACACACTCTCCCCCCCCCCCCCCCCCCCCCCAACACACACTCACTCTTTCCACACATACACTTTCTCTCTCTACACACTGTCTCTCTCTCTTTCCACTCTCCACCCCCCCCCCCCCCCCCCCCCCCACTTTTTCTCTCTCACCCCACACACTCTCTCTCTCCACACACACTCCTCCACACTCTCTCTCCACACACACACACTCCCCCCCCCCCCCCATGCACTCTCTCCCTCTCTCTCCTCACACACACACTCATTCTCTCTCCACACTCTCTCTTCTCCCCCCCCCCCCCCCCCCACACACACACACACACACTCTCTCTCTCCCACCCCCCACCACACACACACTCTCTCTCTCCCACCCCCCACCACACACACACTCTCTCTCTCCCACCCCCACCACACACACACTCTCTCTCTCCCACCCCCACCACACACACACTCTCTCTCTCTCCCACCCCCACCACACACACACTCTCTCTCTCCCACCCCCCACACACACACACTCTCTCTCTCCACACACACACACGCACGCACACACACACAAAGCACACACACTTACACACACACTCACTCTCTCTCTCCACACACACACAGACACACACACTAAAGCGGACACCAGCGAGGACAAAGTGTCAGTCAATCACCTTGAAGGCTTTCTCCACACACACACACACACACAGGTAGTAAAAAAAGGTAAAGGTGTCCCATAACCTCTAAGGTCGTAGGGGAGCGAGGCGTCAGAGACCTCAACTTCTCCAGGGGCCAGCATATTGAGGGCGGCGCCCATCTCCTCTCCCTCGCTGCTTTACCTTCCCTGACCCTAAAGAGGGCAGGTACCCATTTACAGCTGGGTGAACTGGGGGGAGGATTGTACTCAAGCCAAGGCGCGCAAAACGGTCACCCATCCAAGTGGTAACCACGCTCGACGCTGCTTAACTTGGCTGGGGGGAAGCGAGTGCTCCGACCACTGAGCTATCCTGTCTCACACACACAGAGACAGACACAGACAAAAGCAGACACCAGAGAGGACAGAGTGACAGTCAGTCAGTCAGTGACCTTGAAGGCTCTCTCCTGAAGCTGGGGCTTGGAGAACTTGAGGATGGTGCTGAGGGTGATGCTCTTCAGTCCCCCACCCCCCTTCAGCTTCTTGTTGAAGTCCGTCACCTCCAGCACCTCAAACACAACAACAACGATAATAATAGCGATGATGATGACGATAGTGGTGGGGGTGGTGGTGGTGGTGATGGTGGTGGTGGTGGTGGTGATGATGATGGTGGTGGTGGTGGTGGTGGTGGTGGTGGTGGTGGTGGTGGTGGTGG
>CM054163.1:37536990-37542747 GCA_028751875.1 Rapana venosa
TCTCTTCCCCCCCCAAACACAACCCAACCCCTCCACAACACACACACACTCTCCTCTCCCCAACACCCCCAAAACAACTCCTCTCTCCACACACACAACTCTCTCTCCTCCCACACCAACACACATCTCTCTCTCCCCCAAAACACTCACTCTCTCTCCACACACACACACAACACCACTCCTTCTCCCCCACAACCACAAACCTCTTCTCTCCACCAAAACCCTTCTCCTCCCACCCACACCCTCTCTCCACACACACACCACACACTCTCTCCCCCCCACACACACACTCTCTCTCTCCACACACACACACACCCTTTTCCCCCCACCCAAACACTCTCTCTCCCCCAACACACACCACCTCTTCTCCAACAACAACACACACCTCTCTCTCCACACACACACATCTTCCCCACACACACAAAACCCCCAAAACCCTCTCTCCCACACACACCAACCTCTCTCTTCCCACACACACACTCCTCCTTTCCACACAAACACACACAACTCTCCACAACACACCACACACTCTCCCCAAACCCCACACACCTCTCTCCTCCACACCCAAAACTAAAATCTCTACCACACCACACAAACTCTCTCTCCACCACACACACCCACATCTCCCCACACAAACACTCCTCTCCACACAAAAACCCCACTCTCTCTCCACACACCACACACACACTCTCTCTTTCCAACCCACACTCCTCCTCCACAAAACACACAACACCTCCCCACAACACAAAAAAACCCCTCTCTCCTCCACACACAAACTCTCCCCTTTTCCCCACACCAAAACTCCTCTCCCAACAAACACACACCCTCTCCTCCCACAACACAACACATCTCTCTCCACCACACCTCTCTCTTCCCAACACACACCACCCCCCTTCCCCAAAAACCAACTCTCTCTCCCACACAAACACACCACCTTCCCCACACACACAAACACACTCTCTCTCTCTCCCCACACACCACACACTCTCTCTCTCCCCACACACACATCTCTCTCTCCACACAAACACACACTCCTCTCTCCCCCCACACACACACACCTCTCCTCCCCCCAAAACCCCACATCTCTCTCTCCCCCCACACACACTCTCCTCTCCAACACAAACATCTTTTCTCACACACACACACTCTCTCTTCCACACACACACACTCTCTCTCTCTCCCACAACACACACACACTTCTCTCTCCCACACAAAACACTCCCTCTCCACACACAAAACTCCTCTCTCCCACACACACCACCACTCCTCTCCACACACACACCCTCTCTCTCCCACACAACACACACCTCTCTTCTCCCACACACACACACACACATCCCTCTCCCCCCCCCACTCTCTCTCCACACACACACACACTCTCTCTCTCCACACACAACACACACATCTCTCCCTCCACACAAACACACACTCCTCCCACACACACACACATTTCCTCTCTCTCCACCACACACACACAAACCCCTCTCTCTCTCTCCACACACACACACACCTCTCTCTCCAAAACACACACACACACCTTCTTTTTCTCTTCCCCCACACACACAACACTCTCTCTCTCCCCCACACACAAAACACTCCCAACACAACACTCTCCTCTCCCACACAAAAAACCACCCTCTCTCTCCACAACAAAACAACACACACCTCTCTCTCCACACAACCCCACTCTCTCTCCAAAAACACACAAAAACCTCTCTCCTCCACACACACACACACACACCTCTCCTCCCCACACACACACACAACACACACACCCCCTCTCTCCTCCACACCACACACACTCTCTCTCTCCACACACACACCACACACTCCTCTCTCCACACAAAACACTCCACTCTCTCCTCCACACACACAAAAACTCTCTCTCTCCACACACACACACACACACCTCTCCTCCACACAAACACCACACACTCTCCCCCCAACACCCACCCCCCCCTCCCACACACCCCACACCCCCCCCAAAAAACCCACCCCTCTCCCACACAAAAACACCCCCCCCCCACCCAAACCACTCCCCCCCCCACAACAAAAACACACTCCCCCACACACACCAAACACACCCACCCCTTCCCCCACACACACCCACACTCCCCCCTTCCACACACACAAAAACACACACTCCCCCACCACCACACACACCCCCCCCCCCACACACCACCACCCCCCCCCCACACCCCCAAAAACACACCCCACCAAAACACACACCCCCCAAACCAACCCAAAAACCCTCCCCTACCCACACACCCCCCACAAAAACCCCCTCCCCCCCCCACCACAAAAAAAAAAACAAAAAAAAAAAACCAAATACGCCAATCTGCAGACCTAAGTCCCATTATGACCCACCAGGGGGTAGAGGAGGGGCCAGCAGAGGGCGGGCTGGCGTGGTCACAGCGAACCCACAGGCCCAGCTGAGCCGACTGCCATTGTACACCAGCTGACACACCCCTGGCCACACCAACATATCATATCAGTATCAGTATCAGTAGAGTGGTAGTAGTATATATATTAGTAGAGGGGAGGAGGGAGGAGGAGGATAGTATAGTAGTAAGTAGTAGTTGGGGAGGGGATACCAGGGGCGGAGCACCCCTTTTCCCCAGCCAATTTTAAGCAGCATTGGGGTTACCACTTGGATGGGGACCGTTTGCCGCCTTGGCTTCATACAGCTCCCCCATTTTTCCCCCACTGTAAATGGACCTGCCCTCTTTGGGTCAGGGAAGGTAAAGCAGCGAGGGAGGGGAGATGGGCCCCGCCCCAAAAGCGGCCCCTAAGAAATTGGGTCCCCCCCCCCCACCTTTTTATGGGAAAATCCTTTACCCTTCCTTTTGAAATTTTGGGAGTAGTATAGTAGGAGGGAGGAGGAGTAGGAGTATAGTATAGAGGAGGAGGGAGGGGGAGGGGTAGGGGGAGGAAGGAGGAGAAAAGGGAAAAAAAGGGGGAGGAGTAGTAGTAGTATGGAGAGTGTAGTGGGGTTGGGGGAGATAGTAGGAGGGAAAAGGAGGGGGAGGAGGAGGAGGAGAAGGAGGAGAGGAGTAAAAAAGGAGGAGGGTAGGAAAGGAGGGAAAGTAAATATTAAAAAGGGGGGAAAGAGGAGTAGATAGTAGAGGAGAGGAGGGGGGGGTAGGAAGGAGGAAAGGGGAAAATAGGAGAGAGAGGAGGGGGGAGTAGGGGGGGGGGGGGGGGGGGAAAGGGGGGGGGTTAGTAGTAGAAAAAAGAGGGAGGAGGAGGAGAGTAGTGAAAAGGGGGGAAAGGGGAGGAGGGGAGAGTAGTAAAGGGGGGAAAAGGAGGGAGGAGAAATAGGAGGAGGGGGGAGAAGGGGGGGGGAGAGGGGGGGGGGATAGGGTGGGGTGGGGGGGCGGTCCGGCGCCCATTCCGTCCCAACACTTTTCCCCGGCGTCCGGCCCCCCCCCTGCCTCCTCCCTCCCTTTTTAAAAACACTCCTCTTCCCCTTTTTTTTCCTTTTGGGCCCCCCCTTCCTTCCCTACTCACACTACCCCTTTTCTTCCTCTTCCCTACTACTACCTCCCCCCACACCTTCTCCTTCCCCCCCCACCCCCCTTTTTTTTCCCCTACCCACTTTCCCTTTCTTTTTTCACTTTTTCTTCCCTCCCTTCTCTTTTCCCCCCCTCCTCTTTTTCTCTTCTTTCTTTTCTTAAATCTTTCTTTCCCTTTTCCTCTACTACCTTCCTTTTCCTCTTTCCCCCTTCTTTCCCCTCCCTTCTTTTTCTTAAACCCCTTTTCCCCCCTTTTTTCCCCACCACCCTTCTTTTCCCCCCACTCTTTCCCCCTCTTTTCCCCTTTTTTCCCCTTTTTTTTCCCCCCCGATTTACACAAAACTACCACCTTTTTGCCCCCTTTTTTTTTTTCTCTATTAAAAAACTAAACCAAATAACACTACACTATACCCTTCCCTTTTTTCTTCTACACTTTACACTATTATTACTACATTTCACTACTACTACTACTCCCACTTATTTCTACACTTCTACATAGCTCCTTTTTCCCACTATAAAACCCCAAAAACTTTACACTACCCCAAAAAAATTCACCAAAACACTTCACTACTACTACTCTAATACACTATTTCCCCAAATACCCACTACTAAAAAACCCTTTTTTTTCTTTTACTTTCCCCAAAAATCCCCCCCCCCCCTTTTAACCCCCCTCACCTCACTATCCTCACCACTCACCTCACACACCTCAAAAATCTTTCCACACACCACAACCCAAAAACTACCAAACCCAACCCCAAACAAAAACCCCCAAAAACCCCCCAAAACCCCCCCCCACCCCCCCCCTACACCTCCCCCCCCACCCCCCACCCCCCCCCCCCACCCCCCCCCACCACACCCCCCCCAAACCCCAACCCCCCCCCCCCACCCCCCTAAAAAAACCCCAACCCCCCAAACCCCAAAAACACCACCCCCATCCCCCCCAACCCACCCCCCCCAAAAAAAAAACCCCCCCACAAAAACAACAAAAAACCCCCCCCCAAAAAACCCCACAACACCCAAAAAAAACCCCAACCCAAAATTTTCCCCCAAAAAAAAAAAAAAACCCCAGCCAAAAAAAAAACCAAAAACAACAACCAAAAAAAAAACAAACCCCTCCCCCTCCCCCCCCCCCCCCCCCACCCTCCCAAAAAAAAAAAACCCCCCCCCCCCAAAAAACAACCCAAAACCCCCTTCCCCAAAAATAAAAGAACGAAAAACTAAAAAAAAAACAACAAAAAAACAAAAAAAAAACCCCAAAAAAAACAACAAAAAAAATAAAAACAACCAAAATATTATTTCCCAAAAAAAACCCAACCTTACCCCCCCCCCCAACCCAAAAACCCCCCCCCCCCCACCCCCACCCCCCCCCCCCCCCCCTAATATCCAACCCAAACCCCCAAAAAATGGTCAACATAACCAAAAAACCCTTTCAACAAAACAAAAACCACAATTTTAAAAAAAAAACAAAATGAAAACCCAAAGGGAAACCCAAAAAAAAAACCCCTTAAACCCACCCCCTTTACCCCCCCCCCCCCCCCCCCCCAAAAAACAAAAAAAAAAAAAACCAAAAATTTTAATCCCCCCATAAGAATTATTTAAAATCAATTTTTTTTTTCAACAAAAATGCAAAAAAAGGGGCAAAACGAAAAAGTTGGAAACGACCCTTTTTTGGGGGTTAACAAATAAAAAACAAAACGGGGGTACCCTGGTTTACTTTCTCTAAATCTGAAGGGGGATTTTTTAAAAAAAAATTTTTTTAAAAAAAAGGAAAAAAAAACCCCAAACAAACAAAAAAAACGTTTTTTCCCAAAATTTAAAAAAATTTTAATGAAAAAGGCTTACGGAAAAAACATAAAGCGATTTTCTGGGGGGGGTGTCCACAAAACTTTCCCCCCAAAAAAAACAACCGACTTTAAACCCCCCCCTTATTTTTCCCCCTTTTCCCCCTTTTTTCTTAAATGTCATTCCAATGAAAAGGGATTGCTTTAGCAAAAAAAAAAACAAACAAAAAACCCCCCCCCCCCCCCCCAAATTTTTCCCCCCCCCTCACCTTTTATAAAATTTATGGGTTTTTTTTACCAAATTTTAACCAAAAAAAACCTAATTTTTTTCCTTAAGGGAGGGGCCCCCGGGCCCACCCTTTTTTTCCCCCCGTTGAATGATGGTTCCATTGGTTTTTATTTGCCGGGCCCTTCGTCGTTCCCCCCTTCCCCCGGGGAAAATACCCCAAAGGTTTTGAAGG
>CM054163.1:37543247-37545747 GCA_028751875.1 Rapana venosa
TTTTTTGGGGGGGGGGGGATGTAGGTTATGTCGGGGGTGGGGTGGGTGAAGTGGTGGTTTAGGGTGTTGTCAGGGGGGGGGGTGGGTGTTTGGGTGTATGCGGGGTGGGGTGGGTGAATTGGGGGTGGATTAGGGTGTATTCAGGGGTGGGTGGGGGGATGTGGGGTTTTTGTCAGGGTGGGGGGGGGAAATGTGGGTTTGTGGGGTGAAATGTGTGGGGTGGGGGCTGTGTTTTTCGTGGTGATGGGGTTGGGTGGGGGGGGAGGGGGATGGTTTTGGGGTAATGTGGGGGTGTGTGTGTGTGTGTGTGTGTTTGTGTGTGTTGGGGGGGTGTGGGGGGTGTGGGTGTGTGGGTGTGTGTGTGTGTGTGTGTGTCTTCTCTTTTAATGATTTTTTTCGCTCCGTATTTTCAAGCCGTTTCCAAAAAGTTGCTTTATTTGTCATATTTGTTTTATTTTTATAGCACACGCCAGCACTACACATGGGTAAGCAAGCGCGCATGCACAACCACACACACAAGAGAGTCTCTCTCTCTCTCTCCCCCTTCTCTCCCCTCTCTCCCTCTCTTCTCTCACCACCACAACACACAACGTCTCTCTCTCTCTCTCTCTCCTCTCTCCCCTCTCTCTCACACCCACATTTCCTCTCTCTCTCTCTCTCTCTCTCTCCTCTCTCTCTCCTCTCCTCCTCTCACACCCCACACCACACCACACACACACATTCTCTCTCTCTTTTTCTCTCTCTCTCACACAAACCCTTTCTCTCTTCCTCTCTCCCCCTCTCTCCTCTCCCACTCTCTCCCTCTCTCTCTCCTCACTCATTACACCACACACACACACAGAGCCTCCTCTCTCTCTCTCTCTCTTTTCTCTCCTCTCTCTTCTCTCTCTCTTCTTTCTTCTCTCACACACCTCCACACACACACATCTCTCCTCTCTCTCTCTCTCTCCTCTCTCCCCTTCTCTCGTCTCATTCTCTTCTCTCTCCTCTTCCTCTCTTCCCTCTCTCTTTCTCTTTTTCTCTCTCACACACACACACCACACGGGACCACACACCGCTGACCTATTTTCAAGCGTGGAAAAGGTAGTCACCAAAGCGGCCACACTGTGGGCAGCGTTGATTTCTTTGGCCGCATGTGGTCGCCATGGTACAGCCCTTCATTTCCCGGGTCCCTCGGCAGGAAGCGGAAACTCTGTGTATTTCCTCTTCTGACTACTGACCCGGGGGGGGGGGGGGGGATTCTGGGCATTTGGGTAGGGGTATTCAATTGTTTGATTTTTTAAAGAAATTATTTTTTTTTTTAAGGTTATTATTTTTAACTGTGAAACCCTACCTTCATAAAAAAAAAAAATTTGAGAAATGCCTTATACCTGAGTTTTAACCTTCTGTTTTGTTTAAAACCAACCTACTTTAATTTTGCTTTTATTTTAATAGACAACAAAACAACAACAAAAAAACGACAAATTTTCTCCGCCACGACTTTTCTTGACTGGCTACTGCACTGCTTACCCCGTTTTCCCCTGGGAAAATGCAGGGACACATTTACGCAGTGTGCTTGCCGCAAGAGACAGGGAGGAACTTTCTCGCTCTTCAGACCGACAGACGACGACAGGGAACAGACAGACCACAAAACAGGACAAAGCGACAGACAGACAGACAGGGAGGGAGACAGACAGACAGACAGGGGGCAGACAGCAGGAAAAAAAGGGACAACAGGCAGACAAGCAGAAAGGGGACAGACAGAAAAGGCAACAGACAGCAGACAAGACAGCAGGCAGACAGACGGGGAGGCGGGAGACAGGGGAGGCAGACAGACAGACGGCAGACAGGCAACAAGAGACAGACAGAGGCTTACAGCATAGAGCTGTGCCCCGGCCCGAGGAACAGAAACAGACGCAGGGAGACGAAAAACAGACAGGGACCAGACAACAGAAAAAGACAGACAGGACCAGACAGATAGACAGACCAAAAAGACAAAAGACGGACAGACAGACAAAACAGGCACACAGACAGACGGCCTACACCAAAAGACAGAAGGCACACAGACGATAAAGACCACAGACAGACAAAGGGAAACAGACGGACAACAGGCGAAGGACAGCAGACAGACAGGCAGGAAAACGACATACACACAGAAAGACAGACAGCACAAACACAGGGGGGAAAACAAGACGATGACAGACACACAGAAGAATACACACAGACAGACAGACAGACAGACAGACACAGGGGGGTATGACCTTCAGAGGACGGGAGGGGGAGGATTTCCTCACTGGGGGGACAGGGGCGACACTCGTTTGCCTCCTGCTGCGTAGCCCCAGGGGGGTCCCCGGGTTTTGGGCGAACCCACACCTGCACCGACCGGAGGGAGACTTATTTTTGGTTTTTTGGGATCTGTAGGCCTCACAACACCATACAAACGCACGCATATACACACACAAACGCACAAACGCACATACGCACGTATGCACGTACGTACGCACATACACACACACGCAAG
>CM054163.1:37548247-37550747 GCA_028751875.1 Rapana venosa
CCCTGTCTGGGCTGCAGCTTGAGCAGCCTGTGGTCCAGGTACCTCAGCTTGGTCGTCATCGTGCCCAGCAGCTCCCTCACGCGTCTGCGGGGCTCCTCCGCCTGGGGTCCCTGTGGGGCCGGGGCTGGGCCGGTGATCAGGAGCTGGTGCAGGTTCTGGTAGGCCTCCCTGGTTTCGCGGAGGAAGCCCAGGGCGCTGGTCATGTAGTTGACCTGCTTCTCCTCCGTCACGGCCCTGGGCATTTCGTCCACCAAGAACAGCACCTTCTGGCCGGGCGGGGCCTTCTCCAGGATGGAGTCGAGCAGCTGCGGGATGTCGGTGTCCTCGGTCACCGTTTCCAGCAGCACGTTGTCGGCCAGCGAGTGTGCCGGCTTCTCCTTCTTCGCCTTCCCCCGCCACCGCCCTCCCCTCTTCTTCACCTTGGCTGTCTCTCCACCCTCGCCCTCCTTGACCTTGCCCTCCTGACCCTCGCCCTCCTTGACCTTGCCATCCTGACCCTCGCCCTCCTTGACCTTCCCCTCCTGACCCTCGCCCTCCTTGACCTTGGTCTCCTGACCCTCTCCCTCCGTGACCTTGCCCTCCTGACCCTCGCCCTCCCTGACCTTTTCCCCCCCTGACCTCGCCCCCCGTTGACCTTGACCTCTGACCCTCGCCCTCCTTGACCTTGCACTCCTGACCCTCGCCCTCCTTGACCTTGCCCTCCTGACCCTTGCCATCCTGACCCTTGCCCTTCTGACCCTTGCCCTTTTGGCCATTGCCCGCCTGATCGTCGCCCTTCTTTGATCCTCGGGCCCCCCTTGACCTTGCCCCCCTGACCCTCACCCTCCTGACCCTTGCCCTTCTGACCCTTTCTCTTCTTCCCCTTGCCCTTCTGACCCTTGCCCTCCTGACCCTTCCCCTCCTGACCCTTCTCCTCCTTCACCTGGATTTCCTGACCCTCGCCCTCCTTGACCTTGCCCTCCTGACCCTCGCCCTCCTTGACCTTGCCCTCCTGACCCTTGACCTTCTGCCCCTGACCCTTCTGACCCTTGCCCTTTTGGCCATTGCCCGCCTGACCCTCGCCCTCCTCTTGATCCTCGCCCTCCTTGACCTCGCCTTCCTGACCTCTGCCTTTCTGACCCTTGCCCTTCTTCCCCTTGCCCTTCCGGCCTTTACCCTCCTGACCCTTGCCCTCCTGACCCTTGCCCTCCTGACCCTTGCCGCTTTGACCCCGGCCCTCGTGGCCCTGACCCTGACCTTGACCTTGACCTTGCTGCAGGTTTGTCTGCACAGCAGCTGCTGCTGCTGCTGCCGCCACAGGGGTGAGGGTGGGGTCATTGCTGGGGTCAGTAGAGGTGAGGGTGGGGGTGGCAGAGGTGGGGTGGTGGTGGGGTCAGTGGGGATGGGGTCAGTGGGGTCAATGGGGGTGGGGGTGGCGGCCAGAGCTTGCCTGAGGCGCAGAAGCAGCTGTCGGGAGACCAGACTGCCCACGTGCACCCCTGCCGTGCACAGCACCACCACCACCCCCCCCGCCCTCCCCCACTCCACCCCCTTCAGCCCCAGCAGCAACGTCTTGCCCGAGCCTGGGGGGCCTGCCGGCAGCCACACACACAGTCACGTCAGGGCCCTTACGTCAGCTGGTGAGTGATAGGGGGTGTCTGTGGTGGGATGGGGGGTGTCTGTGGTGTGGGGTGGGTTGTGGTGTGGTGATTGTGATGTTTGTGATGTTTGTGGTGATGGTGTTGTGGTGTGGTGTGGTGTGGTGATGTGTGGTGTGGTGTGGTGATGGTGTGGTGTGGTGTGGTGTGGTGTTGTGTGGTGTGGTGTGGTGTTGGTTTTGTTGTGATGGTGTTGTGTTTGTGGTGATAGTGTTGTGTGTTGTGGTGTGGTGTGGTGATTGTGGTGTGTTGTTGTTTTGGTGTGGTGTGGTGATGGTGTTGTGTGTGGTGTGGTGTGGTGATGGTGTTTGTGGTGATGGTGTTGTTGTTTGGTGTGGTGTGGTGATGGTGTTGTGTTGGTTGTGGTGTGGTGTGGTGATTTGTGGGGGGGGGTGTTGTTGTTTGTGGTGTGTGTGTGGTGATGGTGTTGTGTGGTGTGGTGTGGTGTGGTGATGGTGTTGTTGTGTGGTGTTTTGTGGTGATGATAGTGTTGTGGTGTGGTGTGGTGATGTGGTGTGGTGTGGTGATGGTGTTGTTGTGATGGTGTTGTTTGTGGTGTTTGTGGTGATGGTGTTGTGGTGTGGTGTGGTGTGTGTGTGTTGGTGTGGTGTGTGTGTTGTGGTGATGGTTTGTTGTGATGGTGTTGTGTTTGTGGTAATGTGTGTTGTGTGGTGGTGATGGTGTTTGGTGATGGTGTTGTTGTTTGGTGTGGTGTGGTGATGGTGTTGTTGTGTGGTGTGATGATGGTGATGATGATGGTGGTGTTGTGTGGTGTTGGTTGGATGGTGTTTTTTGTGGCGTAGTGTGGTGATGGTGTTGTTTGTGTGGTGTTGTCTTTGGTGGGTGTTGAGTGTTTGTAGCAG